>BCLK01000222.1:0-425498 GCA_001748405.1 Paraphoma sp. B47-9
CCCACAAAGACGCTCTCGGCCCAATGCGGTGACCAGAGATATCTCCGCAAGTGATTGAAATTGCAACCGCTACACCAGAGCGCGATTCTGCGTCATCAGCTTTCAGATACCCTTCATCAGCTTTCAAATCCATTTCATCAGCCTTCGAAAGCGGTATACAGCAGACAGACAGTATGTGTTCCAAATGTCGACGGTAAGCCATATCCAACTGAGGACTTTGAGAGAAGTAGACCCGGCGAAATTCGGACTTTTCCTGAAACTTACCATCCATAGCTGCCATTACCTCCTTCACCTTGATAAGTTGCAGTGTCGATCCGTTCTTCAACGACCGCAGTTCTTTCATGGTACCTTGAGGAAGTACCTTCAACGTATATGCTATGGTGATCTCAAGTCGACTTCGCTTTGGGGAACCGTCCAGGGTCTGACAGTTTCCCTCTGCTATCTTGATACAATTTCCCTCTTCAATCTTGGTTGCTTTACCATTCACGAATGGCGAGATAAAAAGAGCTACAGTGAGGTGCTTCTGCTCTGTCCCAGCCTTTGGCGGTGTTCTATCATCCTTAGCCGAGTCGGGTGACGGTACGTCGGGTGACGGTATGTTGGGTGACGGTATGTCGGGTGGCGGTATGTTGGGTGACGGTATGTTGGGTGACGGTATGCTGGGTGACGGTATGCTGGGTGACGGTATGTCGTATGATATGACGAGGTTATTTTCCGTGATGATATCTCTAGTAAGACTGGATGAATTCAGTTCTTCATCGAACGTTTCGTAATTAACAAAGTCAAGGTCCCTGATGCAAACATCTGGCGTCAGTTGAAGACTTCCCCACTTGACCTGATTATATGAAAGCCCTCCCTCACCGAGATTGATGAGATATTTCTGTACAATGGTGCCCTTGTAGCAGAAGTATTGAATCGATAGTCGAAAAGCAGGTTTGCCGGGCGATTGTACTGATTTGTCCAAAGGTTTCTGATCTAACTGACTTGATTCCGCCGGTATTGAGGAAGCCTTATCGCTCTTTTTGCTGTTCTCTTCTGTAGACTGGCCTCCCTTCTTCGGATTCTTTGTGGAGTCGCTGGAGGGTGGCTTCTGATCATAGATGTATCGCGGCCACCGATCGTACATGTATCCTAGAGAGGGTACATTGCGTAACTGCCTCCATTCCACGAGGTCGAGACGAAGTCCGTTCTCCGGATCCGTCGCTGCTTCCATAAGATCGCGCATTCGATCGGTGACGCAATAAGGCCTCTCATATCCGGCATCAGCACATACAAAGCCAGAAGAGCCGTAGTCCGCAAACTGCGAGATCTGCATGATATGACCAAATGCGTTAACGCTTGCAGTGGTACCTTCGTCGCCGAACGATACATATGCCTGCGGCCCTTTCATCTTGTCTCGCGATTTGGGTGGCATTCTGATGAATACATCATCTCCAAGACTCTTCGAGTCCCATAGGAAGTTTGTTGCTTTGCCCTCTGTGACCGAGCCCATTATTAACAATAAATGTTCGAAGACTAAAGACAGTAGTCGAGGAGTGCGAGACTTGTCGTGGTGAAAATGATGAGGGTGAGATCGTTGCTAAGGTGAGTTGGCATCGCAAACAATCCGCGTAGATCAAGGGCATTTTATCAATGTGCTCACACGAAAAGCAAAGATAGTTAATGGCAGCATGCATAGTATGTGCCCTCTACAAAGAGCAAATCTTGCCCATCGAAGCGCTGGAAGCCCGGATGGGGCGAAGATAGACGGAAGGATCGTGGCGAAGACCATCTGCAGCGTTCAAGTGATACAGCAGCAGTGTGGCGGCCACTCACATGGAAAGAACGCCCTTTTTGTTGTCTGCCGCGTACCCGATGTTTCGCCTGGAAATGGGTTCCGTGCCTATCCTGTTGCGTTTGTGCATTTGCATGCGGGGAGGCCATCGGGGGCCATCGGACCGGCCCGTACCTTATCTGTGCGCGTTCACGAGCAGCAGCATGATTAGTTCGGAAGCACAATACGATTGCACTGCATGAGTACCCTGCCGATCTTGCGAATGGCTGCTGAGTTCTTTTCCAGAATGGAATCCCTGCCTCAATGTGAGTCCTTTACTGCGGCGCATTTCTCCGAGGCATTTACAGCCTGTGATAGGTGAATGTCCACGATGTGTGCAAGCGTGAATCTTGTGGAGGCTGATCTTGCACTATGTATGTGTCGCAAGAGCAAGGGTACGGATCAGACGGATGTGGATCAGGCGGACTGTCTATGCTTCAAATGAACCCACAAGATTGCAATAACAATAGTTGGAGCTAGGTGACACGAATGAAAAGGCCATTATTTCCGAAGCCTACAATAATCTGAGATTCAATAACACGATTGATACTTGTAGCAACAAAGTAGGCTCTAAATGCCCATTGGGCCGGTGTTGTGCTTCGGGAAAAAGTAATCAAAGTGCGTTTGGTTGAGTCAGCCACACGGGCTTAGCATGCGGCACATACACCGGAAGTAGCACGACTAGCTACAACGTATTGTTAGCTTGGTCTAAATGCTTGGCAAATCTGACCTAGCATAAATCCTTCAGGCGATTTGCAGGATGCGTTGTCTCGTAGATACGTACATACGAATCAGCTGAACCTTGCAAGATCAGCGCAAACAAGTCGAGGACTTCGTTCTTCCTAGCCACATTACCGCTTGATGGAACTTTACTTTAAACTACACGCAACAATACAACTACTACTAGGTCTCTAATCTTTCGCAGCAAACGGATGCAACCAAGAAATCCCATTCAATCTCGCCATAGTCGCCTTGACCATCAAATTCTCCTCTTTTTCCCTCTTCTTCCTCTCGGCATGTTCCCTCCTCATCCTCCCCCACTTTCCCTGATCGTCCGTCACTCTCTCTTCGCTCACAACGCCCATACTGTCTAGGCTTGTTGAGCTTGCGTTGAATCTAGTTCGTGGGCCAAGGCGGCCAAGTCCCAGGTCTAAGAGACTTGTTGACCTCTTCTCAAGATTGGATTTCTCGGTCATGAAGCTGGCTTCTTCGACAATCGGCGTGCCGGGAGGTGAGGGGTGTGTTGAGATTGATTGGATGATTTGTGGAGGAAGGAGAGGTATATCGCATTGGACTTCTCGACCTTCACGGTGTGGCACGTCCTTACTTTCCCTCTTTTTCTTCTCGCATGTAGGACACTTGACTTTGGGCGGAGACTGATTGTCTACTGGGTCCGTGGTTCTGTGTTCTGCAATAATGTTGACGCGTAGAAGCTTGTATTGATCGGTGTGGGCAATGAGAAGACCAATATCGTCTTCAACAAGGTATCCGGCAGTAACGGCGTCTTCGATGTCAGATTTCGTCATTGCAGGAAACCATAGCACACCTTGTCGGTAATAGACACCTTTGGGGAAAGTCCACCTTGGGAAGAGTGCAACATAGCTATAGTCTGGTTCGTCTTCGGTCCATGGGTATCGCGTGGTGCAGACTCGGAGAACTGATAGTTTTCGGGTAGCGGCTCGTCTCTCGTGCAGACTCAAGCTAGCATTTACGGTGGCTTGTTGCCATCGTTGTCCGGGTTTGACTGACGCGGTTTCAGGATGAGGATGCTTAGAGCTAGAGTGAACTGACGATGCGCGATCAGTGTTGTCCGTTGAAATTATGAGTGCATCCTCTTTGCACTTGAAAAGCTCATACTCTCCAGTAGAAAACCATTGAAAGCCTTTGGTATCCTCCAGTAAGTATCCTGCGGTGACTAGCAACTCAACTGTTTTTTGAGTATAGTTTCTGAGCGCAAATGGAGTTCTCTTATAGTAGTATATGCCCAAGGGAATGTGCCAACAGCATTGAAGAAACCCCTTGGCCGCGGTCAATATCGGGAGCGAGAGCGGCTGTGCAAATCTCCAGGCAGCGGTATCACCTTGTTGATGAGGTTCCACTAAAGTTCCAGGTAGGTTCAGATATGGAGAGGGTACTTTAGCCAGTGCTGAATGCTTCTGAGTCGAAGCAAGCGATGGTATGTGGTCTCCATGCTCTTCCGCTTCAGCCGACTGTGCTACAATGAGCTCTTTCTGTTTATTGACAGATATTCTAGAATGAACAGTTCGGCTCCGGCGAACAACAGGTGGTTCAGCGTGAGGGATGCCTGATCTCGCCACTCGAGGTGGACCTCGGACTTCGGCGCAATCACTAGAAGACCGTGGCCGGCCGGAGATACTACTATTCCTACAATCAGAAGTCGGACTACAGTACTTAGACGGTGTGTAATATGCGGCAGGAGTGAGAAACGAGATCGAGGCAGGCGAAATCCCCAGGCCATTGTCGCGTGGTCTTTCAATGACTACGTTCATCTTGCTAAATAACACCAAACAGATGGCCTAGCAGATGAACTGCAAAGAAACTGCAAAGAAACTGGCGCAACAGATAGGACAATCAGACTGGCGCAAATAATGTGGACCGTCCTTATCATCCGCACAAGTGTGACAGCAGCAATCTGCATACACTGCTCATGCGCATGATGCCGTCGTTCACCGGTTTCATGCTGTAGCTCTGCCACAGCATGTATTGTGCTGTTACATGATCAATCTCGCGGTGAAGGGAGATGCAATCCTCCTCAGGAGACAAACTGCGGCCAGTGAATGTCATTGTATTTGGTCATCCATAGTCATAGCCAATTCCACGATTGTCGCGAGGACAGTGATCCTGATCAACAGGTTACAGGTGTAAGCTCCGAGGCCTGAGCATATAAAATGAAAGTGCGAGTTACTGCAGAATCGCCGAGTCGTATGGAAACGATATGGAAATGCTGGCTTGTACTGGCTTCGGAAAGGCGTTGGTAAGATCACGTCTGTCCCGAGCGGCCGGTTGCTGGTAAATGGAAGTCTAGGGATGCACGTGGTCGATTCAAGCATATTCAGCGGGTGGACAGCGGACCCTGCAGAAATGGAAGCATAGAAGCTGGGTCGCTCCAAGCTGTCATCCCGTGTGAAACAACGTGGGTGCAGTGAGGTTAAGGTCGAGGCAGGGCCCACGGCACTTTGGTGCCAAGGCGGCAAGCGAGCGTGATCCCTGCCGACGGTGCAGTGGCGTGCAGGGCGTCGGGAAAGCGAAGTCACGACTGCGCGTGCGACTGCCCCGTATTGGCTGACCGGACGGCTGCCTCGTCGACTCTTCACTCTCACGGCCGGCTGCCTCACCTATACACTCCTTCACCTGCAGCAGCCCGCCCCACGTATTCACACCACATTCGTACCGCCACCCGCGCCCACCGCCATGTTTCTCAACGCGAACAAGCCCAAGATCAGGACGAAGACGGTGACTGTGCCTGTGAAAAGGACGCCCACCACAACAGAATCAGCCCCGCGGACACCACAGACACCACAGTCGCGGCCAGTACAACTGAACAAGAGCCGTAGCTACTCTGGCCCGCCTGCGAATCGCTACCAGGTGACCTCGGCGCAAACCAAGTCGCGGGAGCCTGCACGCAAGTCGCTAACTGTGTCGCACGCCCAAAAGCGCAAGGTTTCGCCCAGTACCCCGCTATGGGCGAGCAGCGACGATGAGAGTGAAGAGGAGGACGACCGGTTAGGGAAGCGGCAGAAGACACGGCCATCGAGCAGCAGCACCGAACCAACCCACCTGAACCGTACGCTCGAGCCGGACCTGCGCAGGCGCGTTCGCATACGAGAGCCAGAAACGAACGGCACAAGCAACGAGACATCAGAGAAGAAGCAGGAAAATGGCAAGCCCACGAAGAGCAAGGCCGCGAGTCGGCGGGGCAGCTTGGTACACGGCCTGGCAATGTCGCAAGGCGATGAGGCCAAGAATTACAAGGCTGCATTCCCAGGGCACAAGAACCTCACAGTCGAGCTGCAGTATCCAAGTACGGAGTCGCCGGAGAAGTTCGAGGCAGTCGAGCCACTCGACACGCAAGAGGGCTACAATCCGCCAGGCGATATCTGGAACTGCATAGAGGAGATAATACAGCACTACCTGCCGCCTGAACTCGCCACTGAGCTCTCGTCCGACACCGAAGGCACTGTCCGCCTGCTCAAGCGCGCCGTCCACAAGAACTCTCCAGAAGACTTCCAGGCCGAGCTGTCCAAATTCAACACTCTCATCCGAGACCGGCTGAGCGATGGCACGATACCCCGCATAATAGACTCCATGCACGCCATACCACTCAGCCTTGTCAAATGCATCACCGCACAGTCCTACAATCGCGTCGTCTCACCACACGCCCACCGTCTACGCAAGGTCAAGGGCAAGGAAACCACATATGGCGAACTCTTGACTCCCTTCGTCCACAAGATCTTCGCCCAGACTGGCCTCAACTCGTCTCACGTCTTCGTCGATCTCGGCTCCGGCGTGGGTAACGTGGTCCTCCAAGCCGCACTTCAGACGGGCGCCGAGAGCTGGGGCATTGAGAAGATGCCACTCGCCGCCTCCCTCGGCTCCAAACAAGCGTCTGAACTGCAAGCCCGCGCGCGCCTCTGGAACATCAGCCTTGGCGCCATCCACCTGCTCGCCGGCGACTTTCTCGAGACACCGGAGATTGACGCCGTCCTACGTCGCGCAGACGTAGTGCTCGTCAATAACAAGGTCTTTGGCGAGAAGTTGAACAATGACCTGCTGCAAAAGTTCTTGGACCTCAAAGACGGGTGCAAGGTAGTCAGTCTGGAGAGTTTTGGCGGCGGCGCAAAACAAGGCGTCAGACATGAGCAGGCGATTGCAGGTCTATTCGACGAGGAACGGCATGAAAGCGGCACAGCGAGTGTGAGTTGGGCAGGCGAGAGTGTGGAGTATTTCATCGCGACAAAGGCGAGGTGAGTGGTAGTGTTTGAATTTGTATATCTTGGGTGGATGAACTTGGCTGCATTTCTTTCGGCATCTTTCTTTCTCTAGGCGTACTGCACTGCATCGTGGCATGAGCCTGCCCCGCTGGAGTCGAGGGCGGCATTTTGGTCGCATACCCAGGAGTCGGATATCGGATTTGGGATTGGGATCGGTTGCAGCATTAGATTGTGGTGCTTTCAAGACTCGGGCTGGCTTGAATCTTTTATGCTTCGTTCTTGTATCAATACCCTCCTCTTCTTTATCACCACCACACATACACATACATACACACGAATATGCTCTTCTTGTAGCTGTGTCAATACAAACATACACACATACACTTTGAAAGCCGAACAAGGAACTTGCGATGTACAGATGATCAGAATATATTCAGTCTCATTCTCAGTCTCATTCTCAGTCTTCTTCTCCTCCCTCAATTTCCCTTCCGAATTTCTACAAATTACCCCAAATCCGTCCCCAACGTATAGCATTTACTCGAATGCAACTCAAAATAATAAGGATAGAAATAAGCTCAAAAGCTCAATATACCTTTTCCCCCGGACTATCCCCACCGCAAATGCATTCCCTAAAAACAAGATCTTTTCTCCCGCAAATCCCAAAAACCAAAAAAGCAATGCCGCTGTGCTGATTGTACATCTTCTATATATCAATACTCGTAAAAAGGAACGTGGGGTATCTTCTGAAGAAGGACAAAAGGGAGCGTAAATATGCTATGCATGGAGACCCGTATATGCAGGAAAATATCAAAATCAAATCAAAATCGGAGAGAGTCGTGTTTCGCGTTATTATTTCTTCCTCATGGCATCCTTCGTCTTAGATGCTCGCAGCGCTGAGAGTGATCTTATACGAACAGCGCCAACGCGGCACCGCCCATCATCACCAGCTCTCGCGCGCGAACAGCATTCGCTGCGCCGGTTTGCAGGCCAGGTCGCCCCGTCTGCGTTGGTGTCTCGGCGGGTGTTTGCGCAGGGTCGACGAATGTGTAGCTCGTGATTGTGCTGGGCTTGCCGTCTGCGCCCGTCGTCGTGATCAACTTGACGGAACTAATCTTGCCGCCACCAGGCGTGTACGTTGTCACAAAAGTGCTGCCACGATCGTCTGTCTCGGTGCGAACTTCACCGGCCGTGGGTGCGAATTGTGCGGCTGATGTGACGACGGTGCTGCGACCTTGGGCGTCGGTGGTGGTGCGGATCACCGCCGGGCGGTTCTCAGTTGACGTGACGGCCTGGCCTTGAGAGTTTGTGCGCACGACGGTCACGGCAACGCTCGCGGTGACTTGGCTCAGGACTGATGTGGTTTGCACAACAGTAGAGCCACGTGCGTCGGTGGTGGTCTGCGGGACGTTGACAATGACAGCGCGGTCGGTGTTGGGTGTCGAAGCTGGTGGAGGCGGGGCGTCGCTGCTTTGCTGGGGCGGAGGGGCGTTGCTGCTCTGCGGTGGAGTGTTTGAGGTCTGCGGAGGTGGAGGAGGCGCAACGGAAGTGCCGTTGCTGGGCGTCTGGCGCTTCTTCAGGTCCTGCACAGCGGCAATGACGAGCTTGGTAGCGAGCGCCGGGTTCTTGTCGTGTACCTGCTCCACGCCGCGGTGGTGCGACTCAAAAACGCCAGACTTGAAGTCCTTGAGCCCGCTAAGTGCTGCTTGGAGCGACTCCTCGGGCAATGCATTGAGCAGGTCTCGGAAGGCCTCTTGCGCGCTAGAGTAGATGGGCTTGGACTGGTCGACATGCTGAGTTGGCGACGCGGGCTCCTCAGCGAACACAGATCCGAAGAGTGGAAGGGCCAGGAGGGCCAGTCTGCTGAATGAACGCATTGTGAGGTTGTCGTATCGTGAAGAGCGTCAATGGGAAAGCGGCCGTGAGTTCGTAGCAAGGAAAGTGCAACTGGGACAGTCTCGTGTTAGCACTTCGTCATGCTGACTACAAAAATCATGATGGGAGTTCTGCAAGGAAAGGACATATGCCCCAGTCGGGCAGCTGGGCCATATAAGACACGACATTGCCGCGGCTGGTCATGAGCGGGCTGGGGTGGTGAGCTTACAAAAAATGGTCTGGGTCGGCTCCGGGTGGTTGGGTACGCAAGCAGCTGTCCAAACGCCACTACCAATATCGATAGCCTGGTCCAGCTCGCAGATTCGGCCAAACAGCAAGAGTCGATGCGAGAACGAATGTGTGTCGCGGAGGTTACGTAGTCGGAAGCAGCGAGCGTGTATTGATTTTGTTGTTCTGGACGAAAGCGAGCTGAGGCTTGCGTGTTGAGGCAAAGTCAGACCTTAAGGCAGTAGGCGTCAGGCTTATGCTACAAGTGCCATGCATGGACTACACACCACACGAGCAAAGACCCGCACCATGACGGCCAGCTGTGAATCCTGCCAATCCTGAAGCAGCGTAGTCGCCTCTGCGCACTGACGATCATTCTTCCTCATGCCATGCACTTCCGCCGCAGCAAATGCACCTTCCCAACGAGGAAGACTATCCAGATGGCATCCTGAACAATATTCACGTAGGTATTCCCCCAGATTCTCCTCTGCCCTTATTCCCTGCAGTCGCTCTCCGCACTATTTTCCCGAAACACAGCATCCGCCGAAGCACCAAAATGCACAATCCAAGTTTCTCAGCCTGAGGGAAAACGTGAAACCTGGCAACGCACAGCTCGTATGCGGAGCCTTTCGCTCGCCTGCATCCTTGCTGCAGCGCGTCATGTGTGGCCCGGGCGAGCTGGCCCGGATGCTGAAACATTGCAAGCGAGCGAATCTGTGTGGCGAAGACGCGTGCGTTTTCCAGCTTTTGATGCCATGTCTCGGTATCCAACACGTGCTTTGCTTCGGCTTGTACTTTGTATGCAGCACAGCACAGCCAGCACACATTCTGACCACCGATCACCAACCCATCACCATGTCCTCTGACAAAACTCGGCTCTTCTATCTGCATGACCTGACTCTCCCCTCTCTCTCGCTCGCATTTGTCCTCGCATCCTGTCAATTACTCCGCTCCTCACCCCGCTCAGTCGCGTTCCCATCTCCAATCCAATCACCATGTCTGCTTGCACGTATAAATAGCACCATCAATTGTCTGCATTTGCCCTGCAGAACATCGTTCGCCGAGCCAATCCGTGCCCCCCGGAGTCGGGCATCTCGTGAGCCAGACCCACGCGCCAAGCCTCTCGTCGCCACACGCCAGTGCGAAACCGTGGTCTTCGATGCGGCACACCGGCATCACCAGCGCTGGCCGACTCCACTTGTTCGCGATGGTGCTGGTCGCCTTTGTTGTTGAATTGCTCCATGGTGGGGATGCCTGGTGTAATGATGTGTTCGAGGTTCGTGATCGCGCTCTTCAGCTCGAGCCGTTCCATCAAATGTTGCAGAACCAAACCTTACCTTCTGTGATGTTGCAGTGGCTAGTAACAGTGAAGTCAGATCATGCCGTGCTCCGATAGTCTACGATGACAATGAAATGCTCTAGTGCAAATCATGTTCACGATGCCGCCGACTACTGCCGTGATTGGATGCGGCCTTGCTGACCTCGCATGCGGGCACTCTCAATTACACGATGCCCGTGTCCACTACAGAAACTAAACGCACCGTCACTTGAGGTCACGCCACATCAGAAAATAAATGCAATACAATATTACTACCGCTCATCCATTCCTATATGACACCTGGACAAATCTCGAGTCCAACGAGCTCGCTCAGTGCTCGTCGCTCATCACTATATGCAAAAAGAAAACGCCCGCTTCAACACATTCACATCAAGATCTGTAGGGAATCTGCCATGTCCAGGTCTGCTTGAAGACTGCCCAACCTGTGCTGCTCAACGCCATGCTACGCACTCATTGACCCGTGCCAGGAGATCAATATCGTACAGAAGTCATTCTAAGAAAGTTTTCGTCTCAAGGTCCCGGAGTGGGGAGCACGTTGAATTGCTCGTTCCGAAGAGGCGAGGCATTTGACTCTGGAGCAACACCCTGAGCGTGATGGGGCTGCGTTGGTGTCGACGGCCGTGGCGTCGCATTCGGTGCAGCAGATACAGCTGGTGCAGTATAGGTATGCTGATCGCTGATTGTTCCAGTGGAGTTATCATGGGCCAAGGGCTGGGTCGGTCCTGAGTGGGACTGAGTGACAGGCACCACACTAGCTACCTGTGTGTTCTGTGGTATACTCGACGGCTGCGACGGGTGCCCAGCTACAGGCGGCGACTCCGCAACGGTGGTACTCCCCGCCGCATGTGTGTTATGTGGCTGTGGACTCGACGCGGTGGGAGTCACGTCTTTGGAGGCATCAGCAGTCGGGCGAGGAATGTCCATGGATCGCCCTCGTCCCGGGGAGCCATCTTGTGGAGTCCTTAGATTTGAGGGGGCAGGCAAAAAGCTTGAACTGCCTGGTGGACTCTTCGCTCGTTCCCTCTTGTCTGAGCGCTCCTTGTGGTCATGCCTCATCTTGTGGAACCAATCAAAAGCACTTCCTTTCTTCTCGGGTTTCTCGTGATCCGGAGGGCTGCCGTACGCCGTCGACAGATCCAGGTTTTGATGGGAGTCATACTGCAAGCTTCGTCGAGAGCCACTACCCCCTCCCCAACCAGAACTACTTCCAAAAGAGCTCATGCTTCTATCTCCACCAGGAACCGAGCCATGCAGATCAGTCTGGCTGGCTGTTGGCGTAGCCCGGCTGTCTCCACGCTTGTGTCCCTTCCAAAAACTGCGCTTCTCCTCTTTTGCCTCTTCGGTAGGGTCGGCGGCTTCTGAATACTCGGTCGCGGTCGAGTGCGATCTGAAGGAAGCCGACGGCGACATGCTCGGCTTGAGGGTCGTACCAGAATTGCGCGAGGATATGGAATCGTTGTTATGCGATTGCACATTCTCTTTGGAGCCGCCAGCTTGAGAGTACGCTTGTGCGAACGGAGGCTGCGGTGGATGCAAGGGCGAGTGCTGCGCAGGCGGTATCTGCGCCATGGCAGCGCCCAAATCACCGCCCGTAAGAGAATGTGTTGAGCTGTGTGCGCTTGGATTCGCACTGTTGGCTAACCGCTTCTTCTGCAATTTATTAGGCTTGCGGCCATCTTTGGCTTCACTCGCCGGTGACGCTGCCACTTTCGAGAGGATTTGAGTAAACGTTCGCGTCGCCGGGTTTTGGTCAGCTGTCGGACCGGAATCGATGGGTGCTTCCATGAACTCTGACCTCTCTCGTGTCGGTGTCAGGTGTGGACTGCGCTGGGCAGCGACCGCGGTAGGCGGTGGTGGTAGCAGCTGTGAAGCTTCCTGTGCAGATGCGCTGGGTGTCACCTCTTCACTGGGTGGTATAACACCAGGTGACGGAAGCGGGAATCCACCAGGTATTTCATGAATAGCGGGCGTCACTGCTGATGCCTTATTCTGAGGTATTGGTGCCAGAGGAACTGACGGTGGAAGCTCTATCCTCTGAGGAGGCATGGTCTGTGCGCGCTTAACAGCTGTTTGCTCAGGCGCATCTTCAGAGGGCTGCACTGACTTTGACGAATCTGCAGCTCCTGATGCTGCGGCTGTCTGCTTGGACGTGTGCCCGAGGCTGGCAACAATCGCTGCTGCTTCAGCGGCAATCGGTGAGGTCAATGGAGACTTTACTTCCTCAGCGCTGGGCGTGGTTGGTCCAGACTTCTCCCTAGGGAAACGTGGGCTATTCAGCGCGGGAGAACGCTTCGAAGGTAGAGTGTTGGACCGATGAACACCCGAGGTGGTAGGCGTTGAAAATGCAGGCGTAATGGGACTTGGAACCGCTCCTGAGTGCCGTGAGCGCTTCGAGGATGTAGACACATTCCTTCGCACGCCATTGAACTTGCGTACACTCTCGGCACCGGCACTGGACGAAGTTGACGTAGACCGACCAATGCCCGAGTTATTTCGCCCAGGTGTCGTCGGGGTCTTTGCTTGTGGTGTAGGTGGACCGCTCTCAATGTGTCTGACCGTTCCTTCGTCCACGGCAGTGCCTTCCATGCCAATCAAGAAGTGGTCCTGGTTGTCGATGAGGAAAATAAGAACATCCTGGCTCAATCGATAGTCTGCTGGGGACATGTCGTGCTGAGGATGGGACAATATTCCGGGTTGGAAAATGGCAGCGAGATTGTGAGTCGTCATTTTGTTGACATCAGCCTTGGCTGCAAAGACTGCAAGCAGATCCAGAATATACAAAAGTAGCTGGCGATTAAGCGATGGCAAGCTCTTGATGAGGTGCTGGTATATCCGCACGGCAGCATCAGGGTCAAAGCCCCCAGTGGACGGCGATTGGCCCTCGATATGTCCAACTGCTTCAGCTTGATGTCCTCGCAGGGGTTGGCGGAACGGGTCATAGTTGCCTAGCGGGATGATGGGCTCAGGCAGGTTGTTGAAGTACCTCCGCAATATGTTGGCAGCATCATGCACAGTGTATCCGGTCCAGTCAAGGCCTTTCCCATATCTTGGTGGGGTGTCGAAAGCTGTTTTCAACTCCTTGATCCTCTTCTCTGAGCCAGCCAGGCGGAAGATTCCCTCCACATCAGTGGCTTTGGGCTATCAGCGTTGCGCGAGGTATGGGAAGCATGCTACTGACCCTTTTCTTTCAGGTAAACTCCGCACTTTGCGACGACAATGGGCACGTAGCCGTAGATGTAGCTCTCGCCATGCTCGTTGAACAGCGAGATGGCGACGTTGGCATAGGGTATGCTTTGGATGAGTGGCACGCCAAAGATGCCGGGGAGCGCAGCTTCTGTGTGGAGCAATACATGTCAGTGAATGCACACGAGTGACGAAGGCGGGGGCAATGCAGGCGGTCCAAGAGCAGGCTTCAGCCGTACCAGGTACGTCTGTGCAGCTGAATAGGCGGCGATGCAGCCATGCCAGCCTGCGATTGCGCCCGCAGTGGAGGTTGTACCTTTGTCTTCGTCCTTCTTCGCGGGGCGTTTGCTGAACTGTCTCCACCACGAGGTCAGGTCGCGCTTAGCGGACGCTGGCTCTGGGGTCTGAATCGCGGCGGGCTGGGGCTCGCCGTTGCGCACTCGCGGCGTGTGCATGTGGTTCTGCGACCCCGGGGCGGGCATGGCAGGCGAGCTGGGAGAGTCGCAGCTCCCTCGTGAGAGGCTTTCGCGTGGCGATCAGCTGCAGCGGGCTGCAAAGTCGCGATACTGAGAGGTGCAGCTGGGGCCCAAAGTGGGTAGGCGGTAGGCGTAGGGGCCCGCGACGTCACAGCGAACACGAGGAGCAGCGCAGTGCTGGGGTCGGTCACCACGGCGTGTTCGCGGACAGCAGTGCGCAGGCGGCGGCGACAGAGGTGGTGTGCTGAGCAGTGCTGGCGCGAGCGACAGGTTGGCGTAGACTGAACACGACAGAGCTCGAGTAGCAGCAGCGGTTAGGGGCACTGGACGGAGGACAGCAGCTAGCGGCTGTGGTGTGGCTGCTGGGCCAATCGACAGAATCCTCGAGAGAGCGCACGGCGTCTGCTGACTTGCAAACACGCACAGAAGGTCTGGTCCCGTCGGCTGCAGAAATGGTCGAGTGCTAGCGAGATGGCTTCTACACAATAGAAGGACGTTGTTGTTCTGTATATCGCTGTTCTCGTTCAATAATAAAGACGCTTGGCATCGACGGTACAGGTACAAGCGCCGCGCCGCGAATGGTACGATACTGATGCTGTGCGACCGTGTGCCGATGGGGACTAAGATTAGGGCGCAGTAGGGAGTCTGTCAAAGTCCCTTCCACGGCGTCGAAACTTGTTCCTGCGGGCTGGACGGATTGGTCGCATAGCAGGGTTCCGGTTGTGGAGGAAGAAGGAGCGGTTGCGGCATGGCCCGTGCGGCATCCAGAATTTTGGGAACCAGCTCTGAGCTCATCGGCAAGACCAGCCCAGCAAACCGCACACGACCAGCACCAGACGCCAGTCCCAACGCCGCAACGACGTCTAATTGAAAATCTTCCATTGATATACACACAAGCAAGCAAGAATGGACTCGTACGCTGCAAAGTCCTTGCGTACACTCGGCACATGCTAATTGCGCGCAGACTCACGGCATCGGAACAGCGCGAGCTGCAGAATCGCATGGAGAAGAAGCAAATGAAGGAGTTTATGAATGTAAGCTGACTCTGATGCTTGTATTTGTACCCTTTTTGCTGATGTAGTCCAACAGATGTACTCGAATCTCGTCCAACAATGCTTCGACCACTGCGTCAACGGCTTCGAGAGCAAGTCCCTTACCTCGCGCGAAGAAAGCTGCATCATGCGATGCGTCGACAAGCACATGAAGGGATCACAGCGGTTGGGCGACCGGTTCCAAGAGCAGAATGCCGCAATGTCACAGCAAGGCGGCCTGCCAGGCAGGTAATAATGCGGGCTGGACATGCCAGCGCCAGGTGAAAAGCATGCCTGGGCCTTACGAATGAAGATTTGGTCGGATTTCACTGCATCCAATGGAAAGCGCGCCTGCCTCAAATTTGGAGGCCGCTCCGAAACGACATTGTACAATATAGGGACGATTTCTGGGTATCTAGGGCGCAAACAAATCTCCTCCTTGGGATCATGGTACACGGGCAATGGGTGTGGTCTTTTCATCATTCGATGGCTCGATACTATTGGCACCATACGCAATATTGGTGTCCCCTCCAAATCGGCAGTGAAGTAAAGATGGGCTACAAGAACCCTGGTCGCACATGCTGTAGTGTTGGGAGTGCGTGCGATGCGGACGACTCTGTCACCCAAGGCTGTCGTTACATTGAATAATGCCCACAGCCACTTCGTCCGACGTCGAAATGCTGAAAATCTACCAAGTAGTGACGCGCTGGACCACTGCATCAGCTAGTGATTTAAGCCTATTCCAACTGCTCTCTGATTTTCCCTAGTCCTCGTCGCAATGACGAAATCGCTACAATTTACAGCCACATAAAAAGTGCAATCTCGGTTGATATCGATCTGCCGCTTCGAGTCTTGGGATACCGATAGTACAAAGCCTAAGCCGCGGAGCTGTGGCGCACCACTTTGTTCACCCAACAACCCCGCGTGCTGTCGAACCAAGACCTTTCTCTGTCGATCACAGTGAACAGCCACAGCGACGCGTCGAAAGAGGTCAGGCTAGACTTTCAGGACAGTCTGCATCGGTCGTGGTCGTTCGATCTGGCTGCTCAGCCCCAAGTTGACGCTGGCCAATCGGCTTGGCGTGACGTAGCATGCAGCTCCCCGTGCCTGCTCGTCCCTGCTTTCAATCAGCCTCCCCGTCACAACACTCGCCTATATAACCTACGCGCCAGACCGCTCAGCTTCTCCAGAACATTCAAGCAACTCTCCAAGTTTTTCGAAGAAACCACAAGCAGTATCAACAAACTTATCAACTTCTCCTACCAACACAACAACAATGGGTCTTATGTGGCATAAGGGTTTCGGCGGTCGCCATGCCGGTAAGTGCTTAGCCCTGATCTAGATGGCCTCAACTTGCCGGTATCCGTTGCTAACGAACCATAGGCGGCGGTGTCGTTGCTGACAGGCACGGTGTTCGACGCGCTCCCTTCCGCATCTCCTGCGGCCGCTTCAGCTGCTTCCGCTAGTCAACGACTACCTCTTGTTTGACGAGTTCACGATCTGTCAGTCACACCACTTCCGCACGGGCCGCGAATGACAGCTAACGGCCGCGCAGCCTTATATCACTTTGCGACGGCGTTGGTCGAATAGGCTTAGGACAGCCTACCAGCATAGCATGACAGCATGTTACTATCATCTATAATCGAGAAGGCTGGAAGCACCAGAGTGTTGGTTGCTTCGAGCCACATGGGTTTAGCAATAGCGTCATATCCACCATGACCTAATATAAACACCTATTCAAACACTTACATCTTGCATGTCCAACTTGATCTCACCACCCAACCCGTGATCATCGCACGAACTGACACTGTCTATGCTTAGTGTTGATAATTCCCACAAATGACGTCACATTGAATCTGGACCTAGCACCCTTGTACAAGCCGCGGCTCCACTTTGCATCGTTATCACGCGCCGCATCTTCAATTTTGACGCGGGGCAAGAGCACGCGAAAATGGTCACGATAATCTTGAACGCTTCCAATGGGCGAGTATCGTCGCGGTTTCAACCCTAGATACGCCAAAATGCGTTCAATACTCATCATCAACCCGAACTCGACAGAGTCCATGACCAATGGCCTGAAGCCGCTGGTCGACGCGCTTCAGTACAAAGACGTCAATCAGCACCTCCCAGCATTATCCCACATGACTGACCATAGGTAGACCGCACATGAGTACTTCACTGCGCCCTCGGGGCCCAAGAGCATCAACAACGAAGATGATGCTGCAGAATCAGCCGATCACTGCCTACCAGTTCTTCGACAGGACCTCGACCGCCATGATGGATTTCTCGTCGCGTGCTACTCGCACCATCCACTTGTCCCACTCCTGAAAGACGAACCCGTCATCAAAAGCGGACGCAAGCCCGTGACTGGCATATTCGAAGCGAGTGTCAGCACAAGCCTGCAAGTCATACACCCACACGAGAAGTTTGGTATCGTCAGCACGGGCAAAGTCTGGGAAGACATCCTCACGGAAGCAACTGTAGCTTTTCTGGGAACGGGGTCAGAATCAAGTAAGCGGTTTGCTGGTGTCGAAACAACAGGGCTGAATGCGACGGATTTGCACGATGCACCCGCCGAAGAAGTGCGCAAGAAAATGAAGGATGCTGTAAAGCGACTCTTGAAAAAAGGCAAAGTTGGTGCCATCTGTCTGGGCTGTGCAGGTATGTCTGGCATGGATCAGATGGTCAGGGAAGCGTGCATCGAGGAGCTGGGCGAGGTTGATGGAAAGCGGGTCCGCATAGTAGATGGTGTTATGGCCGGGGTCGCATGGCTTGAGGGAACCATCAGGGCCGGGTTCTAGTAATGGAATGCAGCCAAGCTGTTACAGCTCAGATTGCAATGTCGGTGTAGGGATGTCGCGCCTTGTCAAATGCGATTGTCAGATATCGGAATGACGTAACTCGGAATGCTCAATGTCTGACCAGGTCCTGAACATCTTTATCACAACGTCCTTCAACAACCTTGCAACATCCCGCATGTCGACACAGCCAAGACTCCATTACCGGAGGTTAAACATGTCCTTTTCATAGTGTATGCCATAACTCTCGAACTACCTACTCGCGCGACTAGAAAAACTTACGGCCATTCGCAACGATGGACTCACTACCCAATGAACTCCTTATACAAATTGCTTTGCACCTTGACACAGAGCCTCCTTCGATCGTCAAATTTACGCACGAGCCATTGGCAGATGTGACCGAATCCGACGTCACACCCCTCAAACTGCTCTCCCTTGTATCACGACGGTGGCGTAAGATCGTCCTTCCGTACCTTTTCCGCTATTCGCGTATAGCATTGGACAAAGAGCCAGAATGGGTTCCCGTCGACGCACGATTAGTCGACAGCATGCAGACGCAACTGTCGACACTAAGCAACCATGAACTTCGCATCTACCACCAGATGTGCAACAAGTTCAAAAGCAGCTCTACGTTTGCATACGAGGAGGCCTTTGACGACTTGCTCATCAACTTGTGTCGAGTCCAGGAGGGCGATGATTTCCTCAAGGCAGTCCCACCAACCATCTGGCTCCCACATCTCCCGAGATCTTTCAAGATCTTCGTCGCATTCGTCGCACAGTACGATCTAAAGCATCACGTCAAGAGCGTGGTAGTGCATACTGATAAGGAGTACGAACTCCGACATGTGAGCGCTGCCGACGCACCTCTCGCGCGCACCGTTGCGGAGATATGGACTCAGGTATTCCAGCACCTCGAACCCATTCGCCTCGTCGTTGCTGCACCACCAGCCACTCTTGCTGGGTTACTGGACGTACAGGTACTTAGCCCCGACACGTGGGCCTTCGACATGAAGATGCACTACATTGAGCTGTTACAGTCCGAGCAGCCACGCCTAGAGCATATGGAATCGGACTGCCGAGCCTGGAATACCTCATTGATCCATCAGCGACCATGGCATCATATCGGATACAACGAAGGATCGTCAGTCACAGCATACAGCACATACGAGTACCATCTCAAGCAATCGCCCAAAATTCTCTACCTGCTTCTCCTCCGCATGGCAAAGGAGGTGCAAGAATGCTGCAAAATCACATCGTTAAGCTTCACCGGCGTCTTTCCGTTCGTCACAAACGTGACAGACATCATCCGAGCGCTACACAAAGTCTCAACGTTGAAACGAGTGAGCTTCCAGCTTGCGCCAGGACCCGAGAACAATACCCTTGATGATCCCAAGCGCATGGGTCGAGCACAGCGCAGTGACTTTTGGCTCGAGTGGAATGAGAGCTACAAGGTGCTGGCTAGCTTTCTAGGAGTGTTTGATTTCGCCGATGGCGCAGAGTTTAGGAGCCTGGATTGCCGCAATGAACAACTCGCCGAAGACGTAGCAGGGTACATCGAGCTGCTGCAGAAAAGAGGCGCTGGGTGGAAAAAGGGTGAAGAGGCGGGTGTTTGGATCCGCGAACATGGGCTCGATCGGGATATGAGTCCCGTCACAGAAGCCGGTATTGTGTGAATGAAAGCCTATACCGTTAGCGTCGATCCATCGAGATATGCAGGTACAGACCGCATATCACAGACGCCGCAGCAAATTCCTCCGTCACGCTCATGAGCTTGCTCACTTCCTCATCTCGGAATATGTGTCTCTCGAGGACCAATATCATGGCTGCGACTGTTGACGAGAAATCCCGAGCGCCCACCTCTACAAGCCATGTGCAACCTTTCAAAGCACCCTGCTGGACGAATACTGGAAAGTACACGATCAAACCATCGATTCGAGACTCGCGAGCTGCGCAAGTCCAAGCTCCCAACCCGCGAGGGTCTCTGATTAGGAATTCTACTATGCCCCTTCATATTCACCAACAACAAGTACAAGAGCTGCGTCGAACAGTCCCAGCTCAACACATTAACAAACCACTCCCACCTCTCCCACCACAAGCCACCAAATCACCGCATTCTCTCCAACGACAAACCTCCCGCTCTGCTAACCCTCTATTACAAAATCTCATCCTCACACCCCACGACCTCGCCAACGAACCATCCCCAAAAGCCAAAAAAGTGCGTTTCCACGGTACAAAAGACGTTTGGCATGCAACGGGGAGCAAATACCAGGACATCGTTGTAGACAATGAACGAAGTGGGAAGATCGATGATATTGAAACGACGACGACGACATTTGTTGCAGGAAAAATGAATGAGGAGAAAGAGAAGCAGAGGATGAGGGGTGAGATGAAGAAACGAGAAGAGAGGGTGGTTAGGAGTGTGTTGATGAGTGAAGGATTCTTGTAATTGGTTTGAGACGGCCGAGTTGGAGTGATATGCGACTCTGGGTAGAATTATTACTTGATATTGTTCAAGACTAGTCTCGTCAATCGACGGAGAATTCAATGGTTGATTGAAGCATATTGAAGAATAGTATAATGAATAGCTCGATGTGGCCTTGTTCATCATTCGAATACTTTTAGCTTCACAAATGAATCACACTTGAAGGTAACATGCACGAGTGCACACATTGATGTTGGACACGTATTCCATCCTTGTCAAGAATTAAGTATAGCTGCGTGCCGATGATCTCGAGCACATGTTCAGCACAGCGCCTAGTAATACATTCATTCAAACTTCAAACTTCAAACCCATGCCATTTCAGCGCCTTCGAGGACGACTCCGACTGCGTGTCCGACTACGCGCACGCCTTCTCCTATCACGGTCATCTCTACCCCTGTCCCTGTCCCTGTCCCTGTCCCTGTCCCGACTTCTACTTCGCTCTTTCGTCTTCTTGTCAGGTTCTTTGTCATCACCGCCTCCGCCGGGAATGTAGCGATCTGACTCATCAAACCGAGTCCCCCGGGATCTTCCGGCCTCCCAGCGGTCGTAGTCTCTGGATCGATAGCTCCTGGGCCGGTCGCGGCTGTCGTTGCGTTTGCGTGGCCGACTGTCTTCGCGCTTGCGGTCTCGGCTATCTTCGCGCTTACGAGTGGTCGTGCTGGCTGGAGTCGCTGTTGCAGCGCCGGCGGCACCGCCCCCAGGAACGTATCTGTCGATGCCATCAGGGCTTCTTGAACGCGAGTGACGGCGACGACGAGCAGGCGGGGTCCGCCCACGACCGCGGCGGCCTCCTCGAGGTGGAGAGCGGGTGCGATCGCGGCGACGCTCGAGGTCACGGTCCTTTGGCGATGGGCTTCGCGAATCGTAGCGGGCCTTGCTGCGACTGGCATGAGTTTCTCGAGAGCGACTTCGACTGCCGCGGCGCGAGCGCTTGTCGTCCCGGTCGTCTCGTGGCCTGTACGAGTGTCTGTCGTCGTCTCTACGGGAGCGACGGTCATCTTCTACGCGAGAAGCTCGCCTATCATTGCGAGTCCCACGGGATAGCGATCGGGACTTGCTGCGATCTCTCATGCTCGCGCTGTGCGCAACACTTGGTGATCGTGTGCGGCCACGAGACCGATCGCCTTTAGACGGCAGTGGAGGCGCAGTGTCCCAGCGAGACTTTGCAGGAGACTCGTGAGGCTTGTCAATTGGTGGCGCATCCTCCATAGGAACGTCACTGTCTGCCGCAGGAGTAGCAGGCTCTTTGCTAGGTGACCGAAGTGCAGGCGATCGCGATTTATCATCTAGTTTGGCAAGCCGAGCAGCAACCGGATCTCTTGGGACAAGGGACTTTGGCGGGTGCGCTTTGCGCATAGGAGGCTCTAAGGACTCTGAGCGCTCAAGCGCGGGGCGTTGTCGCGACTTCTTCATCTGTTCGCTTTCTTGGAGCAGAAGCTGCAACGCGAGGTCATCGTCCACCTTGATCTCTGCAGGCTTGACGTCCTTGGTGCGCTCGCGCGACCTCGTTCTGCTCCTTGTCCTGCTCCTGCGCCGACTGCGATCGCGCAAGCGAGCACGATCCCGTGATCGCTCTCGCACGGGAGTCCTGCTACGATCGCGGCGACTTCTGTATCGCCCGCCTCGGCTACGGTCCAGGTCTTCTTGTATGCGTCGGGCTCTTTCCTCGTCCTCCTTGCGGATCCTCTCGAGACGCTCCTTGCGAGTCTTTTCGTGCTCTTCGTCTTCCTTCTTGCGCCGCTCCCGTGCCTCCTCTCTCTCTTTGTCAATGCGTTCTCGCTCCTTTCGACGGCGTTCTTCGTCTTGTCGGTCGCGCTCCTCGCGTTCCTTGCGACGACGCTCCTTCTCTTCTTTGCGCAGTCTCTCGCGCTCTTCCTCTTGCTCCTTTTCTCGTCGCTTGCGTTCTTCCTTCTTGGCTCGTTCCTCTCTCTCTATCTGGCGCTCCCGTTCGAGCTCCCTTTCTCGGATGGTTTCTCGCTCCTGTCGGCGGAGCTCTGCCTCCTGTGCCCACTCTTCGTCTGTCTTGCTTCCCCGGGCTTCCTCTTCTACCGCCGCTTCTGCGCCAATCTCGAGGGCCCTGTATTCTCGCATTTTTGGCAAGCCTTGGTCCTTGATGAGCTTGTCGAGCAGTTCACCGACGGTGTTCATGATGTTGCCATAGATGTTGATGCGCTCACCGGCGCCTTCAATGAGAGTGGTGGCCATGCGAGGATCCTTGGCTAGTAGTGAAGGGTTGCGGTCGGTCTCGTTCTCGACCAAATCCTTGAGGGCGGTCAAGAGGTCGTCTTTGGCGGGCTATGAGGGTGATTGTCAGCGTATGGCTGGATGGTGGGTGGCAGAATACATACACTTGCTTCATACTGTGCCAGAAGCTCTTTACGGATGCTGTCATAGTGGCCCTTCTTGCGGAACGTGTGGACCAAATTATCTATGGCCGATCGCTTGGATTGCGACAAGGGCAATTCCGATGGGCGCAACTTCTTGCGCATGTGCTGAGGGCCATCGCCTTCGAGTGCGCGCTTGCGAGTAACCTCCGCCATGGTGGCCGGGGTGCTGGAGCGATCGAAGGGATAGTTGGTGCGAGACGTTGGAGCCAGCGATGCAGGGGACGGGATGCGACTGCGGAGACAGCGACGTCGGGCAGGGCAGGGCTACAACTGTGCTGGGCTGGTAAGCGGGTCCACTGCGGGAGCCCACTATGAGCGCGCGAGTGAGTGAAAGTGAAAGTGCATGGGCATGGGAATCATTGCTGCAGAGTGCGAGTGCGTCATGGGAATGTTGCACGACTGCGCTCGACGCAAGGTACGACGTCGGCTGCACTTTCCGCACGACCCACGGCTTGGCAACCGCGGACCTTCGCATCCCGCATCCCGGCTCGACGTCGAACAACGAGAACGCGACTCCACGGCACAAGCTCACGCACTGCATTCCTGCCTGTCGTCGACCCGTACTCCCACCTAATACACAAACACACACGGTCGGCCAAATCCACAATGGTTCACAAGGTCCTCTTCTGGAGCGGTCTCGGTGCGTATCTCTCCACCTGCACACACCGCCATACTGCTTGCTAACCAGCAATTGCTTCACAGGCATCGCCGCACGACTATGGCAGCTCGGCATCGAAATGCGCCCGCTCTTCAACAAGGAATCTCTTTGGGTGTACCCCGTCTACGCCGGCATTGGTGGCAGCTTCGGCTACTGGCTCATGGGCGTGGAGCACCGGCAGTACAGGCTCCTGGCCGACCGACGAGACCAATTGCTCGAGAAGCGAGCGCGGAGGAAGGAGCGCGAAGAGGCCGCAGCCGCGGGGCAGTCATAGCTTCACTTGGAGACTGGCGCAGCGATAGCAGGCAGTGACAGGCAGCAGGACGCAAAAGACTCGTTAAAGACGTGGGATCCGAGCTTTGTCAGCGCATACAATGAGCGAGCAGCCAAACAAAAGTGTTGACGGTTTGGAGAGCTAGTGGAGACGGCCATGCCTTGTCGTGACATGGAGGCGGAGGCTGGCAGTCTACAGCGCGCATTGACTACTTCATGATCTTATCTGAGCTGAGGACTCGCAATGTACAAACCTCGCAAAACCAAAAATTAGTTAAAAATCACCGCTGGCCTTCGTCCCAATGCGTGACTAAAATGCGAGATATTGCGACAGCGCGCAATACGACGTCGTATACCACCCTAACAGATCAAGAAGGCTTAGTGCATGACTCTTGCCCTAGCGGATTTGGGCGCTCGTGAAAGAACGGGCCAGCCTCGCCCTCACGTGCGAACACAACACTCTACCACTGCTATCATCATGTTGTGATAAAACCTCGCCGCGACCCTCGTGGTCAATATCTTTCATTCCCCTGCTTTCCTCCACTAACTTCTCCACGTCATCATGTCTTCTCAAACCGAGGCCTTCCTCACACTCAACAGCGGCCAATCAACGCCCGTGCACATGGGCAGCAGCGGCTACAAAGCAAAAGGGATCGTGGTGTTCTCCGGCGGAAGCGCTGCAAACAATCTGGTAGACGTCTTCAAGACCGTGAGAGAAGATAAAAAGTGCCCGTTAAGCTATGTCATCCCTATCAGTGATAACGGCGGCAGCTCATCGGAGCTCATTAGAGTCTTCGGTGGACCTGGTAAAAGACATAAAGAAGCAATGCCGAGTATTACTGACATATCTCAGGCATTGGTGATGTGCGAAGTGTGTATCACATCGGCAAGACTTCAGCTGGGGTGGTGTTGACTCTTTCCAGGTCGTCTCGTGCGTCTCATTCCAGACGACCCCGATAATGATGAAAGCGAAAAGGCAGCCATCAAAGCATTTTTCAACCACCGACTACCGAAAGAGCGGACCTCAGCAAGGCAAGAATGGCTTCAAATCGTTGAGGCGGAACATGCTCTCTGGGACAACATCTCAACAGCCAAGAGAGAACTCATCCGGTCCATTCTCAATCTGGTCGCTTTTGAGATCGTCAAGCGAAAACGTCCTTCATCTAGCTTCGACTTTACAGGTGCCAGTATCGGCAATTTCTTCTTGACTGGGTATGTGCTTCTTTTTACGCCCTTTCCTTCTGCATTGTTGTCGCCTATCTGGCAGCATTCCGAACTTAGCAATAGTTCACCACGCTTAAAATATCCCTCACATGATCATCGGTCGAGCTGAAAGCTTTGAGGATGCACTACTAAATCTAACAGTGCACGCCTATTCACCGGCTCTTTCGAATCCGCCATCTATCTTCTCTCTAGTATCTGCTCAGTCCCCAGTCATACTTCGGTACTGCCCGCCATCAACACCAACTTCACACATCACATATCTGTCGGCCTTGCGAACGGAGATGTCATCACCGGCCAGAACTCTATTTCGCATCCCTCTATATCGACGGCACTCGAGTTTGCCGGTGCGCCCTCTGAGTCCGATGAGGTGGAAGAGCACGACCGCATAGAAGACGCAAACTGGCCCGGATCTCTACCTACCCTGCGAAAGCAATATATCACCTTCTCCAAAGCTGACGAGGAAGAACTACCAGCGCGCATCGAGCGGCTATGGTACATCAATCCCTACGGTCAAGAGATCCGCCTCGCCGCGAACCCAATGGTGCTTAATGCGCTGAACGACGCGCAAGCTATTGTGTACAGCATCGGGTCGCTTTACACTTCGATCGTGCCTTCACTTGTTCTGAAAGGTATCGGCCAAGCCATAGATAACCCTGCGATCCGCTACAAAATCTTGATTCTGAACTCTACCATTGACCGCGAGACGGGGCCATCGACAAATCCTTACAGCGCTGTCGACTTCGTAGCCGCTATCGTGAAAGCGGGCGAAGAATCCAAAGGCAATGCTGGGTCTGTCGAGAGAACGAAGTATCGCAGCTATGTCACGCATCTCATCCACTTGCAAGGACCGGGCACGCCTGCTGTCGACAAGGAAGAGCTCAAGAGCCTGGGCATCGAGGCGATACGTGTTTATGGCAGGAAGAACGAGGGAGAGAACTTTGTGCGGTACGATGAGAGAGGTTTGATACAGGCACTTGAGGTCACCATGGGCAAAGGACGGGATCCAAGGGCACCGAGTAGGCGCAATACGTTGGAGGTGCCGGTGAGGTGAAGGCAAAGACATGATTCTCATATTGCATTTCATAGCATCCTCGAGACCCTTTACATTCTTCACCAATCTCTGAGTTTCCTACATTCTCTTTCTTACATGTCTCAATCTGATATGTCCTGCTCTCAGCTCGTGTGTTCCTCCCGCTCAAACTTGAAATACAGTATCTTTGCGCTGCGGATACTAAGGTCAAGCACTCGCACATTCTATCATCTCTCTCAACATCATCTCTCTTTCACTACAACATCACAATCACAATCCGCGACGTCATCGACGCACAACTCTCTCACCCACAACACACCCACCCACACACCCTCCCCCCCCCCCCCCCGCTCAATTTCTCGCACTATATATACCCCAACATTCCCAAACCTTCCAATCTTACCCACGACCACCACCTACTCCAGGTTCGTGGTCCGCCCAATACGAACGACAAGTATGCGGTGGACCCGGCGGTCGTCTGTTCGAGTCCACATGTTTTCTCACCAAAGCATGTGCCAGAGTTTACCACCACCCCGGTGGCAGCGGGTAACGGAAAACTCAACTGGGGTTGAAAACACCCCTGGGTTTACGTCGCGCTTCGCTTTCAACTGGAAGGTTGGGGTGAGCGTGCTTTTTGTGCCTTTTTGGTGGTCCTTTTGGGATGGATGAATGGAGTGGGAATGAGAAAGTGAAGAGCGATTTATGAGCGGAAGAGATAGAGAGAGAGACGTGGCTTGAAGTAGTCAGCGCGGCGAGATTTGTTCAATTGGGAGTAGTGTTTGCGTCATGTTGCGCCATGGTATAGTTTTGGCAGGCGGAAGTGCTTCACTCATCCTTCGCGCTTGCCGCTTCTCCCCACCATGATGCGTCGCTCCTTCACCCTTCCACTTCTCAGCCCAATGAATTGCTCCATCCACCAAATCAACCCGTCCTCGCCGCTTGGCGCCGCAAGATTGCGAAAGTTTATTTTGAATCCAACCTGATCCAGCTACAGCAAGGGCAACCCTTACACAACCAGCCGATCCTCAATTCTACAAGAACTCGCGAGACACAATCCCATTGTCACGCCTCTCAAACAAGCACAATGCTTTACTATCTATTCCTCCCGTTACTGCTCGTCACCATCTACCGACTCATCCAATGGACGCGCCACTACATCGTCGCCCGCCGGTACCGCCTCCCCATCATCCTTCTCCCCGTGTCTTTCGAAGACCTCTGGTGGATGCCCCTCCGCCCTCTCTTCGCCTGGGTTCGTCGCCTTCCTTTCGGTCTCGGAAATTGGTATCTCTACTCCACTATGGGATGGCCGACCGAAGACCTCAACGCCAGCGTGCTCAAGTACGGCGAGAACTTCGTCCTTTGCTCGCCTATAGGGAACACACTGGTTAGTGCCGAATCCGCTGTTATCGAGACTGTGTATGGCGGGAAGCATGGCGCGGGTTGGGTAAGAGAAAGAGGAGAGTGGCGCATGCCAGAAGTACAATCACAATTATTTGCGTTCTATGGACAGAATGTGAGCTCGACGCAGGGAGAGGAGTGGAAGAGACATCGTCGGATCACGGCGCAGGCGTTCAATGAGCAGACGACAAAGCGTTGCTGGGAAGAAACAATGCGAGAGGCTGGTCAGATGGAGTTGGAAAGTGGTGGTGATATGGCGCATATGCGGCATCTGTTCGATAAGCTTGCCATGAGTGTGATTATGATTGTGGGATTTGGACAAGCGCGTGGAGAAGAGATGACAAAGGTTCCAGAGGGACATCAGGAGACACTGTTCGAGTGCTTGGAGGTCATACTGCAGAACATTCTGCTGACTGTTGTGTTTCAATTTTTGAAGGTGCCGGATATGTTTCTGCCGAAAGTGCTGAGAAAGCTGAAGGTCTCGTATGGCGAGCTCAAGCTGTACATGGAAGAATCTGTCCTGCGGCACAAGGCAATTGCGCAAGCGAAGACGTCATCTGACACTCCATCGCGTTCGAGAAGTCTTCTTGAGGCAATGATCCAAGCGAACGAGGCCGATAAATCTGAGTCGACGAAAGCAGGCACACGGCCATCGTATCTCACCGACTCGGAGCTGTACGGTAACATTTTCGCCTTCAATCTTGCTGGCTACGAAACCACGTCCGGCACACTGACTTTCGCGCTACCATATCTCGCTGCTCATCCCGAATATCAAGACTGGTTGTTAGAAGAGATCAGGGATGCTTTCGGCTCGAGTGGAGCACCAGAATACACGACAACATATCCAAGCCTAGTGCGCTGTCTGGCAGTCATGTACGAGACTCTCCGACTCGTATCTCATCCACCGATGTAAGCTCTCTGTCCCCTCCTCAAGCTTTACGTATGCTCATCAATACAGGATGATCAAATCCCCAACCATCCCCGCTCAACTCACATTCACCACGCCCACAGGCCAGCATACCGTTCCCATCTCGACAGGCACACGCATCGGCTTTAACATATACGGCGCACACCTCTCACCTCGCTGGGGCCCAGATCCGCTCTCTTTCAATCCCAAGCGCTTCATCGCCACATCTTCAACCGGTGAAGAGACTCTCCGCATCCCTGAAGGCGTATTGTTTGCGCCATGGAGTCTGGGCGCGCGAGTGTGTCCAGGGAAGAAGTTCAGCCAAGTGGAATTTGTGGCTGTGCTAGCGCGCATGATGGCCGAGTGGCGGGTCGAGGTTGTGAAAGTTGCTGGTGAAGGTGCGGAGGAAGCGAAGGTGAGGGCGTTGGATGTGTTGGCGGATAAGAAGTTTAATGTTAGTGTGCATTTGGTGAGGCCGGGAGATGTGGAGTTGGGGTTTGTGAGGAGGGAGGTGTGATGATGCGGTGGTATACGGGAATAGTGGAAAGCATGGATGAGATGACGAATATTGGGTGAGAGATGTCTTTGCCGAACTCTTGGTGTCCTTGCGATGATCTCGTGTGCGGATATTCTTTGAAAGTCCTCTCAAGAGAAAGTCGAATGGCTATATTGATACCTCCTGGCGAGGATAGCTTCAATTGATTGACTTCAATCTTTCGAGGCTTCAATGTGCTTCAGAGTGAGATGTTCCGAGACTAATGCGTTGAAGCTGGATAAGCTCAGAGATGCTCAAACAAGTACGAATTCGTCCGCTTCATCTTCAGCCCAGTAGATCTTGCCGTTGGCCCAGGGATCCATCCAACCTTCTAAATAGCATGTACCCAGCACGAAGTATTGCCCTGTATTATCCTCCGTGGCACGCAGAGCCACAGGATGTGAGCAGCCGTGTAAGATGCATATAAGGTCGCCCTTTTGAAGGGAGATCCCGGTAGCAAAGAGACCTTGCTGGGTAATATGGAGTTGCCGCCATGACATCGCCTTCCTGATTAAATTGAATTCCAGCCAATCCTGAATCTCTTGTTCCGTATCGATCCCTGGTTTGTCGCTATGTCCATGCTGGATGCTGGTGTTGGCCTGACCATCAGCATTAAGGGGATCAGACATGTTTTCGAACCAGCCGTCAGCCTTCAATGCGGACAAAATTCTCTGATCTATACAGTTCAGGTTACCAAGACGATGGGTGGGTTCGTCCTTGATATTATTGAGTATTGACTCGACCAAGGATTTCGTGCCAGTGAATCGATAACAGCTACGAGCCATGATTGCGCGGTCAATTATCGTATCAATCGTCTTGCCGTGGACGCGGAGTACTTTTGTATTGCACCGTCCGGCCCAAGGGTAAATTATCCCACTTCCAGTTTGAAGGGTTGAATCTTGTACCCCATCCATTTTCGCTTTTGCTGATGTCGACCGGAATGGAACACCCATCTCTTTTTCACGGAAATCGGGCACCCACGAAGGTGAACCATAACCAGACCGTGTCGATATGGATTCAAATATATCAAGTCCGAGTGTGCCTTTGATGATTGCTACGACTATCGTAACGAGTGCTTGGTGAAAGGTAAGTTTGTAGTCCGGCCGAAGGACGATGCTGGATCGATTGTTCAGACCAAAGAAGGCATAGAGTTTATCAAGTTCGAGAGAGGTCCTAGCATGCGACGTGACAGCCGAAAGTAAGCGAGCGAAAGAGATGTGATCTGTAGCTTCCTGGCAAAAGTGTCTTTGTGACCATCGATTGTACATTTCTGCCAGGATCTGCGCGCTACGCCCTAGCATGATGCCTGCTTTTTGTCTTATGATACCATGGGAGCTGCTCAGGAATGCTTTGTAAGTCCAATAGAGTTCGTAGAGGGATGTCACAGTGTCATCGCGGGTGGACGGCCCCAAGATGGTGACTTTGGACTTCGGAGCAAGCACAACCTCCTGGAACACCCATGCTCGGGAGAACCAGTAAGACTCAAGAATTGACCCAAAATCATAGATGACTCCGAAACTGTATGATGACCCAGTCCTTACGATTGAGCTGATGTGAGCTCTCAGCGGTATTAAGTCCGGTGGGGAGATGGCCCCATTGAGTGAGCAATGGGCCTTTCTCAGGACTGACTGGAACTCCGACCTCAACGTATGTGGTGCTAACTTAAGCCACACGATTGCTTGCATACATCTGGAGTATACCATGCCCATGATGGTCACTTGTTGGCCTCGTTCCTCAATATTCTGTTGATCGATGCATATCTGGTCGATCCAGATGTACTCCGTTTCGCAATGATGCACAATTCTGGGTAGTATTACGTCCAGGACCTCGGTGATACGAACCAAAGTTCCATCCATCATGGTGAGAGATGCTTTCTGCTCAGTCGTACCCCAGACATACGAAAGTGTTTCGTATGGCGGTGCATCATCCAGTGTTGTGTGAACGAGGGAGTAATGGTACTTCACTCTCTTCCGTACAAGACTACGTGTCGTACTGATTTTCAGCAGCCGGAAAGCACCGTGTCCCTCCAGTTTCTTGTATTGGTAGGCATTACGCTGAGGCGATGAGACATTGACGGTACGAATGACAGCATAATTGAACCGTGCTTACCATTGTGCCTGACCTTCTTGCTTGTACGGTACGTAGACTGCTACAAATGCGCGCAATTTGGCTTTGTAGAGACTTTCATGGATGACTTTGGAGTTTCACCGCTCGAGAGGGTTGTTGGAGCCTAGAGGTGGTTTTCAGCATCGAGGCTGAAGTGGGGCAGTGCTGCAGCCATCCACGTGCCTCAGCCTCGCAGTTTCGTAGCCTCGCAATTCTGGTGAATTTGCGTGAATCTCGAACCAGGATGATCAAAAGAATTGTGAAATAACTGTCGATTGGGGAAGATTGCATCAATCAGCCAAGCCAGCAGGAGGCATTTGAGGCAAGACCTTGTTACTTAGTTGTGGTTGATGGAAAGCAGTTTCTTAAAGCTGACTAGCTCTTTCACGACGTGCTGATCCTTTCTTAGAAGACGAAAGCAGCCGTGGTGCCACTCAAACTAGCACTACCTTCCGTCAAGCCGCTCGTAGTTGCCTTAACACTGATCGTCCCTTGACCCGTCGCACGAACAAGTGCGTAGGCAATACCTTTATACGCTTTTCTCTGAGTACCTCTAAACGACTCCGCTCCTTGACTTCCACTATCCACTGCTACGATGACACCAGGACCAGTGATGCTGAACGTGATGGCCGCAGACGATCCAGTAACCAATTTACCCGATGCATCAGACACGGTCGCCTTGATGTACGCAATATCATCAACGTCGGTCGACACACTCTTCTGCTCGGATGTGAGTACGATCTTGCTGGCTGTAGTTCCAGTCGCAGGCGGAGACGTGGCTGGCGCTCCCCAGACCTTCTGCCATGCATACCCGAGCGACTTCACGTCGCCCACAGAGTCGACGAGGCCGGGAGTGGATCCAACGGTCGGCCACTTCCCGTTCGCCTCGCCTAGATAATCCACACCCGTCCAGAGAAACAAGCCCATGAGAGCGGCATTGTTCTTAACAGCATCCCACTGGTTTGTCCCAGTGCCTTCTTCGGTGATGAGGCCCGCGCGCGCTGGGGACGCCTTCATACCTTGGATGACTTCGTTCTCACGGTAATTAGCACCAAAGACGTCGAGAATGGTTCGAGTAGCACCGGTAAGATCTCCCGCGTCAGAGGGTTGCAGTAGAGCTTGAGTGATGAGACGACCGGGATCGAGGGCGTTGACGATCTCTTTCATGCGCTTGAGTAGGGGCGTACGGGTGTTGATCGAGTCATGGATCTCGTTGCCAGCACTATACAAAGCAACGCTGGGGTGGTTTCGGTCACGACTGACAGTGCTGGTAACATCGACTTGGTACCATGGAACTGCACCAGAGGCTCCAGGGACGGGTGGGGTACCGGTGGGTGATTGCGCATTTTGATTGAAGAACTCCGCATAATCACCGTTATCAGTGTACTTGTGCTTTGTCCAAACGTCGAAGAACTCATCCAGTACCAAGAATCCCATGCGATCAGTCAGATCGAGGAAATCTGGACTTGTAGGCTCATGCGACGTACGTATTGAGTTTACGCCGAGGACTTTGAGCTGAGCGAGGCGGCGCTGCATGGCACGCTTTGGGGCAGCCATACCCAAGCCGTGGTAATCCTGGTGGACACAAACGCCCTTGAATTTCACATTCTTGCCATTGAGGCTCATGCCGGTGTCAGCACTGAAGGTAATAGTGCGGATACCAAGGGTCGTAGTCTCGTCGTCAATCGGTGTTCCATTGAGGATCACAGTCGCAGAAAGCGAATACAAGTTCGGATTGTCGAGATCCCATAGCTTTGGGCTGCTGACAGGGACTTCCAAGTTAAACGTTGCTCGGCCTCCTGCAGGAACACTTTGAGCGGAAGCAGTAACAGGAGCCAGTGCAGCACCATCTGGACCTCTGAGCACACCGGACACACTGACGCTGGCTGCGCTGCTACCACTGTTGAGGATCGTCGCCTGCGCGCGAACAGTCGCGCCAGAGCTTGTAACGTTTCGGGTGTTGACGTACAAGCCGTATTGGTCGACATGTACAGGGTGCGTAGCAATGAGGCGGACACTACGATAGATGCCGGCGCCCGTGTAGAAGCGTTCACCTGGCTGGACACTGGTATCGGTCTTCACAGCGAGTACATTGTCGCCACTAAAGGAGACAGCCGAGGTGATGTCGTAGCGAAAGCTAGTGTAACCGTACGGGTGGGTGCCGATAAGTTTTCCATTAACATACACGCTCGCATTGTCCATCACGCCATCGAACTCGATATAAATCCTTTGGGTGCTGTCCAATACCTTGAAGTGCTTGCGATACCAGCCGATCCCAGACGGAGCGTAAGCGCCACGGCCTGTGGTCGCTGCCTTGGAGTCGAAAGGGCTCTGTGGCGGATTGGGACCTTCGATAGCCCAGTCGTGGGGAACACTTAGTGCGCGCCAGCTTTGATCAGAAAGTGTCGTCGACTGGGCATTGGATGCATCTCCGTAGTGGAACAGCCAGCCAGCATTGAAGTCGGTGACATTTCGGTATTTGTGGTTGTTTTGTTGGAACTGCACTGAAGATGCAACGAAGAAGCCGAGTAGACAGGCAATTACTGTGGAAAACGCCATTTTGAGATTGTCAACCCCTGAGATCTGAGCATCCTAGAGTGATGCACTGCTATTTGTATGATTTTCATCCCAACCATGATCGTCGACGTTTCGACGATAGCTGGAGGTCCCATGAGAGTTTGATTGCGATAAAATCGGGTAAAGTAAGAAGGCTACAACTAGATATTAGTCTAGTGAATGTGCTCCTCACTTCGGGCTATCGTTCCCCGCCAACCCCGCCAAGGCGAGCTTCTCCCCCACAAGCATTCTCTCTGTGCTGCCAATGCCCTTGTCTTACAACAATTTGAGCTCGGGTGATCCTTACCCCGCAATAAGACGATCGAGGTCCATAATGCTTTAGCCCGTCTGGGCTAATTCTACAGTACGCGACGAAACTTTAATTCTGCTGGTTGATAGGTCCTGTAATTCCGGGTGCAACGACTAGTGGTTGAATTTAGACAATGCACTACACTGGACGGAGGTCGTGCTGAGGTAATTTATTCCTCACCTCTAGGACAAATAGTGCATTTTTATACTGGCATGAACCAATTGCGTAACGAGTTTCATTATTGCTCTCCTACTTGAATGACAAGCATCCAGAAGCCTTAATGATCGAGCACGTCCAGCCAGTCGAAGCCCAATTTCGAATGCGAGAGTATGCAATGACTGTGTCATTTCTCTGCTAATTGTATGGCGCAAGTTGCGACCTGCATGCTGCACGCGCAATCACTAGCGTAGTGTGCGAGTATGCGATTGCTGGAATGATGTTTTGTGGACCTAAATGAAGCATCATCCATATCGAGCAAATCGGAAGAACGCAAGGGAGATCTACCAGAGATACTTGCGGGCAGCCACGCTACGGCGTGTGGCGCCTTGCACCACCTAGTACAACCCTTCCACGAGATTGCACACCACAACATCATCGTTTTTGATTAGATCGACACCTCTCTAGCGCAGCATCGTAACGCCGACACCCGAGCCAAATCTGCCGACATTGCTGCAGCATCGAGTTGCGCTCTCTTCTTGTTGACGGTGTTGCATCCTGATGCTTCGATCGGACAAGGGCACTTTAATATCGATACCCGCGAAGAGATCATTATCACACGACTGAGAGTTGCGTTGAAACGAGGACGTCCCTTCAAGATCAATGTATGTGTCAGTGCCCAGAGCCATGTAGCAGATGATCGGGAGGTGGACAGTTTATTGAGCTATCATTATTTCATCTCTTAGTGAAACGTTAGCATGATGCGAAAATCATAACGCTATATATCGCAGCTAAAGAGAAGCGAGGAAACCCATCTTCACACCACTACCCTAGAGGATATGTACCTAGAGAAGCACCTTCATATTCAGCTCGCAGCGACGGATCTCGCACGTAACACCGCCCAAGTACCTCGTTCAATTTCTGCGTATGTACTGGGTAGTAGGCGTGCTGCTCTACGAGAAGACCAGCAATCGCACAGTGCATGGCTTTGCGCCAATCAGACTTTGCCTCGTGAAGATTCGCCAACAGCATGCAACTGGAGGAGATGGTCAGTCAGGGCTCATGAATTCAGGGACTTGCCTTACGAGTAAGAGAGCTTGTCATCCCAGATGCCAAGGGTGCCGAGCAGGTGGATGTACGTGCCGATTCTGTCGATGTGGCGAGCGATCTCTGGTAGGGCTGGTAAATGGCTGGGTCGGGCAGGTTGTTGGAGTATGCGACGGCCATTTGACGCTCGACTGTGTCGAGTGGTGCTTGTAATGGTGTACAGCCGGTGCAGAGGCACGCAAAATGCCAATGTTGCTGGAGCTCATCACCACGAAATGCGCTGTCCTTTTTCCAGTCATCCGCGACATAGTTGAAGAATATCTCGCTGTCCCGAGGAATGTTTTGTGTAGCTACCAGCCTGATCTGTCCGCGAGGATACTGTGAGATATCCTGTCCTATATCAGCCGTTGCGTTCGGAACGCAGGAATGGGCGATATAACAGGCTATGCGGTAGAGAACTAGATGCGTCTTGTGATTACTTCCGAAGAAGTTGAATGCGTTGTACTCAAAGCGGTCCACCATCTGCACCATAGCATTGCCTGGTCCTGCTGGTTTGAACAATCTGTTGAATGAGGCYCGATCCATGGGCGAAAGCGTGTTGACAGCAGCACTTATTTTGCTAGTTGTACCGGCTCGCTCACTTGCAAAAAAAGCATTCGGATTAGCCTTCCAAATATTCTTGCCGATGTTCGTGTTGCACTCGACCAGTGGGTTCTCTTGCAAAATGACCGTGCCCTTCATGATGTCTTGGTTAGCTACAAGGCCACGACCGGTGAGTACACGACCTCCGCCAGAGACGACAGATGCTAGTGGAGTCGCCATTCGGATGAAGGGCGGTTGTTGTTGTTGTTCAATATTCTATATGGATTCTCTGCTTTATGTAGTGATCAACAATGAGACATTGATATCGTACAGTTGTCTTTTGTCAGTAAGACATCGCATCGCCATGGTAAAACAGATAGAAGGCGCGATGGTTCTAGACATTATCGAACTGCCCTCCTCTGCTCTGACCATATGACTGTATTGCCTTCGAACATGTCTTGTTGTGGGTTCAACCTTGTCTTCATAACCTGCGACATAGTATTGCATTTCTTCTGATATATCCAATGATCATAGAATGCTACTGCATCAAGGCCTGACTGTTACAATGATATCCGGCAACGATTCATGCTCAATGCCAAAGCGCATGACAGGATCCCAACTACTTAGTAGCGAGGCCTGTAGTCCTGCTGCTGATATCCGCCCCCTGCCTGATCGTGCTGGTAGTCGTCACGCCGCTGATATCCACCTCCAGACTGATCGTTCTGATAGTCGTTCCGCCTCTGATATCCAGCCCCAGACTGATCGTGCTGGTAATCATCCCGCCGCTCATACCCGCCTCCAGACTGGTTATCCCGATAGCTATCCTGCTGGTAGTTACCTTGTGCTGAGTGAGAAGGTTGAGAGTACTGCTGCTGGGGTGGCGGATACTGATCGCGTCGATCATACTGCGACTGCTGCTGGTTCGACTGATATCCTTGCTGTTGTTGGTATGGTTCGTTCTGGAGGCCTTGATTGTCCTGATATTGCGGCGGTCGATCATATCCATGCTGTGACTGGCCTTGTCCACCATATGGAGCGTCTGCTGAGCCTGGGTCGTTGTGGCTGCCTTGTGATGGTGGAGGATACTGAGTGTTGCCGCCGACGTTGGTATTTGAAGTCGGTGCACCAACACTAACGCCTTCGTTGCCAATATCGTCTGGAACGGAGATCTTCACCTCCGGAAGATACTTCTGCACCTTCTGCTCCACGATGTTCTGCACGAAGACCCAGCTCTCATGCTCGAGCTTGCGATGGCCACCATTGACAACACCGAGGATGCTTTCACGAAGCGTCTCTTGTACCTTTTTCACAAGGTCTCGGATCTTACTAAGCAGCTTAGCCTTGATGTCGTCTCCGAAGCTCCGATCAGCCTGACCACCAGCGTCCCGGTCGAGCTGGGAGTCGAAAGGATTGCCTCCCAGGATCTTCTCCAGAGGAGCTTGGAACTGGTCCGGCAAGAGCTCAAACAGCTGCTTTTCGATCTCGCCCAACACCTTCCTGAACTCTATGCGTACTTCTCTGTGAACCCTGGCAAGTCCCGTGCTGAGCTTGTCGCTGATAACCTTCGAGAAGCCGCCGCCACTCTCGCCCGATTGTCCGTCACGCTCGGAGCCATCGATGCCTCGAGAAGCTCCTTCATCAGAAGATTTCTTGCCAAACAGTCCACCCAGACCCTTGACTAGATCCTTCACTTGATCCTGAATCTCGGCTTTGGCACCGTCACCGAGATCGCGTGTGCTGGTATTGCCCCGCAGCCAGCGCTTGATATGATCCAAGGCGATCCGTGTGAACTGCTCTGCAATGTTTGTGTGCTGTGACCGAAGCTTCTCCGCTACTCTGTCCCTGATCTCCGGGCTAATGAGTCGAGCCTTTTCTTCAGGGTTGCGAGAAGCATCTTTGACTGTGTTGCTGATTACCCCGAGAAGGCCGCCAATTTCGAAGCCCTGTCCACCAGAGGCTCCGTTGTTCTTTTCTAGGTGGTCTTGCACAGCATCGATAGCGGAAGACAGGAAACCACGCGCTCCTCCAGAGAAGCCCGAGTCCTGAGAGCGCGGCTGATCTCCGGTACCTTGACCTTCAGTGAGGTTGAAGATGTCGCGCAAGTCATCGCTCGCTCCGTCAGAAATGTTGCCGAAGCTCTGAGTAAGTTTGGCAATCTCGTCAGCAAACGGCAAAGATAGGTTGCCATAAGAGTCGGGTGCTGAGTCATTTAGATTTCTGGCAGAAGGATCGCTCTTATCCTTGTCGAAAAGTGATCGAAATGCATCGATGACTTGTGTTTCCAAACTGTCGATGGTCTTGTTCTGGAACTGCTCCAGCTCCGACGCGATGCGGGGTTGGATCTGGGGCGCGAGCGAGTCTACATACTCGTCGACCTTCTGAAACAAAACCTCAGGAAGACTGGAAGAGGACATGTTTTTGCGCTGTATTTGTATAGCTCGGTCTGGGCCTTCTTGTTGTGAAAGTGGTTTAGTACCCGCTCAATGCCGCTGGAGAGATAGCTGGGTAATGGTGGGGTAGGTAGCAGGAGCTCTCCCAGCTTGGCGCCTGATGTCACAGAAGCTTCCTTCACGCCGCGTATCCGTGAAGACCCACACGTGGTGTTAGACAAACGCAATCGAGCTAGGTCACTATTGGCGAGCATCTTGATATCAGCATGGCCGCACAAGGCATCAGCTCAAGCCTTGCATAGAGACAACAAAAAATCGGCTTTTTCTCCTTCCATCGGTGGTTAGTTTGCGTTCGTCGTATCCAGGATGTTGATGGCCTTCTTCACATCGAGCTGGTGAAGGAGTCAACGGATAGGGAATGGGGAACGTTTAACGTCACGATCAATCATCGCTAGGGGTCCAAAGGAAGCCACATGTCGACTCAACGGCGGTGCAGGTCTTGGCCTTGGATCCTTCTGTGCAGAACAAGCAAGACGCAGGACGTTTACGAGACTGGTCACATCCTTCCGTATCCCCTTGCGATTCAAGTGTCTGACATAACGGGGGCCTCTCTGTTCCACGTGCCGCGTACACCAAGCACCGATATTCCGTGCCATCGCAGCGCATCAGACGTTAATAAAGAGGTGAGATGGAGCGAGTCGATGCGATAGAAGGAGTTCGAGACACCGTCATTTCTCACCTCTAATCGAGCGAGTCCAGTCTTCATCGGACAAACGTTCCACCCCCATGACATCGGAACGCGACCATCCTTCGCGTACCTGCCAAGCCCGTCAGGGGCGACCCAATCACCAATCAACAGGCCTACACCAGTCTTTTCCACAACAAAGCGCCACCCCAACTCGCAAGTCACCAGTGACCGCGCACCATCGTGTTCGCACGTTCAGCTCATGAGTCTACGCGTTCGGAGCGCGCCACCTATTCGCCTAGCGACAGCCGCCAGGCGTAGACACGAGACCTCGCGCCTGGAACGGGTGTACTAGGCTCGTATGGCTTGCGCGTGCATGGACGCTCGCACTATTGAAATGCTTGTTCGAGATGCTTATGGCTTCATAGGGGCACGATGAATAAGATGGGTTTGCCGCGCCCGTGGCAGCGCTTTTTTGGCCTTCTACCCGTCGTCTCGTGCTGCTGATCTCCTTTGACGTTGCGGTCGGACGCGCTTCATCTCACCGTAGTCGATCATTTTTACCTGCCTGTCGGAAGTCACTCTTTTTATATAATTAGATCGCTGAGTTTGTTTGTTTGTGGAGAAGATATACATAATCTACCTACGGATCTAATACTCACTCGACAACTTTTCTTAATTACCCGAACGACATCGAAAGAAATAGCCATGGTGCGCGCTGTATTTGTTGTGCTGGGGATGCTGGGTGCAGCTCTTGCACAGAGTTCAGAGTGTAAGTTTTCTCGCAATCCACGGCTATCAACATGCTCGTGCTGATCATGTTGCAATAGATACTGGACCCATGTTCGACCCAGGAAACGCTCCCTTCTTCGGACCCAGCTCCCTCGTCATTCCCACGCTGAGTAACGCCGTGCCTACCACTGAGATCACGCCCACGTTTATTCGCTCCCGCGTCTCATCCGCTGCCTCTGGTGTCATCTCGAGCAGCGGCCCGTTAGTCACTGGTTCAGCAAGCCGCAACGCTACCATTTCTGCGTCTGCCACCTTGTCTGCGTCTAATTCGTCCTCGGTACGACTCTCATCGAGCACGCCGCTGTCGTCGTCCCTCGCATCATCGTCCCTCGCAACATCGGCTTCCCGAACTTCTTCTGCTGCATCTTCTGCCTCCGCACCGGCACAGAGCACCGGCGCTGCTGTCGCGAATGTCCCGGCTGCTGTTGGTGCGATTATGGGAGGAGTGTTGGCTGGATTGGCGATGCTGTAATGTGCTGAGGTGGGCAGAAGCGGTGCCGGAGGACATGTATGATTATGAGGTCCCAGTTGATGATATGGAAGAGGAAACCACAGACTCGAAAAGGACAGCTAGTTTGACAAGGGTGCATGTTTGCTGGGAAAGAGAGTAGGGCGTCGTAATCAAACTGGAATACAATATTCGTGATGTGAGAGGGGCCGACTTGTCAGCTTTAGGCAACACTCCAAGTGATCATCTCTCTAGAAAAATTGTGCAAGAACTGAAAGGGTATATTGTAAAGTGCTCCAAGATGGTTCCGATGATTCGACATTTGCCTCAGAGCACCCGTTTTTGCCCTTGACCATTGAGAACGCCACCCAAACGCCGTCGTGATGCATGCAACTTGCTTTTCAAATCCACCATATCGTCTATTCCTCCATTGCGCCCACCTCGGTCACTGACTCGCTTGATTTCGAGTAGTATGCCTTGAGATCAATCTTGAAGTCGGCCATCGCCACGCCGAACATCTTCAGCAGGGCAGTCTGGTGGCTGTTCATGACCTCGCCCTCCTTGCACACCGTGTACGGTGCGTCGAGAACAATCTTGCCCATATCCAGCCTCGTGGGCATGCCCCATTTCCTGATGGTCGTCTCCACACTGTGCGGCAGCGCTACGTCGTCGTCTTCAGCAATCTCTCCACCTCTCGAGTGCACAACGCCCGCGGGAATTGTGAATGTCTGTGATGCGGCGACACCGGCGCGAGCAAAGTCGGTCTGTGAGTAGGCGGCAAAGTACTCGATGATGTCTGAGGGATCGCGGTTCGTGAAGAAGAGACCCACGTTGCCAGCGAGGTGCTCTGTCAGCTTGGAGAGATTTGTGAGGTGCTCTTCAGCTGGCGTCTGGCCGAGCGCTTTCGCCATGACCTTGGTCTTTCCGAAGAAGAATCTGCGCAAAGATCAGATGTGAAATAAATAGTGCTATGAAGACACGCACCGGCTGTCAGCGAACTCGGCGCGCACCTCCTTCAGGTACGAGTTGCGCATGTTCTCCACCGCAAAGACGAAGATGTGCTGGAAAGTGTCGGCCGCTTCCTGGACATTTGCGAACAGCTTCAGAGACAGTTCTTTGCCCTTCTTGTCCGTCTTGGTCAAGTGTACGACCTTGGCGCGCTTAGATTTGGGCATTTTGGCGTTATCGGTGGTTCTTTGGTGGGATTGTTGCGGTCAGGAAAAAAGTTCGAGTTCGATCGCAAAGTTGCAACATTTTGGGCGGGGAATTTTTGGCGAACCTCCGTCTCGACTTGGCAGCCGCGGCTCATGCCCGTAGTGCAGGCGCAACATTCTTCCCCACGCTTCAAAATCACACGATAAGACGCGACAATGCTGCGCCGGTGACAAAAAACATGTTGGATTTCATGGACAATGTGCAGCATGCATTCTACGAAGCCTCACACTGGAACGTCGACAACTCGTATGGCGCATTGAATGCGACAGCGCGAGGTACGCATCAATTTCTCTCTTCCATTGCCAACACGCTGATATCATATGTAGCATTGCTCGACTTCCAGATACCTCGTGGATTGCGATTGCAAATCTCCTCGCTCGCTGCGCCCAATTTCGCCACCTCGTACACTCTTGGAAGCGTCGGCGTGGTCGATGGCTCCGTGTCATATCTGTATTCATCCCTGCCGCTGCGCAAAGACTTCAAGAGCTCCAGGATAGATTTGCACCACGTGATCCGAGGCTACAAGCACCTGCAGGAGCTGCGGAGGCCAGACGAGAGCTGGTGGTGGGAAACATGGCATTCCGGCCGGCGCATCGACCGCAGAAGTGAGCACGGCGTCACAGCTTCTGCGAGCCCAGCTAAGACACGACAGATACTCTGCTCTATGGGCGCATATTCCTGCCTCAGTCGAGACTCGAAGCCCTGTATCTGCGGCGCCTTACACCGACACGACAACTCCGCGTTGCGGCCGTAAGCGACTCGAATCTGAACAACGGTGGAACCATTCTCACGCTATTGCAAAACGACTTCGGCAAATACAGCACTGAGTACATGTATAGCACCGACTCGGCGCTGATGGGCGTAAGAGGCCTCTACAACTTTGGACCGGACCCAAGGGTTGCGCCGACGGAGCCAAAGACTCCAGAGCAGGTGGAGCCTGTGCATGGTCGCTTCAGCGCTGGTGCAGAATTGTACTATGGCATTCTGAACAAGAGCGGTGGCATCAGTACCGGCTTGCGCTTCACTACGCTACCCAACCATCCGGGCTTCCCGTACACCATGACCCTAACGCTGAACCCATTGATGGGAAATCTTTCTTCCACTTACGCTGTCAAGGCTGGTCCCAGTCTTGCATTGTGTTCACGTTTCGACTTTAATTTCTACTCGTATGAAAGCGAGCTGCAGCTCGGCTGCGAGCTTTGGCGACGCCGCAGCAACACCGACACCGAGTGGGCGGTGAAAAAGTTGCGTCCCGACTGGAAACGTCCGGCAGTTTCGCTCGATGATGATTTTGCTGGAGTTCTCAAAGCCAAGGTCGACCAGGATTGGCGGATTGGGCTACTGTGGGAAGGCAGAATCAAAGAGCTGCTGTTCACCCTGGGCGCAAGTCTAGACCTCAAGAAAAGGGAGCAGATCTTCCGTTCTGTCGGGATCGAGTTGCAATATTCGTCGTGAAGCTGCATGCCTAAAATATCGATCGGCAGACAGATCGCTAAATTTGACGTGGCCCGGCATTGATCACACCACGTCGGAGCGGCGCCACTGACAGCGCTACCGGATTTCCAGAAGCATGTTCGCCCTTCGGAAGGGCTAAGAGACCTTCGAGTCATGTCGCATGATGGTGGTTTCGAGTACGCGGAGGCTCGGCGCGACCACCGGCATCGACAACCATGCAACGAACTCTGGCACAACAACAGCATCCCATGCTGGAGTCGAGCAAAGTCCCGATCTTGAGTCGGAGGTCATTAGCGCAGTTGAATCACGACTAGTGCGACCCTTGGCTACGTGTAATGGATTCATGGTACGCGTCCGTTTCGGATCATGTCCTTGTGCCTCAAAGTTTCCGCAGTTTACCCGTGGCCACACAATGCTCACACTACGTCAAGGTATTGCGGCACTGATGTTAGACTCTCGGTGAGCACGAGCATAGTAATGGTGAGTTGAACACTCAACTACTGGTCTCGAAATGCTCACTGTAGATAGAATACTGTTCTCTACATACTCAATCTATCACCCGAAACAGCTCTCCTTTGGTGACTATTAGACTTCATGTTTTACGTCATCAACCTTCCAGCGGTGCATTTCCTCTTCGAGACTACTGTGGTACCTCAAAACAGGGCTTCCTGTTGTTCATCCATCAATCTACGAACTGATGCAATGTTTCCGGCCACTTGAGCTTCATAGCTTCTTCCAACCTCCAAGTACTCCAGGCCTCACTTACTTGAGCTGCCTTTCCCGTCAACAGTATCCGAGACCCAGATGGTGTACGTGAAACTCCTTGTTTCTCCAGGTCGAACTTCCACAAAATCATCTTTGTCGAGAAATTTTGGGATGTGCTTCGCTTTCAAACTACCTGAATGATGAAGGCCATTTGACTTTCTCTCCTGGGTAGTTCTTGAGCCTCACGCCGTGGAGCAGTCATGTTGGATGAAGGGCCACGATACTGTATGAATGTGGCGTCATACACGTTTTGAGTACAACCAATAAATAAAGCTAGAGAAGCTCACTCATTAAAGTTGATATGCGCTAAATCAAGCCTCTGCTCCGTGAATACCCAAGGACGCCACGTAAACACAAAAACATGACTCTATGAACCCGGCCACATGGTTTGCTGCACGTCGCGCCAAGTTCCCAAGCAAGTGTTGGTCCAAGACCCTCTTCACGCTACTCTGTGTCACAAGAGTCTTCTCAGCGGTGTGCCTGCTGTGTCATTTTCGACGTGTGCGACTTGTTACTAATCTTCTTGATTGGGTTCGATGGGTTGACTGTGTCATATCATTTGAGTGTGCTTTGGCAATAGAAACTCTACTTTACAACTTCGAAAACCACTGGCTCAGGTCTAGGTGTGTTACCAATCGGCCATCTGCAACATAGTCCATATCCCATCATCCCCTCTTCTCTTCCCTATTACCACCCAATGAATCCTCCTTCATCCCCAGTCTATACCTACTAAACTTTTCCAATTCATGCACCAAAACCTGCGCCTTGTAATCTGATCATCTGGGAAACCCGCGCGCAGAACGCTGTCAAAACAACTAAATTGTGATGGCTACCCTGCCTCTTTGTCCGTGGCTAAATCTGAACATTCGACTAATTGTTTCATGCTGTTGGAATCCACACCTTGGATGTCGAAGACACTTAGCGGTGTGCGGACTAGAAGTCAATTGCGAGTGTGAAGGGAGCAGTACCAGAGATGTGGCATGTGGTTAGCATGGTGATTTGGCGTATAGAGGTGATAAAGCCAGGTACGAGTAGACGGCTATGCCGATGGTTAGTGTGGTGTTATGGGTTAGAGCAAGGTAATAGAGTAGGCAAAATATACTCGGCCGGGTGCTATCGCTTAACAGTTCCGGGAGGTCTTCGCACCTATTCATAAGCGCGATATAACAGTAACAGATACTTGAAAGCCTCCAGGTAACTGTAACACTTTGTTGTTAGAAGGAAGTGAATATGTTCAGCCTGTATTATTAGACGTACGTAGTGACCCTCTTAAGCACTACTATTTAGGGTGCACGGCCGAATAGCAAAAGCACACGGCCGAATATATTTAGCCATAGAGTATTGGGATCGTGTGTAGCTCGTTGTTTGAAGAGTCGTTTCTGTTGGTGTAGTGATTCCAACGAAATTTGACGTCAAGACGCAGCTTGTTTGCCTTGCTACAAGCGTGCCACGATGCACATTCTCGCTAAGAGGCAACCTTGCTTCCCCAGAGCCACGAGTCACGGTGATACCGACCTATTCTGAACGGGAACCAATTCTTATCTATCTTTCATGATTACTTGGTCCTCGTGCCTGAGCTTGAGAATTTGATCGCAGACGTCTTCCTTACATCCAAGACACTTTCTGGGTAACATTGAAGTCAAGCTTGATACTAGGATAGAATCACCTAAACTCGAGTAATGGGTTGGTAAACGAGGTTGGATACGAGCGTCTGTAGCTTTCTAGTATCAAGGCTGGAAGTGTGGCAAAACAAATCGAACGACCGTATCTTTCGAGACGAGGGCACCGATTCCGAAAATCGCGATCATGATGGACTTTGCTAGAGAACGTCCATGGCTTAGACAAGAACACGGGGACAGTTCTGCGAAGTGGTGTGAAGTCTCGATGCCAAAGTAGCAATTGTTGCTGGATCCCCCCCTGCTTCGGCTGAAGTCCCTCTCGCGCCACAACGGGTTCCGAGATCTCGACTCCTCTCGATCTCATATGAGCTGCAAGCGAGCCTTGTCCAGTCCTCAGCCTTTCAAAGCCACAAACCTCCAAGTACCCCTACCGTTTGGCCAAGTCAGAATCCGTGTGGTTGACTGAGCATGCCCTCGCGTTCATGCGCCTGCATTCTCTGCAGAGAATCAAATTCTATTGAGCTCTCACACTGGGTGTGCTAAGAGCGTATATATAATGGCAATGGGGTTTCTACACCGATATGTTGTTTGGGGAAGCTCTCTGGAGCTACAAGTCGTCTGTGCGCCAGGAGGATGCCGTTTGACTCGAACGCGGAAACAGTTCCCCACGATGCAATAGTTGCACTCCATTATGACAAGGTAGCAAATGGTGGGTGGAGAATAAGATTACATATCTAATCAGCCTTGACTGTTGAGGTACCTATGCTGCATAGCTCGTATCGGTAACAGAATTCTGGGTGGTTCGGACGAAGTTCTTCTGGCTTCCCGGTCAGCGGTTGCATCGGTCGCTTTTGACGCGCCGCCAGCCACTCATAGCGCGCGAGTCTAAACCTTGCAATTTGGCCGCTGTCCTCGCTACCACGTACTGGGCGAGTAGAGAGCCACGGGTCGCGGCCGCACGGCCACGGTGCGGTAAGGCTACGACGCAGCGGAGCAGACACATTGACAGCATCTCAATCTTTCGACGATGGTGGCTTTGGCGGGCGTGTCAGGTGGGCATGATCAGACGGCACGGGCGCTGATGCTCGTTGGGATCTCTCGTGCTCGGCTGCCCCGAGCGATCCGCGACAAGGGCCTGACAAGCAGTCCTTCACGATGCCGATTCGGGGTGCTGAGAGTACCCGCTCGCGGACTGGCTCTGGGGGCGCAGAAGCACGCACGCCAACGCGAAGGGCGACGTTTGTGCGTGTAGTTCAAACGGCCAGTCAGCGCGGCTGCTGTGTCTCCACGCCGTCATGCCGGCGGTGGCCCACGGGTGGTGTCTCGAAGCGCCTCCTTCTGCAGTGCCCATTGTTTTTCGTCCCGTCCACGGGTACCTGACGCAAGCGCCAAGCGTGACCTGTGCATTTGCTCTTCTTGAACAACAACGAGCGTTCATGCGCCGCCTCTTCAAACACCCCGTGGCGGCCGCACTGTACGAAGTAGGACACAGTGCGAGGTGTCGGTCGCGCGATGCTATCGGCAGGTGTTTGCGGACCGGGATGACCCCCATCCATGCACACCCATCTCAGGAGAGCCTTGGACTGTTCTGGTGCATCCGCACCCTCGTCGATTTGCCCGCTCTGAGTGGTTGCCGCCGCTCAGCTTTCGCCCCCCTGGCTAGGTTGGGCCGAAGGCCGGCAGCGTCCAGCACTCACGGTGGCACAACGTCTGCGATGCAGCGCGCAATGTAGACTGTGCGGCACCAGTGGCAGGGCAGCCATGCTGTCTAAAAAAGTGCTCGTCAAGGGCCTCTTGAAAGGTTCGACCAGCAAGCAAAACGGACTCTAAAACTGATGCTGCGGGTGGGTCCGTGCGGGCGGCTAATCCGGATCGGGCCCAGCGCAGCACCTTCCTGGCTTGACGGAGCGTCCTTAATCTCCCCTTTCCCAAGATCGTTCATTTACCTCTACACTGCCTCCAACACCCGGGTACCACATCGTCACCTCATCGTCGGTGCGATCTTGTCCTCGGTCTCTTCTCCTTGTCGACTTCTGCGAAGTGCCGCCACTCCTTTCGGCCTTTGCCCACGTTCTTTTCACCACAATCCTTCCCTTAGGCGCCGCCTGTCCACTCCTTAGCACTTTCCCCGCCCTCTGGCAATCGTTGACGACCTGAATCGCTTCCGGACGATCCATCTTCATACCCTGCTCCCCGGCCAGCAGACTTCTTTCCCTTGAGCCCATCCGACGCGCCTGGACCGTGTTCGACCTCGACACCACGCGCATTGGAACCGAGCCATACCTTCACCCTCCCATATTCTTGGACTATTCCTCACGATACTTTACGACCATTCATAGACGGAGCCCGTCACTCCATTCATCCCACCACCACCCGAGCCGAATCTCTTCGGTCTCTACCAACCTCACCCCAATTATGCAGTCCAACGACGACGCCATGGTGTCGCCTTCGCCCTCACCTGGCGCCCAAGCCACCCCTACTCCCACACAAGGCTCCGCCCCACGCCGACCCCCGCGAAAGAGCACCCTCACCCAGCAGCAGCGCAATCAAAAGCGACAGCGCGCTACCCAGGACCAGCTGGTTACCCTCGAGGTCGAGTTCAACAAGAACCCCACCCCAACTGCTGCAACCCGCGAACGAATAGCCTCGGAAATCAACATGACTGAGCGATCCGTGCAAATCTGGTTCCAGAACAGGTGAGCACAATCTACGACCGACCACATCTTTAGCTAACCACGTGCAGACGCGCCAAGATCAAGAACATTGCGAAGAAGAGCATCGAAAACGGCGACGACTGCAACGACATCCCTGAGTCGATGCGGAGGTATCTTGCCCTGCAGGCCATGGAGTCGGGCAAGTCGATGGGAACCAGCTTCCTTGGTCGTGCGGCCGGTATGCCATATGGTAGCGGCATGCTTCTCAACACCGACACCAGCTCCTCCAAAGTTGGTGCGTACTCTCAAATTCACTTTGCACGGATCACGGCTAACAAGATGCAGTAATCCACCACTTTGCTTGCCGATCGCTCAGCGTTGGCAGCTGGCGAAGAGTTGGACAAAGCGCCATGGATTTGGTCATCTTCTACTCACCAGAAAAATGCTGCGTCACATATTACATCAACAACGACTCCGCAGGCTACAAGATCGAGTATCCGTTCTCGTACATCAAGAACATCAGCCTAGAGAACGGCGATCTGACTGCCAATGCCGAAGGTGCATCACAGCGACCCGGAGGATTGGTTGTAGAGCTCAACCGCCCCCCGAACTTCTTTATGGACTCTTCTGGATCTGGAGGATTTTTTCAATGTGGCGATTTCACCGAGGACCAGCAAGCATCGAATATCCTGGTTCACCACCTGGGCGGACATCCAAAGGTGCTCAGTGGCCAATTGGCGAAACTTGTGTCGCTGGAGTCGTTTCAGAACCGACACAACATGTACGACCCCAACACTCTCGCAGTTTCGGCACCTGTCTCGCCAATCAACCACCGGCCTGCGTCTCAACCCAACCACCTCGTGCACCCTCACCACATGGGCATGTATCAAGACTCACATCTCGCGCCTGCGCCCTTCCCGCATCGCGGTCACAAGCGTCAGCGGAGTAGGTCTGTGCCCGTTGCCATGGACTTTTCTATGCTGCGTAACCCGATGCCGTCCTTTTTGATCCAGCCAGAGCCGTCGCCGTACATGCCGAACAATCCAGAGATTTTCGCGCCTGTTCCACAAAGTGCTTCAGGCCCTCTTGGCCCGCATCTCAGCATTGACACTTCTGCTGGATACGGCATGGACTACCGACAATACCCCATGTCGGCCACGACTGCCAACTCACCGTCCGAGTATGGTACGCCCTTTTTCACGTCTGGCCCATCGAATGACAACATTCCTGCTTCAAACTTCGGTCAGCAGTACAACATCCCTCCGTACGTGCACACACCAATGGGTCCTCCTCCGCACTCGGGTGCAGCTCCGTCACCGATGCCTGCGATGGGCCACCCTGATCCAATCATTGCCAACCAGTCTCCACCGCTGAGCTCCTTCGGCCGTGACAACCACGCGGACGTGTACCCAATGTCACACGAGCACGGCATGTCAGAGGAGGCCCTCCAGATGACGGACATGTATGCCAAGCAGAACATCAACATGCCCATGCCGTCGCCGTATTTGGAGGAGAATGTCGACGATCTCGACATGCAGAACCTCGTATCTTTCGGCACGATGGATCCATCGAGTCTGTCGCCTGAACACCACCAGATGTAGGCGCAACTTGATGCTGGTTCTCATATCTCTCCTTGGTCACCTCGTCTTTCGCATGCGTGAATACCCTATCGCTGTTGCATCGGCCTCGGTAGCTTGGTGCGCTATGCTCTGCCTTGAGACAGGCCAGAGCAGTGCTGCCCTTGCTCATCGACGCCGCACCTAAACTTAATATGTGCTCGCCATTTCGCCTCCCATACGGGCTACGGTTCGTCCAACATACTGCATCCTCACGCTCGTGTCTTTCTGCTGCTGCCAGGAAGACACACTTCTTACCTCTCTCTTCGACCTACCTTCGTAACGCAAATTGAACGACCACCACAGCGGGATTGTTTACATTTATGGCGTTGCTAAGGGGACGGACGGAACCATCTACACAGAAAAGGCGGACTGGTGGAACCTGCGCCACCACCAACACTGGTGGGAGTCGGGCCACAGTCTGGTTGTTTTCTTTGTTGGTTATATTCGGATTGTTTTGTGTTTGTTTGTTGTTGCTTTTTTCTTCGCAAAGTTCGAATAGTTTCCTTTGTTGCTGTAACGGCTTGTCATATCCTGCCAGGTGGAGGACTACATTTTCGGAGATCTTGCTGCGGGAGTTGGAGTGGAGGAGATAGCCGCTGTGCGTGCTTGACGGTAGCTTTATAAGATCTTCAGACGCAATACTCTTTACTGCTGCAGAGTCAGTAACAAACATATTATTATGGTATGATCAGGTGTGCATACTGCGATGAAGTGTGATGTGCGAGATGCGGTGTAGAGAGGAATGAAGGTGTCTTATAAGGTAGGAAATTACGATGTGCCCGTATCCTAGGTACGACAAGAATGCCAATCGCAATCTCTGTAGCGTATTGCGCCTCGACACAGCAGGTGCGAATTGTTTATTGATGTGTCCAAACGGGCGAATTTTGGTCAAAACACATCATTTCAGTGGAATTCGCATGGCACTGGTGCGCAGCCAATGGAGCTGCGGGAGATTGGCTCGCACCAGAGAAGAAATTTGCACGACTCGAGTGACAGATTTCTCCACATTACTACGATGAATCAAGTCGATGCATCCTGGGTAATATCAAACGGTAATGAGGCATATTCGCTGATTTGGATTGAATTTGCAACGGCCTCAGGTGCAGACAGGCCCGACGAACATCAGCTCCCGAATTAGCGATGCGAAGGATGCAGCGCAAGGAGGCCGTGTGACAGCCTGGAGAGTGGGGCTTACGCCAAGCAGCATGACTGCGCAGGCTTATGTCAGTGGTGAGGCAGTAGTCAGCGCAATTGATTTCGTAGTCTATGTTGAAAGCGAAAACGAAGGAAAAAAGCTTGCTGCAAAATTTCGAATCGAGGGTTTCAGGGACTATGACGTGCAGGACTTTCTGCGGCATCGCAACGGCGCGAGGGCATCGAGACCGGACCGGCGAGGCTTTCGGGGTCCGGAGCTTGTAACTGGCGATCAGCGATGCTTTTCCCCTGACGGCGGCTCGCTTGGGCGTGGCGGGTGAGATGGGGCTCTCATTTCTACAGCGGGCAGCTCCTGAAAAGCCCGACAGGCCCCTTTGAGCGCCGTTGAGAGATACTCGTTGTCTGCCCACGCGACACTCCCGACTGACTGCACTGCACCTCACTTGCTGCTGCATCGACGGCCAGGCACACTTTTTTGCGTCGGACCGATTGGCAGCGCCGAAAGTGGTTCGCATCCTCGATCCCCGACGTCAAATCCACGACAGCTTCTGTGGCTTGGCGAGGCGGCCCTTCCGCGTCTCTTGTGTGGCGCCACGCAGGAACAGTCGACGAACTGCACGACGGTTGATTCTGACGAAGCATTGAGCATACCTCGAGCTGCAGCAGCACAAGTCGCATCACGTAGGTGGAATCTCTAGTCTTTCCCTAGCTTCGCAAAGCGTCCGCGGCTCCCGCCCCTGCAGCAGTGCAAGAGCGTCCGGCAGTGCCCGGCTCTCTCGGACGAGGTGCATGAGCGCGTGAAGCTCCCCCATAAGAAAACACGCCCAAGCACCTCAGGCCACCTCTGCTCTCGACTGCGCCCGCCCAACACGCTCGAGTTGTCGCACATGTGCTGATCGCCGCCCTCTAGCCATTGAGTCCCCCCAGCATCGTCGTCGCCGTCGTCTTGCTTGCCCGTCCGTCTTCACCGCCTCCAGCTACCTCCGTCTCTGGTAGCGAAACCGACCGACGCTCCTCAACGACCACGGTCGACCCTCTGCGCTTTTGACTTCCTCGTCCGCCCGCGCAATTGCTGCCATGCCTGCCCGATCCATCAACCCGTTCGCCGCTGCCCCCAACTCTCCCTCCTCCGACCCCCTCTCCGAGAAGCGTGACCCCCAGCGACGCTCCTCGTTCGCCAAGGGCAACAAGTTCGTCTCGCTCTTTGGCGGCTCGCCCAAGTCGCGGACCGACGCTGCCATCCTGCGAGAAGCACTCGTCGCCCAGCAGCAGGCCCTCCTGAATTCGCCATCTCCGCAGAACGTCAATCTCTCGTCCCTGTCCCTGCCCACCATCAATCTCACCACTGCGACGGGTGAGAAGATGCCCACCGAGGCCAAGACGCTGTTCCAGCCCCCCTCGCCCGAGGAGCAACGGCGGATCGCCAGAGCACACGCACAATTCGGCCCCCTCGGGTCGCAGAAGCACAGATACCAGAGCACCTTTGAGGGCGAGTTTGGAGACCCCATCGAGGACGAGCCGCCGTATTACTTCCTATTCACAACCTACATCAGCTACCTAATCTTAATCGTATTTGGCCATGTACGCGACTTCTTTGGCAAGCGCTTCCGGAAGCAGCACTACAGCCATCTGCAGGAAAAGGACGGATACGCGCCCCTCAACAGCGACTTTGACAACTTTTACACCCGCCGATTGAAGATGCGGATTAACGACTGCTTCTCACGGCCCACCACCGGCGTGCCCGGACGCTTCATCACAGTTCTCGACCGCAAATCTGACGACGGCAACAACACATTCAAGATGACTGGCACCACGACCGAGACGCTGAACATGAGCTCCTACAACTACCTTGGATTCGCACAGTCAGAGGGACCGTGTGCCGACGCTGCCGAAGCCGCCATCAGGAAGTACGGCGTTACAATGGCCAGCCCGCGCTCTGACAGCGGCACTTCAGAGCTCACTGTCGAGGTAGAGGACTTGATTGCCAAGTTCGTCGGCAAGCCTGCGTCAATGGTCTTTTCCATGGGTTTCGTCACCAATGCAACCACCTTCCCGACCATCGTTGGCAAGGGCTGTCTCATGATCTCCGACGAACTGAACCACTCTTCCATCCGATTTGGTGCACGTCTCTCTGGCGCCATGGTCACAATGTTCAAGCACAATGATATGCGACACCTCGAGAAGAAGCTGCGCGAGGCCATCTCGCAAGGCCAGCCCCGCACTCACCGTCCGTGGAAGAAGATCTTGGTTGCTGTCGAAGGTCTGTACTCGATGGAAGGCACCATGTGCAATCTGCCTGGCATTGTCGCACTCAAGAAGAAGTACAAGTTCAACCTCTTTGTCGACGAGGCTCACTCTGTTGGCGGTGTTGGCCCCCGAGGACGCGGTGTCTGCGACTACTTCAGCATTGACCCTTCAGAAGTCGATATTCTCATGGGTACCCTCACGAAATCCTTTGGTGCAAACGGCGGCTACATCGCAGCCGAAAAGTCCATCATCGACAAGCTTCGCACACAAAATGCAGCTATGCTCTTCGCCGAGTCGCCCACTCCACCTGTTCTTGTCCAAATCGCATCCGCCCTCCGCATCATCAACGGTGAAGTCGTGCCTGGCCAAGGTGAAGAGCGTCTGCAACGCCTCGCCTTCAACTCGCGCTATCTTCGTCTCGGTCTAAAACGCCTTGGCTTCATCGTCTATGGCCACGACGATTCGCCCATCATCCCCGTCATGCTCTACAACCCTGCCAAGATGCCCGCCTTCTCGCACGAAATGCTCAAGCGCAAAATCTCAGTCGTCGTTGTCGGCTATCCTGCCACACCACTCGTCTCCAGCCGCGCCCGCTTCTGCGTCAGTGCTGCGCACACCAAGGATGATCTCGACCGCATGCTCGCAGCCTGCGACGAGGTTGGCGACATTCTGCAGCTCAAGTTCAGTTCGGGCGTTGCGGGTGGCGCGGAACCCGAGGAGCTGGTCGAGAAGACGGATGCCCTGAGCAAGGAACTCAAGCCGCCAAGGTGGAGGATTGAGGACGTGCTCAAGAGGAATGTGGACGACGTACAAGTGCCGCTCAAGTGAGCGCAGCGCGTGACGGGACGGTGCTGGAAGTGAGGCGGTCGACGCCCTGGGGGCCGGGGTTGAGAGGGTGTGCTGTCAGCCTCACCTCTGGCACAAAGTGTGCCCTGCGCCCTACTGTCTCAAATCTTCCACACCACACCACCTTGTACCACACCTGCAACACGTCCATGGACACGGCCTTTCCTAGCATTTCCGGAGCACGGGCATTTTTTAAACATCTCGTTTTACACTTTTTTTGTACGATTAACACTCTTCAATACCCTCGCTGTACCACACTTTTGTTTCCCAAACCCATTTTATATACTTCTTGCTTAACCTCCGCAACGTTTTGTGTGAGGATTATTTGTTCCCCAATCGCGGGAAGATGGTGCTTGTGGGTCTTTTTTCCAATGAGGCTAGACCTTTTTGTTTTGCATGTCCTGTTGTGGGGCACGCTTGATGGGGATTTTACAGCGAGTGGTAATTTATAATATGAAGATGAGTGCGGGCGCTGGGGGGTGTATATAGATGAGTTGAGATGAGATGAGTGTGATAGGGGTGAGATGGGGAGGAGGGTGTAGAAAGGGGGAGGGATCGATGTGAATGGAATTGGTTAATGACCATGTTGTGTTTCGCTTTGTGACTTGTGTGATGTGATGTGGTGACTGCTGATGCTTCTATCGTTGCATTCTCCTCGCTGCGAAGGTTTGCAAAGTAAGTGTGTGTGAGTGTTATATGTTTGACGTTAAGCGCTATTCTACCAAGGAGATCAGCATAGCGGTATTATATCATGATATCAAAGGCAAGGATATGTCTCAATCCCTTTCTTTCGAAACCCCATTCATGTGCGTAGCGTACGGAAGAAGCATAGAACAAGATTATCAAACGATTGGCGCTGATTGGCGAATACTACGAGGCAAAATGTACACGAATAATCATATCCCCTTCTGGTTCCTCGGTTCGAAAACAAGATCACCTTTGTCTTTGCATCACTTAATCCTCCGCCTTCACTCCTATGCCACCAATCTCCTACACCAAAGCACTAATCCCATCCCACTCACGAACAGCATCACATGTCCGTTCCCTGCTTTCCCTCCTCATCAGAAACTCATCTCTCACGTGCAACTTGTATATACCACCCAAGTACCAATTTTCAACAAACGACTCAGGAACAGGTTAGATTTACATCCGACCAGCATTATCAAAGCATGGCAGCGTGATTCACAGAATTGGGAATAAGTTTGATGGGACGGTATGTTATCATCACATCGTGAGAGAGTTTGTGTTTAGTTGGAGAGTGGGTGGATGGTGAGGGAAAGGTGAGGCTGAGGTGTAAATTTGTGATGTGAGGAGGGGTCTGATTGTGTACTTTTCACGAGGCTGTACTCGTTCATTTGGTATAGGTTAGACATAGGAAGCAGATCTGTTGTGGGCATAGAGTCGGGGTAAGAAGCATGGTTGAGACGGAACTAGATGCGCTGGAGCGCTTGCATACCAAAGGGGACAAAAGAGCAAGTCTCACGAGGCTGTGCTTGTTTGCGTAAGGCTAGATGGGGCAGGACAATCGGTCGTTGTACAGTGTATCACTTCGCGTGAAGAGTGCTTGGTTGTTTGTGTTGCGTGAGGCTGTGCGTGTTTGTGAGCACGAATATGTGCTGGGAGGGTTCTGGGCTTTGACATGTTTGCGTGGCACGATACATGAGGCTGTGCTTGTTGAGTGGGAATTGGCTGGTGTGAGTGACAGACTGCTGTGGGTTGGTAACGCCAGTGGCTGTGCGGGGATGTGTGAGACGACATGACTATAGTGCGGGTACAAGGCGTGGCGCTTAATGGGGAAGATGAGAGGCGCGGAAACGATGAGAGTGTGTTGGGTTGAGGGATGTATCCAACATTGGTAAAATGTTGACTGCAACTCTACTCATCATAGATTTATTATTGTGGCAAAAGGGGCATCGATGTGGTCCATCAGCTGATGATTGTCAACTCTGAGATGCGGCTCTGCTCTGGAGGACTCGCACACTTACGGTCCTTCGGCCTCGATGCTCGTCCGCGGCAAAGGACGCCGGTGCAGTCACAAGAACAGGATGCGGCTCTGCTGAATAATAGCACTGAACTTGCTCACTGATCGACCCTGAACGGAGCGTGCATGCGCTTCGCGATAACGCTTCCGGTGCGAGAGATAAGCGTCCCCGCTTTGATCGTCTCAGACTTGCTTTTGTTTGAGTTCGTGATGGTCGCTTAGACTCGAGCAGAGTAGGATCGTCTGTGGCCGGTGAAGGCAGCAGTACCAAGCCGGTGGATTGATGCGGGGTGAACAGGGATGTAGCTGGTACTCTTGTAATATGTTCCGGGGTAGCTTGGAAGGACCGGATAGTATGAATTATTGTTCAGGGTGCTGGAGGCGATTTTCTGCCTACACAGCCCGAGAGACGTGGTATGGTGGACTTGATAGTTACTTTGATGAATACAGACAAAGTGCACATGTTGAAGGTACTATCGGTTTTACAAGTCCCACAGATCGTTGTTTCCAAATCGGTCTGTCGTGAGAGCGTCTTAGAATGACTCTTCGTCGCAGTTTCAACCGAGCTCAGGACTGGGTCTGAAACATTTCTTTTTTGGTCAGATGAGTTCATGTTTGAAGCCGAATGTTCGCCAGTGTGTTCAGCTGAAAGATAGATTTGGAAGCAGAGAACTTTACGAACGACAGTGGAGTCAGGGCGGCTCGCCCCGTCCGGTAGGGCACGTCCTAAAGATGATATCAAAGTGCGACATTAGATCTAGTAAATCTTACCAATCCGCGCGAGTTTATTTGAATCCTCCAGTCATGATCAAGGATTTCGCATGGTACGGGTCGATTGACGAATGGAAGCGATAAGGCTGAGAGGCAGACATGTCATAAGACAGACTTCATGCACCATCATGCAGCCACCATCCGGTGTGGAGTTTCCCGTGCCCTCGCGTTTGATAGCGGGCAGCAACCTTCCAGCATACTGGCCATTGGCTCAATACGTCATCAGATATTGGTCGACGCTACGACGTGCATAAGAAGAGCCTGTAGACTCGTTCGGCGATGCAGGCTGCAGTCGGGCGTGCAGGTGCGGGTCGATGGTGGATCCACGCTGCAAACTGCGAACTGCTGTATGAGAGCCGCAGTACAGCACGTTGGCGCTATGTCGCAGGTCGATGGTCTACGAGCAGTGCCGAAGCACGTGGGAAAAGTCGTCGAGCTTCACTGGCATGTATCAAATGCGACACCAGGGCGTGGCTGAGTAGATGTGCGTTGGCATCTTAGGGACACGCAAGCGAAGGACCAGCTTTGAGGTACCCAACATCTTAGGCAGAAGACTACATACTGTGCGACGGGTGCCCTTCTGGGTAACGAGCCGCCCTGGAGGGTGCAACTCGTCCTTCGGCTGTTGGTGGGGTGAGCCATCCGGCGAGCAGGCCAAACGGGACAACCAGGTGGTCAGGTGCATGAATGCTAATGCAGCAGCGCACGCCACAATTGTGAGACGCCCATGCTACGGATTACCCCATGGTTGATCTAGAATGAGTTTGGTGGAAGTGTTGTTGACTGCTTGATTGCTTACTTCTTGGAAAGTGGCGTGCACAGGGCAAAGAGGGGTCGATGCGCCTGCTCGTCCGACGGACGCTATGTCTACGCTGAACGTTGACATTACACTTTTGCACACTCAACATGCTCAACGCTTGGGCATGGTTACCATACTATAATGTCGCACAATATAATCGCGCGTAGGATCGCGCGGGCATGTCCAGCTGCAGTCATGCGCGACAGCACCGGACCAAACACGAATGCAATCAGGCTGCATGGAAGGACCGGCAACTCATGAGTCCTCCATATGCATGCCAATCCGCTTGACTGCGCCTATCGACCACTCATCAGTGCACCGGTGAGTAGCATTGGAGTCTCCCTCGCATGTGTCAAGAACGCCGCCGTTCTGGTTCGCGCAACACGGCACTAGTTTGCCTACTTTCAAGGCCCGTCCCTCACAGCCTGGTGGCGCTATCCGGTCAGGATTCGGATACCAATCTCCAGGTGAGGCGCACGAGCGCCCTGATGCGCACCCAATCGAGCCTCGTCTCAGATGGCGTTGCGTAACATGCGAGGACGCGGCAGTCAAAGCTCGCGAGGGGCATCGGTCCCGAGATGCAGACCCAAGGTGCCACCATTCCCATGGGCGGAGGGCGCGGATATAGCTTTTATGGTGGGACGAACATCGAGGAGTTCAAGTATATCTGCCTCGACGTCCTCCCCTCAATTCTGCCTCACATTCATCAGCCGACCTGTCAATCACTTCCATCATCCATCGCTTGGTGCTACACACTTGACCTCATTTCACACTTTCGTTCTCCGTGATCACGGTGTATAAGGCAACCATACCCATCTTCTCCCAAAGCACTCACCGTCAAGATGAATCCTCAAATGGGAGTCGGACCACAAGCAGGATTCCAGCAGCAGATGCCCCAGCAGACACAGAATGTAAGCCAACAACGGCAGACACCTGGTGGCCAACAGAAAGGACCTCAAGGACAACAGCAGCCACAGAATCTCTATGTAAACTTCAATCCTCAACTAGCACTCTTCATGCTGGAGAAGGCCAAGAATGATGAGAGCTGGATCGACGTCAAGCCAAAGGAGCAGCATGTTGCCGTCGAGGAGTTAGAAGAAAAGCTCACCAAGTTCAAACGCAGCAAAATCCCTGTGATCAAGGCCCTCGATGAAATACCATCAGCAAATTGCCGTGCCGTGATCAATCACCTCGTCGAGGACCAGAACGAAGAGCTCTGGAAACGCAACCGCACTCTCAAATACACAATCGCCGCTGTTGACGTTTCATGGCGTGAGATTCGCCGTCAAAGACAGCTGAAGAGGGTTCAGGTCATCCTGAAGCCTGAGCCATCTGGCATGCAGGACCCGCAAATGATGAAGCCCGCAGCTGGCGCCTTCGGCAATGGTAACAACGTACAAGACATGAACAAAGGCATGAAGCAGAATGGGATGGGCCAGGGCCAGCAAATGAACGGACAGCCAAATAACATGGGAATGCACATGGGTCAGCAGCCGAAGAATGTCCAGCAAGGGCAGGGTATGGGACCGGGCCAGCACTTCGAGCAGCGCCCTGCACCTCCTGCTGGTGGTCAAGGTCAGATGCATGGTGGTGGCGCTCCGCCTCCTCCGCCTCCTCCGCCGGGCGGTTTTGGAGGCCACGGAGGCGCGCCACCTCCACCACCTCCTCCTCCCGGTGGCATCCATCCACCTCCTCATGCATCCCACGGTGCACATGGTGGCATGATGCCAGGTGCCTACCCAGGAACGGCTCCCGTGCATGCAAGACGGGGACAGCCACCTATCGAAGTCCTTGATTCCCGCTACATGGATGGCAAGAAATCGAAGCACCACAAAGGCCACCGCGATGACTCTTCTTCAGAGTCTGGTAGTAGTGAATGGGAGTCCGAGTCTGGCAGCTCGAGCGGCAATTCTAGCTCCGGTCCAATTCGGGTGCGCAACGTTGGCGAAGGTTATGGCCTTGTCGATTCACGGGAGAAGCATTCAAAACATTCGAAGCATTCTTCGCGGAAGAAGCACTCTCGAAAACATGGAACGAGTCGTAGTGGTATCCTTCGCAGTAGGAGCGTAAGCCGACATCGTGATTCGGGTAGAAGTCGATCCCGATCTCATAGCCGGCCTCGCTCATCGAGGAGACGAAGAGACTCTGATTTGATTGATTCGTCTCTCAGGGGCAGACACAGCGCGAATTCGTCCGGGCACTCATCCCCGAAGTCATCCCCGAAGCTGCCTCCAATTAACATCTTTATGCCTGGCAACAACAGTAGCGAGGATGAACGCGCCCATCGCCACGGAAAGTCACACAGGCGACACCATAGTGGTAGCAGGTCTCCAACGAAGCTATACAATAAGCAGAAGCTCGATAGGATGAACATGTCGCACCCAATGTCCCGTGGCAACTCGGGTGACTCGTGGGAATCCTGGAGTCGCGGCAGTGACACGGCCTCTTTCGGGACCTCGTCTGCTCATACCGCAGATGATGGCATTTTTGATACGCACGTCCGCTCTCGTAATCATGATCGCACACATTCAAATTTCCACCAGCCGCGGTACTCCACCTCTCCACGCCGTTTTGACAATGTTGAGCGTCGCCATTCCTTGAGGACCACACGTGCCGATGACTATCCACGTGTGGCGCCACCACGTGGAACGGATCCCTACACTGAATCTTCTTTTGCCAGTCGACCGCTGCCTCATCGCAGCAACACAACGCAAGGATTTGCCAATCCCTTCACACCAGCAACACCACGGCTTCAGCGTGCCAACACCCAGCAGTACGGCTATCCAGAGATGCATCAGCCAGAGTATAGTTACCAACAACAGGCAAACTATCTGCCAGATCGTTCTGTAGAGGTGGACGAGCTCGCTAATGCAGTGTTCGAGCGATTGAAGATGGACAACCAACACCGCGCTCCTCTGAGACGACAGCCGGGTCGAAGGGACGCAGGCATCCTCGATGAGGACGAGTGGGACGTAAGATATCCGCCAGCGCGAAGAGGGGGATATGGTGGTGTATATGGACACTGAGATTGTCTAGCAATTTTCTTGAGTAATTGTTGTCGTACAAAAGGAGTCCACGGAGTGTTGGCGCTCAAATTTTGCTGGGATCAGACCCTTCCAAACTATAAGATACTTTGAACTAAACTGTACATACTCAATTCAAATCAGTTTTCTCTACAATTCAATTCCACTCAATCATATTCGGGCTTGTGCCTTCGCTGTTCAACCGTGCACCTGCGTCAACTACAACCAACTGTATAGTGTGCTATTTTGAGAATTTTTCAGTGCCGTGAGTCAGGTCGGACACTTTCAGGTGCTGCACTATGCGAGACCAGCGGAACAGCAAAAGCACGCTGCGGAACGTAGTTTCCTCTCCTGAAAGGGTCATGTAAGCCATGGTGATTCATTGCACAAAGAAACTAGAACATGACGTCACAGGTGTAGCTTACCGCCAAGCCACCACTGTTAGTCGTGGTCGATCATCATGCAAGCTTAGTCTGAACGACCATTATCTCCGGAAGGCATCACATCTCAATAGGCCAACTTCTCATCTTGGCTTTACATCTACGCTGCATCGTGGAGATCGTCAACTCGCCAAGGTACACGATCGAGGCTGATCATGGGAAAGTGCATTGAGAAGTTGGGAAGAGGAAATGGGATTTCAAATCGTCGATGTCTTTATCTCACCACATCTCTGACACCTCTATGATGGATTTTCCGTAAAGAGCAAAGGCACAAGAGTGTGACATGAATCAAGACCTAGTTTTGCGCCGTCTAAGAGGAACGCTGCAGAAACAGCGAGCTCGAAACTACTCGCTGGCCACATTCTCATCTTTCCGGCGCTGTGGTCGGGTATGCCACTGCAAACTCTATTATGATCAGCGGGTCCGCGCTTCGTGCAACATGGGCGCGCTGCTGATATTGGAAATGCAGATCTACAATTGCTTGATTCAGCCATGGCGACACTAAATTTTCGTAACTGATCAGTACTACATTGTATAAAAGAAGGAAACCTCTCCAGAGTTCGAGGTTTTCTCCCGCCTACCCCGATTCTCATCATCCCAAGTCTGTCGACATCATGAAGTCTATTATTCTTTCATCTCTCTTCGCATCTTCGGCTTACGCCACACCACTCGTATCGCGCCAGTCATGCACATCAGGCGGTCTATCAGCATCCCGTGCAGCTGAAATCCGCTCTGCCTTCCAAAGCTCCGGCGTGATTCCCGATTCTGTGCCCGACCTCCAACCAACGACCGAGCTCTCCGTCCGCTATGGCAACATCAACGAGAATCTCGGTAACGAATTCAACGTGCTACGTATGTTATTGCTTTCTCTTCCGCATACGCCACCTCGGGTTATTACATACTGACTATCCATTCAGAAACTCTCCAAGAGCCAATCTTCTCCTTCGACCCAGAACTCATCTTCGACCCCTCAACAACAAAATACACATACATCCAAGTCGATCCCGATGCGCCTGGCCCCGCACTCCCTCTCCTCCGCCAGTTCCTGCACCATATCGTCTACGACGTTCAGCCCTCGTGCATCGCAGCGCAGACGCCCAAGACGCAAGCGCGCTACATGCCGCTGACCCCACTGAGCGTGTCCGCGCATCGCTATGTCTCGCTGCTGTATCGCCAGCCACCCAACTATACGCCGCCACAGTTGAATCTTGTTGAGGATGTTGTTCGTGCGCCCTTTGATTTGCAGGCGTATGTTGCAGAGGGCGGGCTGGAACTAGTCGGAGGGAATTTCATGAGGGAGGGATTGGGGACGACATTGTGTGCGCTTGTACCGGGATGTACGGCGACGGGTGAGGGGTATGATGGACCATTAGATGGGAGCGCGTTGACGGGCGTGGTGGATATTATCACTGGTGCTTAGGTATCGCTTCAGGTTGGGGAGACAGTGTCGATGTGATGGGTGCTTTCCATGCTCCTCCAACTGTTTGGTATGATAAGACACCCCGGTGCACTTGATATGTGAAATTCAGCACTACCTCGTATGCGATCCTTCACGCCAGATAGCGTTCGTCTATGTCCTGCGCATCGGTACACACTTGAAAGAGCACCGAAGATGTCCGGGTCACTCCAACAGTGTACGGCCAAGCCTTTCTCGACGTGCGAAGACAAGTTCACCGCGTCAAAGGCATGCATAGAGTATTGATAGCAAAATGCTTGAGCGGACGCGAACGATGATGTGGACTACAAGTAGATGTAGCACAATGGCTCGCCACCCAGCGTCGAAAGTACCTCCTCGATCTTGACATCGGGTAGATCCAGATAATTCATCTGGATCAGATCTTTTAGGGTGGCCTTCGGGCTCGACGCGCTGTTCAGAAGTGTGGTTCCTCCAGCCACTGTCTTTGCCTGGTCAAGATGCAGCGCCTGCCAAATCCACCAGACTCGATCCACCATGGCATGATGTAGGAAGAACACCGGGTCATTGGGACTGCTATAGAGATCACCAGCGTCTCCGCCCATGGCAAAGTGTCCTGCAGCGTGGAGGCCGAGGAATCCGTCTGCGAAGCGACCCTGGAATTCGTTTTGGAATGTTTCGATGTTCTCAGAGGCGGTTCCAATGGTCAAATTATAGAGATTCCCCACAGTGAGCCATGTGGATGACGCGACTGTTGTCTAGCGTAATGTTAGACCTCTCCTAGACTACTCTTCCTATCATTGACCTACTAGATCACGTTTTGCGCATCTAGGATTGTACGCAAGTCTCTCCGTAACCCTGGTCTCGCCTGCCATGGTCGGAGAGACTGGTCCCAGATTGATCTGCAGATTCTCGAAAGGGCCTGGCATCTGAGATTAGCACATGTATCCGATTCGATCAGTACTGCTCATCTTCAAGTCTGACAGGACATTCTCGTAGACCTCGTACGTGTCTACATCTTCAGTGCGTACTGATGACCTCCGGGCTTTTACGTCCGGATTGTCAATCGGAGCTCAAAATCGTGTGAACACAGCTGTCTTTTCGCTCCAAAGAAACATCACACGCAAAGGGGATATGGTAGATAATGGAAGTCAAGGTGCAGAATGCCTGATCAACATACCAGATTTGATGCAACCACCACCTTCGCCTGATGGAAGGAAGATGCGTCCAGCGCCGCCAACACTTCCGTTATGCTTGACAAAGGTGCCATCGCCGCCCATGCTTGTTGGAGAGCCATCGAAGATTGGAGACTTGGCCAGGCTATCTTGGTACGCAAACCAATTCCAGTACGGCTGGTAGCCCGTATAGCCGCATTCTTCGCGCAGGGCTTTTTCGTATCCGTAGACGAAATATCTATGCCAGCTCAAGAAATTGCCGGTCCCGTGAATTGTGAGGGTCTGATTGATGTGTTGCGCGACGAAGTCATCATAGCGCGTCTTTGCCCCTGGCACCGTCACCGGATCTGACTTGGAAGGCAAAGCGATCATACATTGCACAGCCTCGATATATGCCTTTCGCTCCTTCGAACCCATGAAGTCCCTTGCATAGATGTTAGACCTCTATTTCGGCTCCAAGAGCTGAACGTGAACTTGCCAATCCCTACGGACATTAGCATTTGCGATACCACATGACCGCCTGTCGAGCGTGCCATTCGACTCCGCTGCTTTCAAGGCCTCAATGGCTTGGTTTTGCAGGTCTTGAAGCAAGTCTCGTGACTGCAGCGTTACACAGCAAGCCGTGTTGAATGCCGCCAGGAGCTGGGTCGAAAGAACGAGGAAACGCATCTCAAGGATCGATGGGCCGAGTCAAATGAGTTGTGAACGAGGCGACGGAATGAAGCTCTCAGATTTAACGGGTCGCGATTTTTAACCAATTTGGAGGGGCGAGCGCATGCAACAACATGGGTTTTTGCTCGCTTGAGCCAGAAGCCCACGTCCTCAGCTCCACCGCCTATGTCAGCCAGATGCTAGTCATGTCAGGTAATCTTTGACCGACAATGAATATGCCCTCAATTGAGGTGCAAGGCTTTGGTTCTTTTCTGAGTCGGATGAAAGACGAACGAACATCGAAAGCATACCCAACAAGTGATGGACAATCCTAGCTGATTGAGTTCAGTATGACATTGAGCCTACATGGCGAAAGCTTGCTGTTGATTCATGGCCTGCTTGAAACCTCATACCAGACTTGGCCACTTTTAAAATGGGACTTAGATTCGCTGTTCGCGGATTTGGCATATGCCGAAATGCGATTTCCGCGGTAATGGTTCGCCCGCACTCACGCATGCTGAAGGATGAGGAGGGGTCTGCAATTCCCGACCATGTTGGTCCCGCCTTTCGATGCCGGTGAGGCTTAAGACCAGAACTTTCAATGTATGGCGGCGACAACTGTCGGATATGGCGGATCTCTTTAATGTGTTGGTGCGATTATCACAATCGGCGCCAAATTGGGCCATTACAACCATCCTAGTCCAGAGGTGGCAAGTGCACCGCGGAACGGGCCCACTTTCTGTACGCAGGTCAGATTGTTTTCGCAGGGGTCCAACCACAAAGGGGCAATCAGGTAATGGCATAAATCTCATTGAATGCTCGTTATTCAGAACCTCTATTCTTTTGGCTCGTGTATGTCTCCCCCACTATGATCTTAAGTTCAATGGCACAGAGCTCTTTGAACGCCCCCGTCCAATTCCTGATCTCTAGCCTCCATATGGCTGGGACTCAATTTATACTACAGTGGTGAGAAGGTCGGGCATCTCAGCATTTCTAGTGATTCTCAACTTCGATCTGCCACTCCTACCAAATGTATTTCCTAACAAGCCACGTCGAAAGGGTTTAGCTGTGAACGCTGCGCATTCAGCGTGCAGTACCTTCGGAAAAAGAAAACATCGCTCAGTCCTGCAACTTTGCATTGACTGCATTATCCGTCTTCATACTTATCGGACACTGGGTTTCTAAACTCCAATGAAATGAAAGCGTCACTAAAGTTCTTGGCCAGTTTCGACGGACTTCGAGGCCCGAATTACGATTTAGCTTCATGGCATCAGATCATCCAAGGGATCGGGTCAGGATTAATATTCGTTTCTGCAATAACTTACTACCCTACCATCCCGAAGCCTAACACAACCTCGCTACTACCACGCCGTGGGATCTTCGCAGTGCTAATCGAAGTGCAAATGGTCTAAATTTGAGGGATCATACGATCTGAAGCGCAAAATTGGCGGATCAGTACTGACGCGAGTTGAATAATTCGAATACTGGAAGAGATTAAGGTGCGGTGCTTAGAGATGGAGATTGGCGTTTTCAAAGCTGGTGAAGGACATGTCGACAGCATAACAGAGAGATAGAGAAAGTACCTTTTGACATCCAATCGGGACAAGAAAAAAGCCATGCTCGTCTAGGTCATAAACACTCTGCTAAATTTACCAGTCTTCCTCACACACGCTGTGCATGGCAATGGAACAGAACGGCACGCCAGCAACTTCACATATAGAGTACGAGCAGTTGATAAGCGAGTAAACTTATGGTCCGAATGCAAGTTATTTAATTTGCCGAGCGTCGAACTTTACGACAATTCGTTGCTGAGTGCATGGCAAGCGCCAGTGCCACTCGACGTATACGCCGAGCACGCGACAGCGGAGATATCATTCCTAGCCCCTCGGATTTTAACTATCGAGTGGGAGTGATCTTGTCATATTTTCTTGCATATGCTGTAAGCGCTTCAGGCAACATGCACGTTTCGTGTCGATGGAGCCTTGCTGTGCCGCATGGCTAAGCGCCGACCTCATCTTCAGCCTTGTGCGATGAGCAAGCTCCAAAAAACGTTCTGCTTGATGCTGAAATTTCCATCATGGATTTATTATTTTCTTGCTTACAATAACGCACCGTTAAATAATTATTATGTCTTCCGGTCAAGCATCAGTGCAACCCTCTCTCTCGCACTCGGCGCCATCCACGTCAAGTTCCGATACCGTCTCTCTGCACGACCTGTGTGATGAATGCACCAATCTTTGTCGTAGCTGGGAGCTGCTGGATTCGCTTCAGCATCCTGTCATCGATTCAAATCCAACGTCGACGAAAGTGAAGCATTGTACGGTGGCACATCTCCAAGCCAACCAAGATACCTGTCACTTTTGTAGCTTCCTTCTTGGGAGTCTAGTACGCTCCAAAAGAGCGTTTGTTGGTCGCGAGGATCAATTGAAGATATTCCTCCAACTTCACGAGGATAAGGACTCGTTTCACAACGGCTACACTGTGCGTGCTGAGCTCGCAGAGCAAGCGCCGACGGAAGACGGTACAAGCGTCGCTTTCGATGGATTCTTGCTCAGAACTTATGAGCGTACGTGATTGAAACCCGTGCTTGTAATATCGCTAACAAATCATTGCTACCAACAGACACCGAAACGGGCGCGTTCGACCAACACATCGTTGCAAAAACCGTCCCGCGCTTCGCACACAACAACCTCGAAAGAGCACGACGCTGGATAGAAACATGTAAATCGAACCACGCAAATTGTCGGCAATTCCACCATGACACGGTTGGCGCAGATCGCCAACGCCCAACTAGAATCCTAGAAGTCCGTCCCGATTCCGTGAAATTGCGGGACAAGATGTCAGACAAGGACTTCGAGTACCTCGTCTTATCTCACATGTGGGGAACACCGTCTCCAAACTCTGCACACGACTCAATCCTGCAACTCAGCCTCGCTGAGTTTTGTACCTTGCAGCAAGACATCCCATGGGCCAAGCTCAGTCCGATATACCGCGAAGCTATCCGCGCCACAATAGCACTAGGATACAAGTACCTGTGGATCGACTCGTTGTGTATCATTCAAGATTCGAGCGCCGATTGGGAGTACGAGGCTCGGAGGATGGCGAGCGTGTATGGGAACGCGGTGTGTAATCTTGCTTTTCTATTTCCCGATGAGCAGATCGCGGATGGGAAGGGTTATACACGGGATGATGCTAGGGTGTGGAATCCGTGTATTCTCCGCGCTGCAACGCCTTCGCAGCAGGGTATCTGCATTCAGCATTCGACAAGCCATTTGCGAGCCACTTACCAGAGTATCGAGGATAAGGACTGGCTGGTCACAAAATACTGGCCGCTATTTGGTCGTGCGTGGACGTTTCAGGAATATCTACTCGCTCCACGCACATTGTTGCTCGGTCATCGGAATCTTATGTGGCAGTGCTCGGAGTTCTTTTACGATGAATTGCTTGGACCTGTGGCTGTGGCGCCGACGCAGTATGATGATGCGAATCCCAAGCGAGGGAGCGATATGGGTAAGACGCGGTATTTTCCGGAAAGTCTTGTTACAATTGCGACGCGAGAGGTTGGGTTGAGTTCGGTAGCTAGTTTGTCTTTTATCGGCGATTGGCAGGCCCTCATGAATGAGTATCGGAGTCGACAACTCACGAAAGCGAAGGATCGAGTAGTGGCTTTTGCGGGTATAGCAAGGGCGTTTACGAATCTCGGTGCTTCGACCTATCTCGCAGGATGTTGGGAGCGATTTCTGCCTCTGAGTCTGCTCTGGTATGTTGATCGGAAACTCGGGGCTACCGTGCGGCGGGAGGTTGAAGGACAAAAGGTGGTGCGTGGTGGGAAGGTCTCATTTCCAATCGCGGTGCGGGAACGAGTGGAGCAATATGCGCCGTCCTGGAGTCAGTTCTCGATTCCAATATACACACACCATCAGACGCACTTCATGCTCAACAACGACGAAGTGTATGTCCGTGGCCGAAGTTTGCGAAAGGACGGCAGAGTACGCTGGGACGACGTCCACTGGCTCGACACCCACTCTTACCAATTCCTCAAACACACTACCGACGAGTTCCCAGAGTCCGGCTTCTTTGACTTCACAGGCCTCACACTCACGCTCGGTATGCCCGTTCTGCCCGTCCACGTCTCATGGCCCACACAGATCGGTAAACACATGCAGCATATCCGCGCAGCCAACGCGCATGACGCGGCACTCGATTGGATGCCCGAATTTGAATATTATCCTGATAACCCTTCACAGGCAGGCAAATCCCCGCCGCGACATGGGGTGCTGGCTTTGTTGGCCGAATTTCAGATTGTACGAATTGCGGGGAAGTATAAGGTTCAGAGAAGATTTGCTGGGTTGGTCTTGGTCCCTGTCAAAGGTTCGCGAGGAGTTTGGGAAAGGACAGGGGCTTGGAAGTTGGTTGTAAAGGTATGTGGGGTTGATGTCAGCGAGGAGAGCATCAACGCTGTCGCGGAACGGTGGAGGAGGCATGATGTGCGCGGCGAGGGGTGGCTGATGGAGAGGATTGATTTGGTGTGATGCAGTTGCTAGCTCAAAATGAGAGCCGTGGTAGTTGATGACCGCATGTATGTGTCGGCTTGCTATGTTGTCAGTGTAGTGGAAGAGGAGTGCAACATTGTCCTTAACCATTCCACGCAAATCATACGCGAGATGGACAACTCAACGAAAACCCATCTACCCGATCCCCGTCTCCATTCATCCCGACCCATCGCCCGGTTTCTTCCACCTCCGCGTATCCCAGAATCCGGCCGAGGACCCATCTGAAACACCCCTCTGCCCGCCGTACATACCGCAAGCATAAGCCTGAACAAGTCTGCAACTGTCAGGCTACACTACTGTACTCCATCGACGATTCAACATTGGCATGTGCTATAGACTTTCGGCACGTAGCTCGGAACGCAAAATCGAAACGAAACAACGGAACCTGAAACAAACTGGTGATCTGACCGACCACGTGTTGCCGAGTTGTGGGAAGGGATGATGCTAGTTGATGAAGTCGCTATTGAGACACGTGTGACGCCACGTAGGCATGGAGTCTAGTACATGTGAGTATTTGGAATATGTCGAACACATAGTGTGATTGAAAACACAGAGAGCAAACGTGACTTTAGAGAGATTACACATTAGCCACACTCGGCAATCTAAAGGGTAGTGATGCTTCTCGCAATTCGAGAGCGTTCAAAATGTAGCATATTGGGGTATAGACAGCCTAGGTGACTACGCCGAGTCTAGTTCCCAAAACCTCATGTAATCCAACGCCTGACGCTGATAATCCGCTCAAAGGCGGTGCAAATCTTTACTCCGATGCAAAACTCATTATTCTGATAGGTGACGGTGAACATATACAGATCCATTCGATGACGTTAGGTCCCCACGGCAGTATTGAACACCTAGGGATGTCTCGGACTTGGGCGTTCGCAGGCTGAGATGCGGCCTCGGCGAGCAGCTCTTGGTCTACAAAGGAGGGCATGCTGCAGTCATGGAAGGTAGGGCGATTGTTCACAGAATGCGTGACCTGTGCGGAGTATGTCAGCTGACGCTCTAATTTATGCTGTATACTGGGATGACTCACCGCCTGAAGCATGTTTCTAAAGCGACAGCGCTCAGCTCCGAATCGTCGGGCAACTCGTTGAGTAAGGGAACCAAGCCGGCCACTTTGTCGCCGCGTTTGTAGGCCAGTATGGCGGGAAGACCCTCCTCTTCCATTTCAGCTTCTGAATTGTGTAGCTTGATGAAACGCGTTGTGTCGTTGCGCAGAGCAACTTCTCGCATACAGGCCTCGACCTCTCGTGTGACTTGTGACTGTGATTGTTAGACCGGCAAAGATGAGTTTGAGAGCTGGGCAGACTTACATCGTCGCTGTATACGAAGACAACGACTGTGGTTTCCGGCGACGATTTGTCAATTGCATCAAGATACCCCTCGGCATCTACGAGCGGAAAATTGCCGTATATCCGCCTGCTCGGGCTGTTCGTCCGTGATCGTATCCGCTGGCCGACATTCTGCAGCTCCCTCAACCTCGCAGCGCGCCACTCCTTCATGAAGCTGTCCTCGCTATCGTCTTCAGACGAAGCATCCTTCTCATGCCAGGCATTGACGCTATACTGTGTTGGCGGCGGCGTCTTCTTCCAGGTGAAACGGCGAGCCTGCTTCTTTGCCTGCTCAAACGCCTGGGCATCGGCAATGACACCTTTCGGGCCGGTGTTTGCTTCGGAGCGAATGTGCGAAGGCATGTAGTAGTTGGAACGCATGTCGGCGGGCAGGTCGAGCTCGTCGTCGGTGTCAATCTTCTCGAGGTAGTCGTCGGCGGCGCCAGCAGAAGCCGAGTCGGAGATGTCGCTGTCGTCGTGTCTGTCTTCGGGGTGTCTGTCGTCACGGTCCTTGTCGCGCATCAACTCGTTGAATTCGTCCTGGGCAGCCGTCGTAGTCATGATGGGAAAACCGGGTGGGCCGCGGGGGGACACGGGGGTATTTGTATACGCAACGGTGGAGGGATGGGTGCGGTGTTGCGAAAACGAAGGCAGCTAGGATGCTGGGATGGGAGCAGAAGCAGTGACAGGGCTTGGCAGGCCGAATGGCAGGGACAGGCACTATTCTCAGAAAGCAGCGCCGTTTCAGCGCCGTCATTGGATACCCACACTGGGGAATGCTTGACGTGGACAGGACGCCGCAGCGCTGATGCTCGTGTGCATGCAGGGACAGCCATGCCGTCCGCCTGCTTTAGGGCTGAGGTGAGGCGCGTCCACTCGCAACATCCCAGGCAGGATCGTCGAGAGGGGGCGAGCATTCGTGCTTTTGCTGAAACGGACCCTCGAGCGCGAAACAGAGGGCCTCGCTCGCGGCCAATGGGCGGGACCCAGCCGGCGTCATAGGCGTAGCTGAAACGTCTTCTGCTACGCGCCCTCGGCTTCAACCGTGAGCGTGTCACATCATCACCTTTGCCATCACGCCGCTGTCTGCCTGCTCATGCGTTGCTTTTTGGTGCCAGTGTCTCGGGTTCCGACTGCTGCATGCATTGAAAATCAACGTAGCCTGAGAGCAGGGCGCCTGGAAAGGAGAGCCCCGAGGACGCGACGTTTCTTCTTCCTAACACGGCTGCCATCTCCAGCTGCTCTGTGCGCGCGCGCGAGCTTCGATTTCTTTTCCAGAAGCGAAGTTCATCTCCTGCACCGGTCCGAGCGTCTTCCTGCTTTGGAAACACGCTGGTCGATGACTATGCCAGCTAAAATTGGTTTTGCGCGGTCTTATTAGAGGACGTTATGCCCCCGTGACTGGTATGCTCCCTTTCCATCCCGAGACTTGCACGGCGGTGAGTTTGGACGGAGCGCAAGAGCCATGCGGTGGTGCATTCGGAGCGACTGACGTGGTCGCTCTCGCAAGCCTGTCCTCGAGAAGGTTTGTGAATGCCGTGGCTCTCACAAGAGTCCCGTCCCGCCGTGTGATGACCCCGTTATGCGTCGCTCGAATGCTCTGCCTGGACGAGTCTTCATCTAACTTACCTGGCTGCGCACGGAGCGCGCCACCTTCACTTCGCTTGATCCTCAGAGAAATGACATCTGTCAAATTCCCATAACACTGCACCCTCGCGACATACACCTGTCACAGAGATACGCGAGCTGTTGCAACCATACTGCCCCTGCTTGAGATGCATTTATCCCATCTGTGCGCTAATGACTCCACGCCCGCTGCAGCCGCCAGAACTGGGGCATTATGGTCCAGGGGTGCTTCTGGAAGCCGCGTGGAAGCATGTTCCTTCCGAGAAGGAGCCGGTCTGAGCGCCATGTCCACGATTTCAACGGCCATCACAAGGCTGAAGGGAAAGGGGGTTAGCTCACACAGTCTCCTCATCTCGCTTGCGCGGAGATTCGGCCGCGCAGACCAACGCATTGGGAATTCGAAAAGAGAGGCAATGCCGGTTCAGGGAACTGCATGATTGACTACCAACCGATGCCTCACGCAATCAGAAATTCATACATGACGCCGTCTCCTAATCCGTGCCTCCGCGACGCATGCCTCAATCGTCCTAGTCACCAAACCACCGCTTACAAGCCAGCATACACGCGCCGTTCAGCGATCCCCGTCTCCTCCTCTGACTACTTTTAGAAATCCCGCAAGGCAAAAGGAACATGACATGGGAGAAGATCAGCTTGAACTCAGTGGATTGATCTCGGATAATGTACGCAAAACAGCCAACCCGTACGCTGGGAGAAAACGACAAGGCTCGCGTTGTCGAAGGGAAATAAGAGCACAGTGGTATGTAAGGAAAGAACACGGAGCAAAAAGGTCCCGGGCGCCTATCCACCGAGTGATGCAATATTCGCATCAACTTTGTCCAAAATGGGTGTATTATGCTGGTGCAAGGCCGCGGTGTATAGAGCTCTCCCGGCAGAGGTAGTATGCAGGTGGGTATGGTAAGACAGACGGAGCTCGGGAGATATGATGTTGTGTTGGTATGACCAGAAATTAGGGAAGCGCACACGGTCGTCGTCCATATTCGCATCGTCACATGGCGTCGCTTCTTGTCACAGGCTCTTCAATTATGCCCTTATGCCCAGATGCGGAGCTGCGTCGTGTTAGCTATATGCGCCGCGTTGTAATGGCACGTGTGGAACCTACCATTGAATCCCAGGAACCAGTGCAGAGACTGAGTGCATCGTTACTCACGCCGAGACAGCTGACTCGGTTGTCGTGTCCCTGCAAAGTACCAACACGTTCGCCGCGCAGAACGTCCCATACCTGGACAAATGTCAGTCTTTTGGCAACACGAGGTATCGGAGCCACAAACCTTGCACTCGAAATCATCGTAACCGGCGAACAACAGTCTGCCCGACACGGAGAATGCAACAGATGTGATGCCGCAGACGGGCTCGGGAATCTGAAAAGTCATTAGTAAGCCAAAAAGCAAGCACATGATGGTAGTCTAGGCGTACCTGGTACGAAGCGAGCTCGCGATCGGCACGGATGTCGAAAAGACGGCAGGATGCGTCGTCGGATCCAGTACCGAACGCGTTTCCGTTGGGGAAGAATTGGATGGCGTTGATATCGGAATCGTGCGCCGCAAAGGTCTGCACGCACTTTTGCTGTCGGATATCCCACAGCTTAGCAAATGCGTCGCAGGCGCCAGACACGAACTGGTTGTGGTCCAGAGGATTAATGCTCAAGCTCATCACGTCGCCGAGGTGGTCGGCGAATTCGTGCACCTTGGAGCCAGTTTCTAGGTCCCAGAGCACGCAAGTCATGTCGCCGGACGAGGTGAGGATGCGCTTGTCGCTGATAAATCTGCAGCAGCTGAGATAGCCCGAGTGGCCAGACAGCTCGCGCGCAACGCGCGTCGGGCCTTCCCGCGCGGACAGGTTGTAGATGGAGCAGATGTTGTCGAGACCTCCGCATGCGACGTAGTTGCCCGAGGGCGAGTAGGCGCAGGTCATGACCCAGGATGAGCGGAGCGGGATGGCATGGACCTTGTTGGTGGTGTAGGCGTCCCAGATGATGAGCTTGCCGTCTTGCGAGGCCGAGACGAGATGTCGGCGGTCCGTCGACCAGTGCATGGCGTAGATCTTGGCGAGATGGCCCTTCAGGGTCCGCTTCGTCTTCATGGTGAGGCGCGGCAGGGCCTCGACGCGATCTCTCGCGACATCGCGGACTGCGCACGGCGTGTTAGCATCGTGTGTACGTGTATTTGCATGTGTGTGTGTGTGTGCTGGCGGCGCAGTGCGTAACCGCGCCGGGGTCAGGACGTACGGGTTGTGTCAGCAAGCTCGTCCTTCTTCCGTTTTATCCTGTCCTTGAGCGCCTCTGCATCGCGCCGCGCGATCTGGATCTTCTGCTGGATAGACTCTTGGTTCATGTCGGCCATGCTACGCAGTCACGGCCAGGCGTTGGAGGGGGGCGGGTCGCGAAGGGCGAGCGGCGAGGCAGGCAATCCAGGGGCCTGGCAGGGAGCGCAGCAGCCCGGACACCGAAACACGGCTGGGACAGGTGGCGGGCAGGCAGGCAATGGCGACAGAGGCGCGCGCAGCAGATGCAATTGCTTGCGCAGAGACGGCGACAGCAGAGGACGGTCGTGGGGGCGTTTGGGGATGGGGAAGCGTTGCAGTGGGAGTGCTGGAGATGAGAGGTACGAGAGGCGGGCCGGGGTCTAGGTTAGCCGAGCAACAGCTGCGAGGTCAAAGGGCGTTCCTCAGCGGCGGAACCACGACGACAGGACACGGCCAACAATGCAACTGCAACTGCGGGGGAGTGGGCGTCAATCCGGGCTGCGGCGTCTGGAGGGCAGTGGTGGTGTTTGTTTGGCGAAGGGCAGCAGTAGACAGTAGAGCAGGCAATTCAGGGCGCAAATGTTGGCCTCCAGCGGGCGAAGATGAAGAAGGCGCGATGCAATCTCCTGCAGCGCACCTCCTCTTTTGGGGCTTCCTCGCCGCCTATTCGTCCGCTCCCTGCAACCTGCTAACCACAAAGCGCTTCACGGGTCTACTACTTTTCCATCCTGCCTTTCGAGAAGCTTACGCGCGCCACCAATACGAACAGTGCACCTTGCCCGTCATGTCTGTCATTGACCGCCCTGTCGACCGCGCCTTCACCCGCCGTCTACCAAAGATTGAGGTACCGGCTCCCACATCCCCTGATTACCTAAGCGAGAGCGCCAGGAACGCATCAACCTTTCCGTTCGCAGCGTGCTAACTCGCCATCCCAGCTTCACGCCCACCTCACGGGCAGCATCAGTCGGGAGTGCCTGCACGAGATCTGGGAGACGAAGAGAGCCCAAGATGCTGCGCTGGAGCTGCCAGATCCATTGATCGCTATTCCGCTCGGCAAAGTTGACTATGATATTAAGACGTAGGCTGCATCTGCCCGACGAGCGAATGCGCGTTGCGTCCTGACTAGCTTCTGCTTCCGTGCTGTGTATGGCGACGCGGCTGTGAATTCCGTCGGCTCGAGCTCTAGTGCCCCGAACGCGCATCTCAGGCAAACAAACTTTGGGCAGGGCAAACCGCTGATGGATCGTCAGATTCTTCCCGCTGTTCTCATCCTACATCTACAAGCTCTGCAATGACCTGCCCAGCATCCAGTGTGCCTGCCCAATGTATTGCGCCTCAAAGCATGGCTGATGGCGTTCAAGATACTCCACAAAAGCGGTTCTCCGAGATTTCCAGGCGGATGGAGTTGTCTATCTTGAACTTCGGACCACGCCGAGGGCAATGCCCGCAGTCCATCTGAGCAAAGATGACTACGTGAGGAACGTTGTGGATATCCTCAAGGTGCACAACGAAGACGATACAAATGCCATGCGAGCCTTCCTGATCCTCTCCATCGATCGTCGAAATACTATTGCTGAAGCACAGGAAGTCGTTGACTTGGCCATCAAGTACCAGTCGGCTGGAGTAGTTGCCGTCGATCTATGTGGTGACCCGGCCAAAGGCGATGTTCGCATCTTCGCAGACGCCTTTGCCCGAGCGAAAGCTGCAGGCTTGAAGATCACATTGCACTTTGCAGAAGGGGAGGTTTCGGCCTCGGATGTTGAGCTTTCGACTTTGTTGTCGTGGCAGCCCGATCGCCTTGGTCATGTGATCCACGTAAAGGAAGAGTACCAAGAGATCATCAAGGAGGAAAATATTGGTGTCGAGCTTTGTCTGAGCTGCAACGTGCACGCCAAGATGATCACTGGCACCTACTCTGACCACCACTTCGGCATGTGGAGGAAAACCACCGTACCAGTAGCTCTCAGCGTCTGTTCCACATATCAAATCTCCTTGGCTGTACTGACTGAGTCCAGACTGATGATGTTGGTGTCTTCTGCAGCCCTTTGTCTGAAGAGTATTATCTCGCAGCCCAGCACTTTACTCTCAGCCGGCAAGACATCAGAGTACTTTGCGAGAGAGCCATCGATTCCATCTTTTCTGGCCCAGATGAGCATGGTCGTCTCCAACGGCTGTATGTTGGATGGGACGGGTGGACGAAGCCGTGATGATGCTCAACGCGGAAACTTTCATGTACTAGCTGGAAGCGTGCCAAAGCATGCTGCGAATATCGTGGCTCAGAAAGTCCAAGTTCCAGATATGTCACTACTGCAAATGTGGAGTCGCAGCAATAAGATTGAGGCCAATCAAGTTCGTTCGAGACAGCGCCTTTCAGACCGCATGTGTAAGTCGCTCACGATGCGAGAAAATGGTAGTCTCCGATGAGACAACCACACTCGCAGCCATCAGACCAAAGTCATCCGCTTCACACCTCTCCCCCCTCGCAAGAGATTGAATACCGTTGCGTCCGGCCGATCAGAAAGCTCCATCAATTCAATCCTCATTACCCAGACTCCTGTTCTTCGCCATGTACCTGCTTTTGGAGCCGTGACCAGAACCAGTCCAACAAGACTGTAGATCGTCGGTTCATGCCAGTAGGTTCCTATCCGGGGTCTTTGTCTTGCTTCTCGCAATAGACCTAGCATAGCTCCAAGTGGGAGCTCATCGCCCTCAGCAGGCACGTCGGGAAGATACACAAAGTGCTTCATGCAATGTGGTTCTTGAAGGTCGAAGGTGAGGTCATTCTTGATATACGAACTCTTTCGCACGGCCGTGTCAATTGGCAGCACGTGCATGTTGAGTGTGATTTGAAGCCCTCCAAAGATGTGAAAGGACGTTCCTGGCGAGTGGTTCGGAGGGTCGTTTGGCCATTTGAAAGAAATAACAGTGGCTTTGAAGATCGTTGTCGCAGACCTTTCTTCGTTTAGTTCGTCGAACCACCTCATCGCAAGATCTGGACGGAGGCTGCATCGACTGTCTACTCCGATGCTCAACCATGACCAAGTCGGTGCACTGGACAGAGCGGGCTCACTCAAAGATCTACTTGAGGCCGGGCGCATGCACCACACAAGGCACAGCGGCACATGTTCGAGCCACAGGCCGGCCAGGTACGTCAAACCCGTGACATCGTGTATAGCCCGAGCGATGCCAGCGATTGCCATGACTCTGTCTTCGGGTTTTGTGAGTGCTCTCAGCCTGTACTCCTTGATGAGGGAATTCCATAGGACCAAAGTCGGTGATTCGAGATCACTCTGCGCCTGTCTTGGGTCATCGTGGTATAGTGTACTGTACATCTCGGTCTTTGAAGGCACGCCTGGCATGAAGCGCTGCTCAGTACGTCCCAACCATTCATCGATTTGCGCCTCGGCACATTCCCACAGAAGGTTCTGGTGCCCAAAGTAGACTGTGCGCGGGGCCAGGATCTGCTCCTGGAAGGTCCTGCGTGTCATTGTAAGTTAAAACCCGTTGGCTAACCAATCTCTGCAAATTTCAGCACGTACCAGGCTCGCGAGGACAGAGGCCATTGAGCAGGGTCATGCCAATCGCTGGCGTATATGCCATTTTCAAGTAGACGTCTATCGCGGTATTCTCCAATTGCATACAGCCCCGCTTTTTGCGGCGAGGCTCTGCGCAAGATGCAGGGCAAAGCGGATCTTGGGTCGAGTCGCGAATTGCGATGGAAACTCGACGGAGGAACAACACAAGCTAGGTTACACGAGGCGCCACCGTAAATCGAACTGTGTGAAAAGTCAGCAGGCACTTTTCTGACACCCTTCGGGTAGCATACGCCATCTTCGGTGCCTCTTGCTGCCAGTCTGATTCGGAATCTTGAACAATGCAGAGAGAGTCTATCCAGATATATCGGAAACCAAGAAGTCCTGACGTTTGTACACGCGTGTCAATTCATGTGCAGAAAACCAGAAAGGTTGGGCATGCTTACTGGTGAGAAAGACAGCTTCTTGAAAGATTGGTGGAAGTACTGAGCAGGGAATGCCTCTTTCAAATTCCGACATCCTCGATTGCACCAGGACTAATTGCTGGGCAACATCATCACCCCACATGTGGGAAAGCGTCACATACCTCTGTCTTCCGGCATGATGGTCAGGATCGTTGCTGCGGAGCTTCACAAGATCTTCGTCAATCTCTAGCAATTTCGATGGCCGTATATTTGTGCTGATGGCTCTGTACTGAAAAGTATGGCAGTTCAGGTGAGTGCTAGTACATGCGTGCAGCCAACCTCGTAGTTGTGTCGCATCGTAGTCAGGAGTTTTCGGTGCTTGACCCAAACCAAGGTAGCCCATGCCTTCGAACTTGTCAAAGTGACCATCTGCAAAGTGTTATTGAATAGTCCTTCGGCTCCAAGGGAACAAAAAATTCTTACATTCGAATGGAACAATCGTCAGAAATCCCTTCCCGTTTCCGTTCTTGGTAACGCGAATCCCAGCAATATCGTCGTTATCTGCATCAGGAACAAACGTTTTCCTGTCCTCAATACTGAAGTGTATCCTACCATCCTTTTCCCAATCAATTTGATCCGTGACCCCGGGAAAGGTCGCCAAATTCGTTTTGAAGCAAGTCAGAATGATCGTGCAGAGATGACAAGACGCAGCTCTGGCGACCAATTCGCCTGCCGAATCGTTAATGCTCCAATTTTTGTTCTTGCTCTTCGACCATCTGCGAGCTTTCTTCGGCTTTTCTACCAATCCAACCAGTTCCCTACAAGCATCGCAAAGCTCGTGAAGCCTGACGAAGCCTTCCGGACACGCCTCGGCGTGGTTGTCTCGTTGGGGTGGGGAAGCACGGCGCCCACGGCTGAAGCCTGAAACACGCAGGTCCATTATGGAAGGTGACAGAGCATATGCATAAGGCTAGCATCACAGACGAAGAAGGATGTCAGCGGAGTGAGACAATGTTCGGCCAGCTAGAACTGAGGCAGCCACAGATGACTAAGCTTGGCGGTTGGAAAATCACGCCCTCGCACCTTAAACACAAGATCTGCACACGCGATTTCCGTTTCGCTACGGTCACTTTCTCTTTCTCTGACAGCGAACACAGTCCCTCAGTGTCCCTCTTCCTTCCTCACATACATCGTGTTAACCTTTACTACCACCTGTTCAGGCTTATACTGAACATCAAGATCGAGTAGAAATTGCATGATAAGATAGGTGAATCTTGAAGCGAGTTCATCACTTTACTACCCTACTTCGTCTTCACATCCCCAAACCCCCTGCTCAGCACTTTATTGATATCCCCACCATCGACCTCCGTATCCCTCCCTCTTCCCTCCGCATTCTCAAAATCCACCGTCGCAACCCTCTTCCTCAACAATTCATCCACCTCCATCTCCCTCCTCCCCGCCTCCCTCTCCTTGACCTTCAGCACGACCTCTCTCACCTTTTCCTCGTGGTCCTTTTCGCGATTTGTCTTGCGATCCCATCCCATTTGCAGCTCACTTGCACTCGCCTCTTCAAAGCGTCTCTTGACAGCCGGGTCTTTCTCAAGGGCTTGGAATACGTCTTCGTCGGTGGTGAAGTAAGCGGCGCAGAGACTCTGGACGCCGAGTTCAAAGACTATGGTTGAGAGCAGGATGATGATGAGGCAGAGCCACCAGGTGAGACTGGCGCCGAAGCCGCGGAGAAAGGTGTCGCGGACGTAGTAGATTGTAGAGGGGGATTTGTAGGCAGCGGAGAGGATGATGTTCCAGAGGAACCAGCCGCCAATAGAGAGGAAGATTGCGATGGCGTTGGTGAGGGTCTTGGAGTGTGTTTCGATGAATCTGTTCGTGTGTTAGCATGAGAAGAATGGAATTCGTCAACAAGGATACGTACTGCATCTTCAAGGCAATGAGCCAGACGACTGCCGTGTATGTGATGCTGCCCAGGGCAAAGATGGAGTTGTCTTCAGTGAAAAGTGCTTGGCCGTAGAGTCCTAGCATGCAGAAGTACACAACCATGGCTTCGCCGCTCGCCATGAACATCCAGCCAAGATAGACTTTGAAGTTGAAGCCGCCATTGCGTTGGCCTTTGCTGTACAGTTCGGGTACTGCGAGGAGGGTGGAGGCAGATAAGTCCTTTTCGAAGACACCCATGAAGATGACGGGTAGCGAAGTGAACAGCGTGTTGAACATGGACAGCGACCATGATTCATATAACGAGGTGCCAGTATATCCAACGGAGCGCTGATAGAGTGCTTGTGTGAGATAGAACAGCTATCACCATGTTAGCACTTGACTGTCAGGTTCGATCGTGCAATGTCTCACCATTTCCTTCCAAAATGTTCCCACTGTGTACTTGCACGTCCGGATATAATTCCAGCGCCCATGCACCAGCAACAACTTCACTAGGAATCTGAATTGCGCAATGCTGTAATCACTCGTCCTGGCCGCTTGCAACCCTTCTTTGCCAGTGATGCCGATGCCAACATGGGCCTCCTGAATCATTGCGATGTCGTTTGCACCATCTCCAATTGCCAGTGTGATGCTCTTTTTTACACGCTTGCGGATTGACTTGACAAGCATAGCTTTCTGGCTCGGTGAAGCACGACAACAGATGACACTATCGGCCATGATAGCAAGCTCATAGAATAGTACTTGCAGTGCATCGATCTCGGTGATCTTCGAGAGTGTTTGGCCATCTACGACGATGACAGAATGTGCGACCGCGCCACCATTGATGGCTAGAATAGCTGCAGCGATGCTTTGCTCGACTTCGCCGGTCTCGTGATCCAGCACCGTGACGTTGCTGTAGTCTTTGATTAGGCGACAGGAATAGCCGATGTTGATGGCAGTCTCGCGCTTGTCGCCAGTAAGCATCCACATCTTGATCTTGGCACGACGGAGCTTATCAATGGCTTCTGGCACACCTTGTTGAAGCTTGTCTTCTATGGCGGTGGCGGCACAAAGGTCGAGATCCTGTTCAATCATATCGCCGGCTTCTTCAATCAGCCGTGTGCGATCAACAAGGCTGGTTGTTGCTTCGAGGTATCCTTTCTTCCATGTTTGGTAGTCGTTTTCATCGATGAAACGATAGCCATAGAGCAAAGTTCGCAGGCCTTCGGTAGCAAACTCATTGATATGTTGCAGGCATCTCTCAATGACTGCAGCTTCATCGCCTGCAACATTCTCGTCTACCAAAGCTTCCATCTCTTCTAGCTGCATGGAGCTACGAGTGTCAGAGAATGCCATGGAGTATCGGTCAAGCCCGGATTGTCGTGGAGTCTGCAGAGGCGTGTCTTCATCTAGTGATGACAGATCGACATCGTGCTCACGCTCCCTCAGCCATTGGTCCATCTCATCTCTGGCGGAGTGAGATCCGCGGGCGCCGATACTGTTTCGAGCGATTGAAGACCGACCAATGTTCAGACTCGCTCGCGCTGCCTGGCCAAAGCTCATGCTTGCTCGCCCACCAACGCTGCTCTTTCGACCTACGACACTACTCCGTCGTTCTAGCTGCTCACTCATCCGTGCAATGGCCTGCTGAGCTTCCAAGCTCTTCCGCTTGTTTGCACGCTGCTCGATTTCCACCATCCTCTTGTTCGCCAAGGTGGCGAGCTTGAGCCGTTGCATGATTATCGAGTCGGCGCCCTTGCACATGATGCAGATGCGACCATCCGGGAAGCGCAGCACGATTGACATTCTCTTGCGCTTGCTAGAGAACTCGATGACATCTAAGATCTCGTAAGTCTCAGACACAGCTTCGCCATCTGCTCCTGGAATCTTCAGAGTGATTGTGTGCACATCGCGATTGATCAGTAGAAATCCCATGTCTTGCGCCGCCTGCACAAGCGCCAATTCATCAGGAGAAGATGCCATGAAATGCGTTTCGCCATTCTCTTGAACCTCTGGAAGACAGGTGTGGCAAAGCGCAAGTGACAGTAGAAACATGCGCGCCTTTTTTGAGAATGGCGTATATGGTTTTCTTTGGATGTATTGCAGCATGTCTTGCGTTTTGAGTTCTCGAGTTGTCTGCGTAGGCTTTGCGGAGGACTGCCACGTAGTGTCCGCGCCTTCAATAGGGTTTTCTTGCTGGGCAGCATCAACGGCAGGTAGATTGCTTTCACCTGATTGAGCATCTTTGACAGATCGAACACTCTTTCTTTTCTTGGCGGGCTGCTTCCCCTTCTTTCTCGTCTTGTGTATCAGTTTCTTTGTCTTCTCCTTCTGTAGATCTGCGTCGTGCAACCAGGCCACTCCTGCAACACTCAACTTGCGGAACTTCATCGAATTGTCGGTCAGTGTGCCAGTCTTGTCCGAGAAAACATAGCTGATCTGACCAAGCTCCTCGTTGATAGTCGAGGTTCTTGGCTCACAGGGTGTGTCCGATATAGGGTCATACATGTCGATATCGGTGTGGAGGAAGAACATTTGCGCGAGCTTGACAATCTCTAAGCTGACATAGAGCGACAAAGGAATCATGGTGTTGAACATGATGATGAATGCCGTCAAACTTGGGAAGAACGCAACCGTTGCATCGGATAGATACGTCTTTTCGTCTTCGCTGCGTCGCCAGATTCTATACGCCACCGCATTGAAGATTGACAGTGCCAAGACGAAAAACACGATCAGAATGACGATGCGGTTGACTAAGCCTTGCAGTGCAGGAGCCTTGATACGAGGGTTCTTGTTGGCATTCATGCGGATTCGACACTCTTCTCCGGAGTAAATGACCATGCCAATAGCGTCTGGTGTGTTTCGCAGCACACTGCCTCGGAAGATGATTTCATTTAGAGTCAGAGGCGCTTGCTTTCCGTTGACTGTGACACGCCCTTCGAAGCTGTACAAGTCGCGGTTGGGATCTTCAATGACGAACTCGGCATCAGACCTCAAGACGTCCTCTTGGTGTAATATCGTCTTTGACATGGATGCGGTTGTCTGCTTGCTCTTGAGATTTGTCTCCCCGTCTAGTGCCATAGTCTCAACGTAGGCTACACTATTTTCTCCACTCGTGTGTAGCAAAGCTAGGTCGGCGGGCGCAGGGTCGTTTCGCTCCAGCTTGATAATGTCTCCAACGTTGATGTCCTGCCATTTGATTACTTCCCATACCATGGCCTCGGGCGACGGCGAAGCCAGACTTCCATCGTCGGTGGACCCGCGCTTTGGAGTAGAGATTGGATTTGCGCGCAACACGCGTGCCTCTCGTCTGTTTTCTGCCTTGTCGAGGCGGTACCGCCTGAGATCATCGTAACCTTCCTTGGCGATGGAGAGGGTTACGAAAAACATCAGCGGGACTATAGTCGTAAATGTGCCTGTGGTGCTCAGGCCGGGTATCAACTGCAAGATGGAAATGACAAGAAAATAGAAATTGGCAAGCTTCGAAAATTGAGCCACAAGCTGGCGGGGAACAAAGTTCCAAGCAGAGTATCGTGTAGATCGGATCCAATTGCTGGTATATGGTTGATTGGTGCGTTCATCGATGAGTCGTTCTCTTCGTGCTGCTTCGACGAATATATGCCGACCATCTTTGCTTGGTGGGACATCTTTGATCCGAAAGACAAACTTGCGAGTTCGCTCGGCGACGTCACGGATCTTTTTAGCCAGTTCTGACTTCTTGCTGGGGCCTTTCCCGCGTAGCCAGGTATCGTAGTTGGGCAGTGCGACCGGGCCTTTACCAAGCTTCGTTTTGCTGGCATCCGAGGCAGATGCAATTCCAGGCAGTGCGGGAGACACACTCACAAAGGCGTCCCCACCTTTCGACGGGGCTCCAACTCGCTCGTCCAGCTCAATGCTTGGTTCGGCCCCGTTGTGATCGTGTACATTCTTCCGGAACAGGGCGCTTCGCAGCGAATACCCGCGGTTTCGGGACGCTGGCGAGAGGGGTGAGCGATTGCTCGATCCGGGCGTTGAGAGTGAGGGAACCCGTGAAGATGAAGTGCCGGCCACCTCCGGCTGCACCTCACGCGTCTCGATGGTCAAGTCCGGTGTACCAGGCCTCTTTCCTGAAGATGCGCCCTTGCCGTACTCGTCATTTGTGGCCCTGCCTCTCGCCCCGAGGGCAGGCTGCCCCACGCCATGTGGTTCGATGTCGGTGGAGAATCGCACGCGAGGTGATGCATCCGAGGACAGTCGCGAGATGGACGGACGTGTCGCGTCTTCTACCGCCGAGGTGCGGGCGGCAGGGGCAGCATCGGTCGAGGCATGTGGTGATTCTATGGTATACGGCGTAGCGGTCGTGTCGTCTGCTGCGCTCCGCGTGGCCGGCGAGAGTTCGTCATCGTCGTGAGGCGCCGAGTGTCGCCTTCGAATGCCTCCACTCGGGGGTTCTCCAGCTCCTGCCATTATTGTCGTTGACCATTTGACGCATGGAATATGGCCAGTCTGCGAGGATCGAACTTCAGCTGTCTCCGACGCCTGCTCTGGGCCGAGTCGGTCGATCTAGCGGCTTGTCGTTTCTCAGCGCCGCCCAGCGATTACGCGGCGACCATGATTACACATTGTGCAGCGTGCATGTTGGACTATTGTGTGCGCGTGTTGAGAGTCCAAAGCTCCATGGCCATGGCGGGACAGAGGTGCTCGTTAGGCGTCCGCTGGCGCATCTAACGCGGCTGTACCAACGTCTAGCACCACCACCTGATGCGCGATGGACATCCCTGCATCTGGGGCTATTTCGAGACTGACGTAGCGACCCCCACATCCACGCTGCAAGCCACCACGACGCCGCTCCACTGTACTGCAAAAGAAGACCGCGAACCCTGGAACGCGCGCTTGCTGAAACCTCGAACCAAGTTGGTGGACATGATCCACTCCGTCGCTCGTTCGTCGATCTTAGCCTGAACCCCCAGATGAGACACCACCAACCGACTACAGACAGAGACAGGCGCATCAAATGTGACACCGTCAGTCAAGGACACACCAGACGGATGAGACACACACACATCAATTGAACGCAGGCACAATTTTCGATCAAGGTCAATGCATTTCAATGCACCACACCAACTGTCAACTACTCCAGAGCCCGTCGTCCATGCAACTAAAAGTACTGTACTCCAACTAGTAATGTGGTATAAAGCCAGGATCCATTCAATTCGACTCCGGCGAGTCCTGCTCTGATCCTCCTATTTGCAAAGCCGCCTCCTCGTACATGTTCCCTCAAAAGCAGTCTGGTGTGGTATCGGGTAGTCGTGTCGCTCATTAATTATGAAACTTTCGAAATTATGGGAAAAAAGCCGAGCGCCATGCAATATGCGGCCAATGATAGATCCCGTGACAATGATGATTAGCGAAGCAAATTAGAAATTGTGTCCTCCTCACGACGTGGCCGCCACACACCAGTGACGGTGAAACACCCACGCACTCTTTTGGCACTCCTTGCTGCAGTACTTGGTGCGCCGGCAGCGCCGGCATTTGGCGAACTGGCGCGTGTATTCCTCCCAGCGGCCGCATTGGTAGTACGCACATTGCCGGATGCCGCCTCGCGAATCGTCCTTGCGGCAAAGGTTGCGCATAACAACACTTGCCCAGTATTGCATGTCGGATGTGTGGTGACGTACGGTGAACTGCTCGACAAGAGGGAAGATGTTGAAGTCGTCTGGCAGCTCGTACTCCTCTAGCTCCTCCTCCTCTTCTTCTTTGACGGCCTCTGGTGCTGAATTCTCACCATCGAGGAGTTGCAGGTCAGACCCGATCTTGAGCTTTGGCACCAGATGAGACTTCTGAAAGTACGACCGGAGGTTGCAGTATTTTGATACGTAGGCCAGTAATTGTAGAGACATGAGCACGTCTTCGTCACGGGGCATAGCTGCAAGTGCACCCGCGGTTGCATGCTGATTCTGGCCGTAGCGTGGGTACCATGCTGGCGGAGGGTTCGTGTTGACGACGTTGATGGCTGGCTGCATGGGTGAGAAGCCAGTAATGGGGTTGTTGGGCGGAGTATTGGTGGGGTTGATGAGACTGCCATCGAGGGCGGGGCGGTGGGTAATGTTGAATGTTTCGTTGTTCTCGTCGGTTCCTTCCGATGGCGCTGCAATAGGCACGGGGGTAGTACCAGCATCGAGCATCTCTGCGTTGTCGACAATATCAGACATGTTGATCTCGTTGTTCTGGATGCCTACAATCGGCTCGTTTACGGGCCCTGCCACTGTTGCGTTGTCTGCCACGATTTCATCCTGCTGTACTTCAAGATCAGACTCGCCGGAAACAGACAGCTGGTGCCGGATGGAAGGACGGCGTCGCGTCCGCGCAAGGCCCGCTCGCGGACTGGTCTGGCGCGCCAGGGGTGCGCTTGGCGTGGTTGGAGATTCGGGCTGGGAAGTGATCTCTCCCTGCAGTGCGGGCAGCATCGATGGCAGGCGATCTGCATCACGCACCGGCCGCAGCGCGAATGGGTCAGTGGCTGCATCCATGGATGGAAGAGCTGTGATGAGTGGCTGTCCCAGGCTGCGCGTAGTGTTACCCGCAGGGCCAAAGACTTGTGCTGCGCGCCCCTCGTGGCTGCGGTGGTGATGGTGGTGCGGGGGTCGGCCGCGAGCAAAGGTGGTACGTTCGGGCGGAGAGCTGAGCGAAAAGGCGGGAGTAAGAGTATCGCCAAGCTGTGACTCAACCTGGGCTTGTGCAAAGGCGTGGGGGATCTCAATGGGTGGTGGGATGGCGCGTCGCGAAGCCCGATCTGATCTGTGACCCGAGCCGGATGCCAGCTCACCAGAGCGCGATGAGTGGTGTCGACTGGATGTGCCAAGGCGGGCGGATCGGTGCATCTCAGCTTCGGCCCTGGCCCTGCACTTGTCGACGACCTTGATGTAGTTGTCGAGGATGGTCGCGATGACGGGCACCATGTCGGCCTCGACAACTCTGGTGCGGACGTTCTCTGATCCTCGCACGCCAATGTTGAAGATGCACTGAAAAGCAAGGTTCCATTTCCACATGTCCATCATGTCCTTGCTCCTCCCTTCCTTGAGGATGCATATGAGGCGCTCGATGCCGCCATCGACGGTGAGGATGTCGCGTATCCGTGCGGAAGAGGTTGTGAGGTAGGCGAGATGGTTGAGCGAGTTGATGAGCGGGAGGGTCGAAGTGCAGTCAAGCGCGCGGCGGTCATAGAGGGCGGTTGTGATGCCGACCGACGCCTTGTTGGCATTCGGGATGCTGAAGTTGACCTCACGCATGTTTGGTGCTGTGCGTTGCCGTCGCTGAGCGGATGGAAGATGAAAAGCCCGGGCGGTGGTGCAGCACTAGTGTCGCATGTGGTGGGCAGTAGCAAGCGGACGAGGTTGGCTGCAGTCAATCGGGGCGCAAACGGGGTGCGTGTGCAGGTGAAGGCAGTGAGAGCAGTGTTGGAGTTGTGAGCAAGCAAGCAGCGGGTCCGTGTGGCTGTGGCTGGTGGGCAAAAGACAGCGGTTTGAGACGAGCAAACCCTCAGCAGGGTCGGCGAGGTGAGGGCACACTCAGAGGGACCCTAGACGCTGGCAGCACGCAACGCAGCCGGACTCGGGGAAAACGGGGCCTGCTATGTTGCAGCACACGGCGATAGGGGCGGTATGGGGGACAGCAGGTGGGCGATGAAGATGTGGATGTTTGCTCCGCGTTAGGGGTGGTGGTCCTGGGCACACGGCAGGAGCGTGTGGCGAGCAGAAGCGCTCTCGAGTCGCCGGGTCGCTGTAAGGCGCGGCAGAACAGCGGGGCGCGCGCGGGGCTCTCGCTGTGGCGGGTGGCTGCGGTGAAGGTGGACAGAAGTATGTTCGGATGAGGCTGCACAGATGGAATGGGTAGAGAGACGTTGGGGGCTTGGGTGTGTGGTGATGGGTTGCCAGAGCGGAGACGCCCAAGACCCACACTAATCACCGTCCGTGGCAGCCTCGACCGCCTTTGTAATTTCATGCACTGCAACTCGGGCGAAACCACGCAGCACGCCGGACGCCAGACGACACGCGCAGCAGTGCTTGAGGCGGCGCAGTACCGTGTAGTAGCTGACCGACGTGCTCGAAAGTGCCCCCATAACTAAGCAAGCAGCGTGTGTCCTCGACGCTTCGGCCGCGTGCAGCATGCCGGCTGTTGCTGTTGCTGACAAAAGCTGTCCTCTGTGGCGGTACCGCCCAAGAGTCGCTTGCGCAGTGGCACCCATACACAGTGCTCGTAGATACCTTCACTCGAGACGCAAGATGCATGCATGCATGCATGCTAGCATCGTACTGAGAACCATGGCAGGCGATGTGCTGTGCTGCCCTGCTTCCACGGAGCCTATCCGGACCGAGCTGGGACAGCGCCACGCTATGCTTCCTAGATCCACGGGATGCACCCGCAGCTAGCTTTTCGCGGCCACACTCGTCTGCCACTGGCGTAATCGCGAGGGCCGGGCTGAAAACCACGACAGCGCGTCTTGATGTTTCGGAGTGCAGCTTAGACGCCGTGAGAGACCACACGCTCTCGTCTGGCGCCCCCGGTACTCGACCCTGCATGTGTTGAGAAATTCTCAATGGCTGCAACCCCCTTTACAGCCTTCTCTTGCGCGACTTCGTGATTGTCCTGCGCACCGAACCTCCAGCTGAAGACGCTTGCGCTACCTATGCACGATGGCGTCCTCTCCTAGCGACACCAGAGTGCAGGACTTTGCCGTGCCCGCGTCCCCTACGTCTGCCCAGGAGCCAGCGGCCCACGACCCGGAACCGCAGCACCTCAACATCGACACTCAGCTCGACGGGTCTAGGCGTCGCGGACGCTCCGCAACCCAGACAACCGCCACGGCCGCTGCTGCCGACCCCGAAGACGTCTTCTCGTCCGACCGCTTCTCCATCGACTCGACCCTGCGCCGCCGCATCACCCGCTCGCATACCGTCAAGAACTACGAAGACTACAAGTCCCCTACCCGGCCCAATTGGGAGGAGGCCGGCGCAGAGCCTGGTGTCGACACCAAGAACGAGACCGACGCATACAAGTACCACCACCTGCATGCACCATGTCTGATCACCGTAGTCGACTTCTCCGACGCCCGCGTTGAATGCCACGAGCTCAAAAATGACACGCTGGAGGAGTTTCTAAGCCGACCCAAGGAGGATTGGGTCACATGTCGCTGGATCAATGTCAACGGTCTGAGCTGGGATGTCATACGAATGTTGGGAAACCACAAGCAGCTTCACCGGCTTGCCATTGAGGACTTGATGACCGACAAAGGCCGCACCAAGGTGGACTGGTACTCCGATCAAGCTTTCAGTAGGGATGCCCTGGCTTGCTCAAGCCCATGTGCTAATATTGCCTAGTGCTATTGACCCTCTCCAAGCTCGTCCGCACACCTGTGGACGATTCCGACAGCAGTGATTCCGAGTCGGACGATGACGAGGCCTACAGACGCGCCCGCGCGCGGTCAAGATCACGCCACCCTGCCCCCAAGAAGAAGAAAAAGAAGAGTCTGATGAAAAGCATCAAGAGAGCAGTCCTACCCACGGTCAGCGAGAAAAAGCAGAAAGACCTGGAACAGTCGCCGGAAGGTCTAGACAAGAACAGCTATCTCGATGGCACCACACTGTCCAAGATCCCAACGCCACCAAGCACAGAGCACATTAGAAGTCTGCAGCGCTACCGGGGAGGACCCAACATCGACCGTATTCTCTTTTTGGAGCAGCACTCTGCTCTCACTCCCAAGCATCTCACAGTCAGTGTGGAGCAAGTGAGCATCTTCCTTCTTGCCGACAACAGCGTCATATCCTTCTTCGAGCACTCTGCGCCTGAGATTGAGGAGATGATTTTGAAGCGACTCAAGACCGAAGACACAATCCTGCGTCGCAGCCAAGACAGCAGCATGATTGTGCAGGCCATCATAGACGCCATTATCGATCTGGCTATGCCTGTGGTGGCCGCTTACGAAGACGCCATGGGCGAGCTGGAGCTTGATGTCCTTGACGACCCTGAGATCACCCACTCACAACTTCTCTATCTCCTCACGTCCGAGCTGTCTATTCTCCGTAACACCATCCAGCCCATCGTCTCGCTCATCAACGCTCTGCGCGATCACAAGGCAGATCCACTCGCACAGTCTTGGATGTCACAATCCAACAGCAACCTCCTGACCCGCAAGACGATGAGCAGTATCACCATCAGCCCGCTGGCACACACATACCTCGGCGACGTCGAGGACCACTGCATCATGATCACCGCCTCGCTCGACCAAATGCGCCGCGCAGCCGACAACCTCATCGACCTCATCTTCAACATGATGGGCGCATATCAAAATGAATCCATGAAAATCCTCACCGCGGTGACAATATTTTTCCTCCCGCTGACTTTCCTTGTCGGATATTTTGGCCAGAACTTTGCGCGCTTCAATGGCGTGCAAAATCACTCCGATGCCTTCTTCTGGCAGATTGCAGTCCCAGTCATGGTGGTTACTATGTTGGTGCTGATGAGTAATACGTTGAGACGAAAGATCAAGAGGTGGGCGGGCAGATGGAAGAGGAAGGAGGCGAAGAGACGTGCGGGGATGAAGAGGCATAGGCAGGGTGGTGTGAATGGGATCAAAGCTGGGATTGGCATGGCAACGAATGGTGGTATTGGGCTACATGTGGACGAGAAGAAGAGGATGAAGAGAAGGCAGACGCTATATACGAAGGGCCAGATTGGGTCGTTTTGAGCGAGCGCCGATTGAAATTTCGCTGCGAGCTTTTTATGATCGGCTGGCTTCGCCCGAGTTTCTTGCCAGCAGAGATGGTACAATTGAAATGGGAGGGGACGGAGGGAATGATAGACTTCATGTGATACCCTAGATTATACTCTGCTTCTAAGATCTTGCAGACATTCTCGAGACGGGTTTTGTATGGCAATCATGTTGTGATATCGTCTACACTAACACCCATCCCATCATTTCCCCCCAAAGCCACTATACCAATAAACGCCAATCAATGCTTGCCCAGAGTCCACACAACACGTCTACACAAAACAATGTGCTGAGAAGAAGTATACCACACAACGGCATCAATCATCGCACGAATCTCTCCGTCGCGCGCACCTACTGGACTTGACGGATCTTGCACTGCCACCCAGAATTTGCTTCGAGAAGTGGAAGACTGTCGAACATATTAGCACCTCATCGAATCTATGAATCACATCCAAAGACTTACCTGGCACCCAAACACCATCCCAGCTCCCTACCCTTGATCTTCTTGGCGATGTGAACTTCACGATCAATCGGCATCCCATACCCCGTCCTCAACAAGCCGTACATGAAATTCAAATCCAGACACCATTCTGGTCGGCCCTTGAGTTCGTCCATGGCTTTGGGCACAGACGCAAAGACATCCCACGCTGGTTCGCCGGCACATACGCGATTCGCCAAGTCCTGGAGCTCACGGAGCGTAAAGGATTCAGGCATACCGAGGTCCATGGTGCGGTCGTAAAAGTAGGAGAGCAGGTACACGGCTTCGCGGGCAAATGTTTGTTCAAAGGGCGGCTGGTGCACGCCGCGGAAGGCGCAGGGTGCAATGGCGCATTCGTCGTCTTTGTGCAGCGACTTTTCGGCCCAGTAGCGGCACTGTGTGGGCGCGGTTTGCGCTGGGCCCGTCATGTTTACTGTTACTGATTTGCCCAGTTCGTGGCCGGCGGGCATGAAGACTTCGACTTCGCGAGACATGCCTGGTGCAATGCACGGGTTTGTGATGGGCGCTTTCAGGTATTCTGTGCTCTTTGTGTCTTGGTTGGACTTGTGCAGCGAGTCGAGAATGGTGGCGTGCAGGTTGTTGCGGGCTTCCATGAGACCGTAGCCCAGATACGAGTGCTGGTAGAGATCAAACTTCTGAGACGCAAAGTCGAGGACGTATTTGTGGTCGCCGTCGGCGAGCTTGGTCGGGAGACCGCCGCGAGGCGTGTTGGGGAAGGTGGGCTCGAATATGATCTGCGTGGATCCGCCGCCGAGATCGAGCACTGCGGCAGTAGGATTCTTGTCGGGACCACCGATGTGACCAAGAAGGTAGTTGACGGTGATCCAGGCATACACGCCCTCCATCTCGCCAGGCATGACTTCCACGCCGTTCTTCTCCTCTGACACAACTGGGAAGGGATAGACGGTTTCGAGACGGTGGCGGACAGCAGCGAGAGTGTTGTCGCTCTTTTCTTTGCCGAGTTTGCGCAGGCCCGCGGTGGCCTTCACAGCGACCGGTGTGCATCCTTGGTACTCGGCTGGGACGTTCTTGAGAGCCACGTCCATGAGGACATCCAAGCTCTTTGCGGCACCCTCAGCATCGCCGTCGTATGAAGACAGACCAGAGCCGCCCTTGCCCTCCTTCTTCGCCGTCTGCTCGAAGATCTCGTCTTCAAGCTCGGGGCTGGGACCGCAGTTGTTGAACTTGTACACGTGGATGCGCGAACCAGTGCTGCCTGCGTCGATCATGAGGGCGTACTGGATGAGCGGCTTCTCTTTCGAATAGGATTTGGTGCATTGTGCTTTGGCGTCTCCTGAGGGTGTGTTGCCCCCAGAGGAGAAGGATGCTGCCAGCTGAGTTAGTGCATCGTGCTGCAACGGTCGTGTGGAGCCTCCATACCTCGCGACAGGCCATCCCTCGGCGCAACAAAGTACAGAATCAGCAGGATGAATGCAATCACGCCGCCCGTCTTCAGATATCTCAGCCGCTGCCCCTGGTTCATGATGGCGCTGCCCTTGTAGTCGCCCATGAAGCCGTTGGAGTTCGCCGACCGATGTCGCGAATGCCGGTCTGGTTTCTCGTGCGGGTCGAAGTTGCGCGGGAGGGAGACGGAGACTCGGCGGCGGGGACCAGAAAAGCTAAAGTAGGACCAGATGCCGGGTCGTCGTTGGCTTCCGGGGACTTCAACGCCGCTGGACATGAGAGGGGAAGAAAGGGTCCAGAGTTAGGGCGAGGGCATGGAGCTGGAGCTGGACTGCATTCCCAGGTTAGTCTGGCGTCGTGTGGCAAAGGCGCAGCGAAGGGGCAGCACACGTTCGCACAGCGATGCCCTTGGGTTGAGAAGGCGGCAGACGGTGGATTGGTCTGCGTTTGGCGTTGCACAAGCCTGTTGCACCCGTGTTCGTGTTCTTTGCTGAGTGATGTTGAGTCCCTGAATTCCCTTGGCGGGAATTTATTCCCAGTCGCTTCCTGATTGGCGCGGAGCATTCCCACCTCAGCTATCTTTGGAGTGCTATTGTGGGAGCTGAATGTTGAACTAAGTCGATTTATGTTTCTACTCATACAGTTTGTCTAAAATGCGTGCGTAAACCTCGGCGCGTCTCTCTCTGGCCTCCGGATACCACTGGCACCACTCAGCATAATATCTCCGCCACCCGCAGCGCAATGTCCCACCCAGATCGCAATCTCTGAGGAAAGTCTTGATCATCTGCGCAAGCATCTGATATTGCAGGTGAAGCCACAAAACTGGCTAACATGTTGTGCTATTCGGTCGGCATGTAAAAGCCTGCTCGCCGGCTGTTGCTGACGTCCAGAGTCTCGTGTCTTGAGCCTTGGCTTGATCATTCGCAGTCTGAGGATGGTCGATCACTCAACGTGGTACGGCGATCCAGGGACTTCATCTGTTGTTGACTGTAGCGACGGACCAAGTTCACGCTCTTCATCCAAAGGACAGCCCAGCTCGCTTCATCACACTCTCAAACTCCTCAAGGCTGACGCCTCCTACATCTCTTCCCTTCCCTTTGGCACCACCGTTCGCCTCGAGGATCATATCCTTGAGGACGTCATCAGACACGTCTTCTCTCAGCTCTTTTGCCACTCTCCTTAGATGCGCTATGGTGATAGGTCCGGCGCTTCCGTGTGTGAAGAGTCGGTATGCCGCGCTGACCTCTTCAGCATTATTTTCGGCTTGATACTCCTCGTCTTCTCCATCGTCGGAACCCTCTTCTTTGCTGTGTATGGCGATGGCGGCATAAGAGAGGAAGGGAACGAATTCCACGAAACCGGTGTCGAGTGGGTCGATGGTTGTAAGAATGGATGGAAGTTCGGATTTCTCGGGCGCAAGATTTAACGAGCTATCTTCGGTCAGCATGCGTTTGGGCTCGATGCGCAGTGCATCTCGAGAGAGCATACATCAAGCATCGGCGCACGTCATCTTTGCGCAAAACGCCCTCTTTAGAATCTTCGTGGTCTGGGTGATGCACCGAAAAGAGGCCAAAGGCTTCTTTGATCTCTGCCTCTTGATCTGCATTCAGTCCATTCTCTTTGGCGAGTTTCGAAGCGCGCTTGACAGGCACACGGCTCTTGTTCGACGCTGCACCGCGCTTTGGCGGCTACGGTGGGATACATCAGTACAGTAAAGACATTTGTTGCGACATAAAACTCACCATGGTAGTCGTCTTGGGAACCACTCAGTGCCCGCTGCTATGGGTGACCGTAGACGTGTGTCAATGACGCCGTTCGCGTACGGTCCCTGACTAGTATCGCCGCTTACTCACTAGCGTGGCACTTCGAGTCCTTTAAATTTCGGATTCTCCAAACCCAACTTCTTCCACTCGCATGCGTCCCAACCCTTTTGTGGGCTTGTAACTCGCAATTACCATATTCTCACTATGTTATCTTAACCAACACCCCTTTCGTTATTCTTTGCCTATCAAGGCACCTACGTCAATCTCTTTGAACCGACTCTCTTAACGCCACGAATGTATCTTATTCACGAGCATCCACACGAAGCTGTTCCCTCATATCGCAGCTCTTTTTAATATACCAACTCCCCGGTCGTCGCTCCTCGCGATGGCGCGCTTGACACAATATATTATGCATCAAACAGCCCGCATCACAACAAGGCGTCTGGGACGCTGAGGGCTAGAACCTCATACTATTGGCAAGGCACTGTTCACTGGCCTGGCCTCCAGTTGGACGGTGCTGGGTCCATCTTCATCCGTCTGACCATAGACGCAGGGCCTCACTGCTGGTACCGGTCATTTGTTGGCAGACGCGACATCTTGGGCTTTGACCCTTCACATCAGCCGGGAGACGTCCCGCCTCAGTCAGTATCCTGAAAAGGATCTGACAATCATTTCAAGTCGAGACTCGAGCTCGCAGACTAAAGGGAAGTCCAACTTAGGAATTACCTCAACCATAGACGAACCACGACTTGCGGAAACTACTGGTACGCTGCTTGAGCCTGGGGCTTGTTGTAGCATACGTGGCGGCATGGGAGCAACCCTGCAGCACTGAAAGCTCCGAGCCCACGGTGATACGTGCCAGATGATGTTAGCAGTCAGAGGCGGGCCCCCTTCTTAGTTGGTCGAAAGATCACGCATGAAATGAGAAGGTTGAAATACCACGATCAAGAAGCTAAGACGAGCCATCAAAAGCCCACTGAGAGAACACGATGCGGCCGCTGTGGAGGGAGAGCCATCAATTGCCCGACTCCGAGCCTGTAAAGGCCGCCATCAGAAACGGCGAGTCGACCTCCGACCAACAGCATTATTAAAAGTGCACGACGACCGCATATCTCGCGAAGAATCATCGTCCTGCCCCGCTCGAACCGGTGGGCACGGCAAGGAGTCTGCTTCAATACTGCCGGCGTCTGCCAAGACAGAGAACCAACCGTACAACCACGGTGTCAATCTTCAAATCCGCTTCTTTGCGACTATAAAATTTATGCTGCCTTCAAGCAGCTCTCAGTGCTCACCTCGCGGACCTTTTGAGCAGGGTTTCACCCCGAAGTCGGGCGTGGAGTCAGGAGAGGCTGGACCTCTTGCGAGAGCAGGAGCTTCTGGCAGGTCTCGGAATCCACGCTCGACGAAAGAAGCCAACCGACATTGAGCCGCTCTCGCGCAGCTCTGACAGGCCGATAGGTCCCTGGCAAGCTTTGCTCTGGAGGCACCTGCAGGCTTCCATCTCCTGAAGCAGCCGTCGTGCCCACACATCCTGGTGCCTGAATATGACTACCATGTACTTTCTCGCGCTGCCTGGTGTCGCTGCTGTCGCAAAAGATCTTTGTTAGAACGCTGTCTCGAGAATGTCGCAGACTGCTGTCGCAAGATCCATTTCGCTTGATCGCACGCCGCCTGAAGCACGCAGAAAGTATAGATGCAGTTCTCTGGCTATCAGCGAGATTTGGACCCCACGGACGCTCATGAGTCAATGGACATTGTGCTCATTGTTACCCAATTCCCGCACTTGTTGAGGACTTCAGTGCTCGTAGTTCAGACACCTTCATCATCCCAGCAAGCGGCGTGGACACAGAATTTGCCAAGAGCCGATCTTGACGACCGGACGTCTCGCGACGAACGGCTCCTCCGGGGACTGACCGCCCCTTGAGCGTTTAGATACTCTTGGCTAGGAAGAGAGGGCGACGTTGGCCTGAGAACGGCTCCCAATCCTGATTGTTAGATCGGGGCCTTCTTATGACGGCTATTTCCGCTTCTCCGTACCGACTGGTGCAAGTGAACGACCTTCCGGGTTGTTTCGTTCTGGCTGGTCAGGCGATCCGCACTTTATCCACCGCCTCTCATGCGCATTGGAAAGCTTCAGCTGTAGGTGCTTTGAGGAAGGTCCACGCTTCTCAATCGAGTCGTTGCAGGACCTGGAACAGGTGATGACAACCCTGTGTGCGGCAAACGCTGTTCGATGAACGACGTGGTCACAACGTAACAACGTTGTTCAGGGCTCTGGGGGCTTTCGTGGCTACGTGGGTTTTGAGGGGTTCGAGGGAGATCAGCTTTTTCTGGTCTTGTGGGGTTCGAGGGTTGTCATTTCCTCTCATCTCTTCATGCTCTCGTTCTGAGCATGTCGAGATTCAAGAGGGAATGATACGTTGGCTTTAGTCAACGTTCCGCTTCCAATTAAGCTAGAGCTCGTCTTTACGTTATTCACCCACGTTGAACGAGTGTGGACAGGGAAGCAAAATTGAATCAGTCATCGCCCGCTACCTCTGGGCGGTGATGCCTTTGCTCACTCGAACCGTCAAGCTGGTTGATTTGCTTGGGGACGAGTGGGCAGAGGGAACATATTTACGTTGATCAACGCTCTCGATGTTGGCCCATTGATTCCAATATCTCTTGTAGGCCAAGTCGTTGCGGAAGGTCGAATTCTCTATATCACCATAATGCCATATTTTTTTCCACATTATCTTGCTCTTCCTTCTCCCTGCGACAATATTTTCGCCGTGCTGTCCCTCGCCCCTGGGCCTGCTGTTCAATGTTGTTTCGACGAGCAGGCCATCGTTCTCTGCCCGCATCTCGCTTGTTTGACTTTTCCGAATTGCTAGTGCGTTCTCAAACTCCAACAAGGTTTTGCATTCCACGAAAGTGTATGCGTTCATACCCGACAACCCGTTCGAGTCACGTTGGGATCGCACGTCCTTGACACTGCCCAACGGCTTGAACGCGCGCTTGAGAACCATGCATGGGCATCAGCTTGGAGTGTACTTCATATCTTCGCATTCAGATGCAGTACAAGGCTGTACAAGTAAGGCTTCTCATTATTTCGTAGTCATAAATCATAAATCTTTACAAAAAGAAAATCTGCAGCGTGCTCCTACCGCCAGTAAATCGGCCAACCCTGCGTGTCTCCAATGGTCAAATCGCCCATTTCTGCCAGCCCGCCCGACAAGCGCATCTTGGGCACTTGACTATTCCGAGTCTCGGGTCTCATGACTGGCGGCGTTGGAAGTGCTGGTGTGGACTCTCTAGAAGAGCCTTGACTACTCGTAGCACTGTGTCGTGGACTCGGTCTTTCGTCTTGCTTCAAGGAGTCGTCGCCTATGGCCCAAGCCGGCATCTTCTGACACTCCACCGGGGAAGCTAGATCCGTGACTGTGGTAGCAGTACTGCCAAGTCGTGAAGTCCGCAATGGCGGAAGGGGGGCTTCGGCGTCGTGAAAGGCCCAGCTTCCTCGACGGCTTCGCGGCCATTGCGAGAGGTTGAGATGGCTGGAAAAATGGCGAATGCGAGCCGGGGCAGCGGTGACGACTAGCGAAGTGAGAAACGGCAGATTGGCGAAGATGATGCCGAGTGTGGACTCGGAAATGTACCAATTAAGGTAGGATGGTTGTTGCGGATTGATCAAGACTGATGTTCGTGATAGAATGCCGGCGACGAGTACAAGGGTGCTGAGGATGAGGAGAATGGCAAGGAGAAGTCGACGAGGTGTTGGAATGAACGGGACTGGAAGGATCATGATGAAAATCGTGTTTGCAATGTCGAAAGAGAGTGTAAGAGCCGTGTGCGCGTGGAACGTGGTGCACTGAGGATTGCTCGAGAATATATCCCAGTATGCTTCAGTGGGCTGGCACCATGTCATAAGTGATATCTGAACAACGAGAAACGAGACGGCGCAGAATAGTGAGCCACATTTCAGCGACCATCGCTTTGCTCGACTCGTCTCGGTTGGACTATGCTCAGGTCAGTGACTTTCAGCCAAGTTGGTCCGCAGGCAGCACGTACAAGATCCGCCAGTACAGCACTAGTAAGCATGCCTTGACGAGCCATATCGTGATAATCTGCATCTCTTCGAGCACGTAACGAAATTTGCGCTCAGTGGCAGACTTCCCGCTGCCAATCTGGTTTGCAAGGACAATGGACGTGGTGTATGGTAATAGAATCAAGAGCGACATCCAGTCGTCCGCTTGGAGTTTCTTGAAGCTGCCGAGCGTCATACGTCGAAAAATGCTGTTGCAAATTAGTACCGCCCATCGCGTATAATGATTAAGCTTACAATCGTGAGAAGATGAGAGAGATTGAAATCGTGTAAAGCGTCCATGACTGCACAGCAAGATCTGTAACTTGGTTGGCCATGATTGTGGATTCTGTGCGATGTTACAGAGCGTGAAAGAATGCAGATGCCTGAACACTTGAGAACGAAGGAGCACGACAATGTATGCTAGAAGAGTACAAACACTATAGTCGCAAAATTTGATAAAGATATCGCGTGCTTGAGGTACAAAACGATGTCGTCAAAGATCGTCGAGCACACTTTTCGCACCACCCCCGGTGTATATCCACGTTTTTCGTTCTTGGCCCAGACAAAAGGAGAAAAAGCATCTTCGCCTCAGCGTGGACAATGCCCAATGCGGGGAACTAAGGGCCCAATGTGTATGTAGTGTCGATCTCTCCTGCGTGGGCGTACCTTTAGTCCTGTGACATCCCACAACAGATATCCTTCCGTCCCTCGCCAGTGGTAAGGCCTAGTGCAGATCCTAGCAGGGGAAGCGTCCTGTGAAAGCATCGCGTAAAGTTCCGTGCGGCCAGTCACGGTGGTTGAGCAACGGGACGCAGGAGACACGCGCTATCGATGCATGGATTTTGAATTTGGAAAGTGGCGTCCAGGCGCTCAGCCAAAGCCCCAGAATCATAGCAGCACCCAAACCCCCACCACGTCGCCGGCGTCACGACGACGTTGCCTGACTTCAAGTGATTGGACGCCCGTGGGGCAACGTGCTTGGTGTTCCTGACCCTGATCGACGGGACGAAGCGAACCCGACGTGATCGTCGCTAGTCTCTTTAATTCTTCGGAAGTCACTCTGCCGATTCCCCGCCGCCAGACCACCTGCATCACGTTCAGGTGTAGACCTATATTGCTCTGACGCATATGCAATGGCCTTCCAGAGCGGTGAAGATGGTCGCCGACTTTGAATCATCAAAAGTCGGACTGAAGGCCAAGTGGGTCGGAGAATTAGTACTGGGGGCGGTGTTTAGCAAAAAAAGCAAGAAGGCGGCACACATCGTCGCAAAGCACGAACAGAACACGGCGAATTGCGATACAGCTCACCCTGAAGGACTGTTCCGTTGCTGCGGCGTAGCGGACGCTCCATACAAGCCTTGCGAAGGCACTGTGGCTTAGCATCTGTTCGCTTGCTAGTGTGGGATGTCTCAATCTGATGTATCATTCCGCGTCAAGGGGACCACAGATCCTTGCTCCCCTCGGTGGAAAAGTGAGGTCCCGCGGCAACTATCTTATCTTGCCGACGAGCCGTGCCTGCGAAGTGATTGCGAGATCGATACCAGATCTGACGTGGGAGATCTCGACAAGATGGCGCTTGGATGGCTTCATGGGTTAATAAAGACTAACCCCAATCCCGAGTGCAACCAAATGCCGGCCTCGTAGAGTGTCTCGCCGACCTCACTCTTGGCGAAAACAATTTTAGTAAATCTGTTCTATAGAAGTGCGAGGACCCACGCGCATGCTAACATGTGAGTACGGATCTAAACATGTCATGCGCTTCTTCTCTTCGATTTCAAGAGATCTTAGTATCCTATTTGGCATGTTCGTAGATATTCCATGGTCGCAGAAAGGGCCCCAATGGATCGGCAGCTCGGTTGTTGGAGACCCTGAACATCTTGTCGATCGGTTGACCCATCAGTCCCTCCGATGGCTGCCAGGGCTACGGTAAGTATGCGACAGATAACGCTTTATCGCCTGCAATGGCGTCTTTGACATTTTATGCCACGCGACCAAAGACGTTGATCGCTATTTTCCCACCGCTTCGAGCGAGAAACTTCGCTATGGCACGTAAAGTGGTACAATAATTTAGACATCACCGTGGAAACATTACACGTACACTCGTACATGTTCACATAGATATTTGTCCCAACTTGCTTCCTTATTGTTGCACTAAGCAAGGTCTTCATCCTTGCGAAGACAGATGTTACATGGGAAATGCCCAGAACACGACGGCTCGGATCTGACCTCTGTCAGATTGGATACATATAGGCGGATTGGCCATTTGGCTGTATGTTTGTCAATCCCAGACACGTAGAAGTGTCAACAACTGACTGGCGAACCACATCAATTACATAATCAGATGTCTACCAGGCCCTTGATTTCCTTCAACATCAATCGGTCTTCCGCAGCTCTCGCTTGGAGCTTTCCCACTGTGCCCGCTGCGTCCATGACCTTCCACAGATCATGAACCTCGCCTTCCATATCTGCACCATACACAAGCCACCCTGTAGCAATGATTGCCATCTTTGTGTTGTCGCACCATTTATCTTCAATGCTCAGGGTCTCGAGCAGTGATGCAAGGAGCTCCACTTGCTCTGCTTCGGAGAGTTCTGCTTCGCCGGAACGAGAATGCGTCGTGGTCGCACTGTGCTTCTTCATTCGAATCTTATGATTTGCAGAAGCAAGATTCATGGCAAGGCTCAGCGCTGAGGCTTTCAGCGCCGGATACTTCTCGTCCAAGAGGGCGTTCGTAAGAAGGGAAACCAGCGAGGATGACAGCGGAGAGGAAAGCAGGTGGGGTATGAAGAGCGGTGACGTGAAGAGATTACATGCCAGATGCAGAGTCGTCAGCCTCAATGGGTACGGCGCTGTTGCTCCAAGATCTTCCACGTGGCTGAGTAAGTGGTGGATGGTCGCTGGCGTACCTGTTGCGCCTTTGTGCTCTTCGGCGAAGAATCCTGCAACGCGAACATCGGTAAGCGTAATCCTCAGTAAGTCGAAGGCTGTAAATAGTAGTTCTGGCGGGAGGCTAGCTGTGCTCTTCCTCATAAAATCGGCAAACTGTGGTAGATTGCTCAGTGGAGCTTCTATAGCTCCAAATCGCTCACGGGCGTCGATGAACGAGACGATCGAAGTGACCGCGGAGTCTCTGCCGACTTTGCCCATCTTTGCAACCACTTTATCTAACGGGGGTACCTTTGTGAATGTCACTGGGCGCTGGCTCTGCTTCAACAGTAGAGGCGTGCTCTTTTCGAGATGCGGGTGGGGCGGAAAGGCGGCGCGCAGCAACATGTCCACGTTTGAGCGCAATTGCCGTGGATCGGCCCCGCTCCATTCGTCTCGCTTCTCTCCACGGATGTAGGTGAAGAACGTGGGTGTCGCTCTCACACTTGGGTAGCGCACATTGATGGAACGCTCGGCGTGGCTGAAGTCAATTTTCAGGAACACACACTTGGACCCTGCCTCTGCGGCGAGATCATCGAAGGGCTGGTAAACCAGTTTGCACGGGGCGCAGGTTGCGCTAGTGAAGAAGATGATGGCGCAGCGATCTTTGGCCATGTCCAGGAGTCGGTCGACTTCACGTATCGCGGTCACGTTATTGACCCTGCCGGTTGAGGCTGCTAGCAATGACTCAGCCTGTTGCGCTGAGCTCGCTTGCTGAGCGCCATTGTGTGTACTTGTATGCGCGCTCGTGTGAGGCCGAAGCGGTGCTGTGGGCTGTGGAGTGGGCGCCTGCGTAACCGGTCGCATGGCGGCCTCGATCTGGGGCCGCAACATCTGCCCAAACGGCGTTTCGAGGACCGTCTGCGGCAACGAAGTGATGTGCTCTGGAATGCCCTTGCCGACGAGGAACATGGAGAAGTCGTGGGAGAAGTTGTTGCAGTTGTGCATGAAGAGGTCGTACGACTCGGGCGTGTAGACGTCCTTCAACGACTCCAGATACTCGAGGATGACTTCCAGCGGGAGCTCCGTCTTGCCGAGTCGGATCGTCTCCATGGGTCGCCCATGGTGTGTCGCGCCTGCTCGAGACGTCTGGATGCCCTGGCCAAAGTAGTATTCGATGCCGTCGATGACAATGCTCGTGTGGTAGACAGCGTCTATGTGGGTCCCGAGGAACGATTGCGACATGCTCCGTGCAAGACCCTGGACATGTCATGTTAGCTCGCACTTTGTCCTCATCGAAAGCGGCCCGTACCTGCGACAGATCGTATACGTAAAGTTGCACGTCCATGACGGCGACGGCAGACAGACGCACTGCTGCAACGGCTCGAAGAGAATAAGGAAGAGGAAGGTGGCGGAGATAAGGTGCTTGGTGATAGTACGGCTGCTGCGGCTGTTTGCAGGCTAAGCGCTTATGCCTGTCGCAGTGAACGCAAAATGGCGGATCGCTTCCATAGTCGAGGCCACAGGCAGAACGGGTGACGTGACGTAGAAGCTTCGCGAATCTGACACGCGGCAACGTTGCGCGCATCACCAATCGCGCTAGCACATGACTCGAAGGCGCATTCCCCGGACTGCCCGACACAAAGTTTGAGGCGTCTTCACCACTTGTCATGGCATGTTTGGACAACCAGCGCTGATCTCTCGGATTATACAGAACACACTACCAAAATGCTTTCACGGCACCTGTACATGGTGTGTGCCCAGATGGTCCCATCCGACGGAGCACCAGTTGTGCACCAGGAGCCATGGGCTGATGTCCCGCCCTTCGCTCCATCCCTTCTCCGTCGACTCTTGGCCAATGTTTGCCTTTGGAAGCCTGAGCGAAATCAGCATGTGCGCACTTCTCTTGTCAATCAAGCTAGCTCAGTAGAACTAGTGAATCAACAGTGTAGGCTTTCTTATGCATATTGCTTCCAACCCCGCGACAACAGGCGTTAGAGATACCTCCAGGGCCATAAGCCCAGGACACGATACCACGCACAATGACTCTGAATTCTGGCAGTCTCAAGACGGATCCTGGTAATAGCGCGTGCATCGCTCCGTGGGAAGAGCATACTCGGCACTTTGGTCCTGGCCGCTAGTCTGCGTGGCTCTCGGCAGATGTACCAGACTGTGCGCTGCACGCAGAGAGGCGCTATTGCCCAAGAAATGCGTCAAGTCAAGACAGGACGACCTGAAATTTATCAACAACGCCCTTGCTACTAGCTGGAAACACAAACATACCATTGACAGTGCTCTTGTCGATTATAGTGGACGAAGGAAAATCATGCTTGACGTACCGTTCTTCGTCGACCGAAAACCCATCTCCGGGCTTCTTAATGATCATTTCTTGCAGTCGTGCTAGATCATCCACATCAGAGTGAATTTCCATCCATCTTGTCCGTCCGAACATCCATCTTCTCAAAGACTCGGGCAACAACGGGATGCATTGCAAGCCGTAGAGCTGAAAAAGCATGTGATATAGACTACCTAGTGGGCTGTATAAGTATCTCTGAGCTTAAGAATTGTAGCATGTATTGCTCAAACATACCAGGTTGTGGCGTATTGCTGTTGAGCGGAGGCGCTATGTGAGCGGGTGCATCAAGCTTGGGTTCACCGTCGTTGCATTCGGAATAGAATATGGACATTAGGCTGGGTGTACGCTTTGTCCCAGACTGACTCGCCTCTGGTGGCGATGGGTTGGGATCGTACACGAAGTGTGAGCTGTATTCGACGGCTGCCGAGGCAACCCGTTTGGCGAAGTGTGGCAACTCACCGGGCTCTAGATTTGACGCCCTCGCTGAAAACCGCGCAGGCAAGGTGTGATCCGAAGCATTGAAGTGAGGCTCGAGTTGTTCCAAGTAGCCAGCTAATTGAGGAACTGTGGCCGAGATCTCGATTGCTTGTTCCAGTATTCGAGCTTCAGACTCGGTTTGATGTCTATTTAAGAATTCAACATCTTTCGGTCCTGATGATGCCCGCAAGATGTGGCACTGACGAAGTACGACTTGGTGCAATCGTGTACGAGACGACCTAATGTTGTTCCACAAGTGTGCGGTAAATCGTTGGGGATAAACTTGACACTAGGTCAGCTCAACGGGTCTGACAAATACACACTCGCCATGAGCCTGCCAAGAAGACTCAGAAACACTCACTGTGGAAGTAACCCTCGTAGGCCAAATCTTGTACGCTTTGTGAAGAAATCTTGCATGCCCGAAATTGGGCTTGAGGGGGCATATCCTGAGCAAATTGGATCAAGAGCTTATCAATAGCTAGGGCACGGTGGATAATCGTCATGGGATGCCGCAAAATGTCGTTATGAAGGTCTTCGCGGAACCGAACCAGCCTAAACTCAGTAAACGGGATCAGCTTGACTCGTATTTGATCTTCCACACTGGGCTGTGCTCACTCCAAGACTATATCCAAAAACTGGCTATGTATCGAGCTGACATCCTTCCTTCTCAGTAATTGCTTGTCAAGTTCCACAAAATTACGTGGTAGTGGTACGTGGGAAATCCAACAATTGATGATGATCTGATGGTTAGCTTCATTCGCAATTCTGCATGGTCACACATACCGACTGCACCAGAGTGGTGAGAAGATTGTGCGTTACATCAGTCTGGCCGCCATGCTTCAGTCTCAACAGTGCAACGGATACAGCGCCTTCTAGATGTTTAGAACAGTTTTGTGTGCCACCTAGGCGAGGAATGATCAAAATCTCGAACATGGCCGCCATAATAATCGACAAAAGTGTGGAGTCTTGAACAGCGGTGGTAGGGTCTGATAGTGCAGCATTGATGCCTTGAATGGCTGCGACGTAGTGCTTCGTAGCCGAGTTCGTGATCTCCTTTCTCCGAGCTATCTTCGCATAGCCAGCCAAGCCAGCGGCAATGATACTCTTTTGCAAGCCCGCATGAGCGTAACCAGTCTTAGCATAAAACTTGGGGAGATAGTATAATTGCGAAACTGCAGGATCTTCGCCCACATAAGTCGACATAAAGAAGGACACTCCGATATCGTCAAGTGGTTGATATAAAACGAAATCGGTCAGCTTTACAGGCATCACTTTCGCGGTTCGCTTAACGAGCTGCCCGCGAGAAACACTGCCGGTGGCTTCTTCATTCGTTTTTCCAGTCGTGCGGTCTTTGTTTCTGCGTGCAATCTGTTTGCTCTCATCATGAAACATGAGATCGACTGTGTTGCGGTATCCGGGACAAGCGCGACCAGCCTTGACGCATTGTGTACATGCAGGAGTGGCTTGATCACACTAATAGCTTCATGAGCGAATGCAAATGTGAGGGACATCAATTAAATGCGATGTATTGTAACCCAAGGAAGTGATAGGCGAGTATGTGTAGAAGCCATTGAGGAGAACTTACACGACTCCGACGCTTTCTGCATTCACCACAAGCAGCAGATGGCTTGCCTCGGTACACCATCTCAAATAGGCAATTTGGGTGCGAACGCCCTGCAGCAGGAGGATTCGGGGCACAGGTCAGCTAAGAATAGCAAGTTGCCTGTGTGCATGTTCAGAAGAGGTCGCGGATTTAACACGCATAGAAGAAACAACGATTGATCGATATGCTGTGCTTAACACGCTTAAACATTGAAAGAACCAGTTGAAGGAGAGTGTGTTCCGTGGCGGGTTGGTGACAGAGAAAGAAACAAGATGGTTGGTGTGGTATCGATAAGCCCCGAACGCCAAGGCTGAAGTTGACGTGTGTCTGGGTGCACGCGATCACACATTAAGGTCCGTCTCTCACGCACGTCGCACCACGATCATTCATAGTCCGATTTCTGCATCGTCGCTAATCTTTCCATCACCATTTCACCCAGCTACAGAGCAGCGTGTGTTCACCTTTGCTATCGGGACTGCCAAGGTCAAAAAAGGTTGGACAGATCCTATCACGGCACCCTTGTTAAGTGCAGACTGGCAACAATGAGTCTGAAACGTTTTCCCATACTGTATAAACCCTATGAGAATGCCCAGTAGTTCATGTACAACCGCTGTGTACCCATGAGCTAATTCGAACCCGCGCCAATCCGTCCGCTCTCCATCTGTCCAATCTTGTGCATCATTGTCGAGTCCTCCTTCTCTTGCTTCCTCTTTCTCCACTTATCCTTGATCGCCGCTTTCACGCCTGTACAGCACATGGCCGACGAAAAGACTGCACTGCCCGACCACAAAAGCGCATTGACTAGATCACACCAGACAGCCCTTGTCATGCGTCCCAAGTTTGTACCACGATACTCTGGCTCGACCGTGCCTTCTAGGTATGCTTGATAGAATATAGCGAAGCAAACGAACCACAGTATAGCGAGACTCCATTCTACCATCCAAGTGAAACGGTAATGTCGAATTGTGATGCTGTCCGTCACGAGATTCAGCAACGTAAAACCGAAGAGAATCTGCGTGTATATGAATGCTGATCGTCCGGAAATCTCGCTATTTGAAAGTTCGACGGCGTAAGATACTCCAGATGCAAGAGCGAAGGCGAATTGTAGTAGACGAACGCTGAGACGGAAGAGTGATACCAGAGGCTTGTCGAGTTTGGTATTAATCGCGGCTTTGAAGGAGCTTGGGCTTATGAAGTGCGTCTTAAAGTAAGGCGGATGCGGCATATCAGGGCGAGGGTACTCGACTGGAAGAGGCGAGCCGGTTCGGCCTTTGGCGACGTTTGTAGATTGCATATCGGATAGCGGCTAGGTTGGAACGAGGAAACAAAATGGAGGGGGAACAGGCTATATTTTAATACTCAATCACACTGGAGCAAGTGACGTAGCTCTAAGAGTCAACAGCGTCCGAAATAGCAACAAATTGTGTCAGGGCCTGCAATTTGCTCTCGCCGTACCTGTCGTTGAACTTAGCGCGATGGAATACGCGAAGAGAGAGAATACGAACAGTGAGCTCGGGCGGACTGCGGCACGACTGAAACCCGACCAGCTTCCACTCCATGTGATGTACCGCCACCGGCCAATGTCCAGTGCTACTTGCTTTTCTTTTGTGCCAGGTCGCCGCCCGGATGTGCTCCTTATTTCGACCATAGCGCTGCAAGAGGGCGTCCAGTTTAGCAGAAGAATCTCATAGTCACTGATATACAAATGCGTAATGAAAAAAATCTTCGCAGCTGCCGTGTATACACAGATGGTGCTATAACTTGAGGGCTGCTTCAAACAAAGCGCCTGCATTAAGAGCTCTGACGGTTTCCATGTGTAATGCGTAGATACGGGCGCGCGTCCTTCACGGCACGCTGCCATACCACTGTGCAGCGATCTTTGAATACTTATGAATCCCCCGCGAGTGGGTCACCATTGATGAACAACTCTGGCAACCAAGGCCATGTAGCCAGTTCGGAAGTGCTTGCGATTACCCTCTTTTGCGGCGATGAGACGATCTCCACGCTAGCCGGTTTCGTTGCCGAGGCTTTCCTCGCAGGTCAAGGCATTACCACTTCAGCGATTTCCTTCATTATTGCATCGTCGCACGTAGCACTGTCCTTGCTAAATTGCCTCTCAAAGCTAGGGAGCAGTGATTGACATGCAGCAAGAATCGCCAGAGTCGGAAAGTACGGCCACACCTCAGGAAGGACCCAGTGAAAAGATCACACGGAGATCACATCGCAAATCCCGCGCAGGATGCAAACAATGCAAGACGAGGCGCATCAAGGTGCGTGAGCATCGAATTTTCTTTGCAAGTCATATGATTATTGTCAAGCGTTGAAGTTTGGCCTGCGCACGGAAGAGAATGGCGAAGCCTCGTAATAGAGCTGCATCAGCTCGACACGGACACCCTATCCTCTCAGTTGTAGCTCATTGTCCTCGTCAACCATCAGTCAATGTTGTCCCGTATTAATGATGCACGCTAATGCTATGCCAGTGCGATGAAGAAAAGCCTTTTTGTGCCAACTGCAAAAGGCGAAATGTACGGTGTAACTATGCGACAAGCAAACCGCCAGGAGACTCTGTCCAGGCAAAAGTTCTTTCCGATTCCGGAGATATCCCTTTGTCCGAAATTGAACTCACATATCATTGGACCACTACAACTTGCCAGTCTCTGTCCATATGGCCATCGGGCGCTGCCGTCTGGCGGTCATTAATGGAAGATGTGGCTTTCCATCATCAACACGTCCTACATCTGATGTTTGCGCTCACGGCCCTCCAACTGTCCCAGTGCCGACCAGATCGGCGAGAAGTATATGTTGCCAAAGCAGATTATCACTATGAGAAGGCGCTTTCGAAAGTTACGCCTGATTTAGCTGCCATCGATTCCAAAAACTGCGACGCAATTTTTCTCTCAGTACAATTGATATGCTTCGTAAACTGGGCCCGGGGACCAAAGCCGGGAGAATTTTTAGCATTCGGAGAGCACGGCAGATCGGACTGGCTTGTCATGTTCCGCGGCATTCGGACGACCTTGACTAGTTACGGTCGTCATAACTTTGCCAAAACACTTGAGCCAGCTAAGAGATCCAAATCACGACCTCTACCTCCGATGGAAGAACCATATGACTACATGGAGCAGCTCTCCGAGCTGCGGGCGCATGTCACCGCCATCTGTCTCTCATCCGAAAAGGACGACAATGCGCAAGCGATCGATATCTTGCAGGAGTGCTACTTTAATCGCTATAATGGCGTCGACTCGGAACTGCATGTCTCTTTTGCCTGGCTGTACAGACTGTCGGATGCTTTTCTCGAAAGAATTCAAGCACATGATGCAATTGCTCTTGTCATTTATGCGCACTTTGCGGTGCTGATGCACGAAATGGAAAGATTCTGGTACCTGAAGGGATGGACACATCACGTCATGAGTGGGATTTTCGCAGCGTTGACGACAGAACATATTGCCTGGATCAGATGGCCAATGGCTCGGATTGGTTGGATTGCTCCCTAGCAAAAAGAGTATAGTACCCTCGGCAGAGCTGAATGCGAGGTTGGTCGGCTGAACCACCCGCTCCGAGAGGCGCAGCAGTCATTTGCGACCGATCACATTCCAAGAATCATTCCTCAGCGCCCACCACAACATTATGCGCTATGCCACGCGGTGTAACGCGACTACCAAAAAGCTTGGTGCCCCGAACTGACGCATACGCTTTCGGGGACACCATACAGTGCCTCATCGTCAGGCAGCATGTTCATAATGAAGGCGTTGTTTTTGCTTGCTTGTGTGGTTGGCGCCGAAGCTGCAAACATATGCGGCAAGATTGGACTTCACGACAGCAACAAGCTATCATTCTACATGGGCAATTTCTTTTACAAAGGGCCGACAACGTTTGCTCTGTGTGCTTCGTATTGCAAGCAAGATGCGGCCAAGTGCAAGAGCTTCCGCTATTCGTACTGGGCAGATGCAGCATCGCAATACTGCGAGTTTTTCGAATATGGCCTGTAAGCAAGACCTTCTGTTTTGTCCCGACACACACTTGAAGAGTCGCTGACGGTCGAACAGAGAAGGCAATTTCACGGATGATAGCACTCAGCCGTACTGGTACTATGACATCGGCTGTGCATTCCCTGCGTACGCTATAGTCTCGACATCTGTCGTCACTATCCAAGGCGCGCCGGCCACAACTCAAACTCAGACGCAATTTCAGACTCAAACTATCACGACAACTTCCGTCGCTCCGGTAGTCACGCAGTTTCAGACTGTTACATCCACTTCCATCCCGCCACGATTAAGTACTACACTGACCCAGACCATCGTGGACCAACGAACTGTCGTGCAAACATCTGTCCAGATCCGGGAGCAGAGTGTCACATCCACACGAACCCAAATAGTCTCAGCTTGCACCCGAACGTTGACAAGCACCCAATTCAGCGTGTTCTTGAGTACTTCGACCATAGTACGAAGCTCGATTATCACGAGGACGGCGACCATAACATCCACAGCAACGATTCAGGCTGCCGCCGCTGCAGCGAGAACAGTTACTTCCACCGTCACGCGCCAAGCGGCAGGAATGCCGTTCGTTCTGACCACTACACGTACCGTGACCGTCTGAAGATGAAAGCAGGAATGGACTACCTCACTCGGTTGATTTGAATATCCTTGATACCTACTAGGGGCCGTCAACCGATGCTGACAAAGACTTATGGCCAACAACATCAGTGAGTGGTCATGAGCAAAGTCTTCCTTGCGTCTGGAAGCCAATATAAGCTTCAAGAGAATTTATGATTCGAAAGACCTCATATCGCTTTGCTTGTGCCGTGAAGGAAGATTTTTCTTGCAGTATTTCTTGTGTCATGGTGCAATTTCACATTTCCTTGTGTTTTTCTTTGGCAACTTTGCGCCTTCGTGCCATCTCAACCTGATATTTTTGCACATGTAATCAGTCCAAAGTCGCCGATTTCATATCTCGCTTCGAATCGCACGGATCGAGAAGTCTATTCAAATAACATATCTTCTCAAGCTACCACCCCAATCCTATCCAGATCTGGCGCATACGCATTGCCGACTCCCGAAATGGTAATTGTATTCGTACCCGTGGTGCTGAATCCAGACAACTCCACCGCGTAGTCCTTGCTGACATCCTTATCCCAGTTGTATCCACTGAGTGGAAAGCTCACAGTCTGTGCCGCGCCGCCATTCACACTAATTGCCGCCAAGCGCTCATTTGCTCCACCACCCAGGTAGCCGACCTCGCCATTGATGTAGTCGAATCGCACAATCTGTGTGGCCTTAGAGGTACGGATATTGGAGATCGTGACGCGACCGCCATTTGAGCCTCCAAGGTACCCGACCTTTGTAGACGACGTGCAGCCGGAACAAGACTGGGTGTTTGCGCCAGACGCAAGGGACCCTGTCGATGCTGAGATGTAGTTGTAGGTAGGTTTAGAAGCCGTCGAGCGTTGGATATTCGAGAGGCGAAGTGCGAGCGATCCATGTGCATTTACTTGCTTCGAAAATGAAGAGCCGGAGGACGACTGGCCTGTCCAGAGATCTTTTATGGATGCAGAAGAGATGCCCAATTCAGACAGTTGAACGCTGAGAGTACGACCTGCATTGCTCAGGTCCACGACAAGAACGGCAACATCCCCATTTGCAAGTTCGCCAGCCCAGACATCGCGATTGCTGGTCCAGCGTTGTATGAGTGTGATTGGCTTGACAGCAGCATCCTGGTTGATGGCAATGAGGTCGCGGTTCTGGAGTACTGCGGCAAGTTCGTTTGACAAAGCCGACACATCAGTCGAGATCATCAGAGCAGACTTTAGCATTGCCCACATTGCGAAATGCGTCGCCTGCTCATCGAACGACATGCCAGGGTTGCCGACCTCAAGCAAATCCGCATCAGCAATGAAGCCTGGTCCAATAAGGCCTGACTTCGCGACATGAATGGCTTGGTTGTAAATTCGGTACACGTTGCCCCACCCCTGCGCAATGTCATCCGAAAGTCGGAATGAGGTCGAGATACCCCGGGTCCATTGCGCAGGACCTTGCAATCCGCTGGAGGATGAATAAGGCGTGCCCCATTGACATATGAGCATTCCAGGAATTCCAACCCGTTGCAGTTCGTTCCACATGGTCCCCATTCGTGATGGAAAGTCAGTGCGTGGATCTTTAGGTGCATTCTGGTTTGCGGCTGGTCCGTCGGCATAGCAATTATCGTCTACAACGTGGTCAACGCAGTCACAAAATTCGTCCGTATAGGTAGGTCAGTACACTTAACGTATTCAGTGTTTAGACTCTTGAAGAAGTCCGCATCTGCCGCCTCGTGTCCCAAGGAGCCCAAGACTGGACTGGGTACTTGGGGATCGCACATGCGGACGCCCGCATCAGAGTACATGGTCCATTTCATTCCCTTACTTCTTGCAAGATCGCTCAGCGGCTTCAGACCGTCGGGGAACGCACTGCTATCGACCTTCAGAGCACCAGTTGTGGCGTTGCGCTGGCCATCCCGGGATGCCCAGCCACAGTCGATCTGGAAGTACTTGTAACCCGCCGAGACAAAACCGCGACTAGCTAGAGAATTAATCTGTGTTGTAATTTTCGCATTGTTCGGACTGCATGAAAGCTGATTGTAGGAGTTCCAACCCATAACCGGCGTCGACTGGAAGGACTGAGCTGCCACATAGCTCGTTCCTATGAGGACAAAGAAGGGAGCAGACCAAACCATAGTGAAGATGAGAAATGAAACAGCCAAAGATTTTCGTGCGCAGCTCTCATCGCAGAAGTCATTGCGCCCTACATATAGTTGAGTGAGTGTTCTTGTCGGAGTCGATGAGGATAATTCCCGCCCCGGTGGACCTCATGTTCATGGAGTGGGGCAGTGCGCAGCGCATGATAAGGATACCATGCCTGATTGCGTGATACATCCGCCACCGATCTACATGGTACGATATTGAAGTTGCACGCGGTGGCTATAATACGGCGCTACCATTCTTCTAGTGGGTCCGAAACAGACTAACATTGAATTCCGTGCGGGGACCCCATGGAGATTACCCCACAAATTGGGAAGGTGATTTAACGTGATAGGTCTACCGGCGCTTCTAGCAATGGAACTGTCGTGGCTGGACAGTCGTCGTGCCCAGGGAGTTCAAGCGATGGAGAAATATCCAAGCTTTAACTTTGGCCAACTATCCGACCAGAGCTCCGGTGGATGACATGAACGATCCAATATCTTCGATACGATGATACGATACCCCGACGACGACGGAAAAAATACCCCAATAGGTTGGTATATGGCTCCTGAGCTTCGAAGATGCAATAATCTGGCGAGTGGATTCCCCGATGGAGATAGAAACTCAGCCACTAATTGCATTTGTCGTGCCACGAACATGGGCAATTCCACATACCGGTCACTCGCCGTCTACGCAAGTTTAGTTATATGAGCATGATGGTATTTCTTGAAGTTCTTTTCCTGTTCTACACACTTGAATAATCCTCCCAAAAAGGCTGATAGAAAGCCATGGTGTGCGCCTCGCTATGCTAATAGGAAGAGTATTGATTGAAACGCCTTTCCCAAACCCAACGCATCGTACTCGTACACGTACTCAGTTCGTCGGATGATCGTCGTCAATGCCAACATGAACATCCATGTCAACATCTCCATCGGCATCCACATCATCACTTCGCTCTTCCACCTCCACGTCTACATCTTCCATGGACACATCTTGTTTACCGTTGCCTGCACAATCGACTGCTTGTGATGGACCGTCGCGCGAGTGCGACCCGTTATGGGAAGTGTCCGCCGTAATTGCGCCTAGTGCATCTGCTTGCGAGATGTTGGCAGATTGGAGAAGCTCTGCGTCATCCGTCTCGCGCACCATCCCTGGTGATGGCTCCAACAAAGCCTGCTGCATGATGCTGTACTGACCCTTCGAGTTCATGGAAATTTGTTGACTCAGCTGCGGCGCGACATCATCTTCAACTATGCCTTGGTTGCCAACTTGGACCCGCTGAGGATCGCGCGTGCGCATCGTCGAGTATCGCAGGTTGTACTCATCGCGCCACCTTTGCTTTGAAGTGGACTTAGTCCGGCGCTTGACATGCTCTCCAAACCAGTCGTCAGTTGTATCAAGTAGTCTATCCCCGAAAGATGCCCAGAAGTTGGAAGTGACTCGATATCCGTCTCCGATCACCTTTGAGACAGCACCCATGCCCTCCAGCCAGTTCAAAACGAGTTCAACCTCAAACAGCTCGAGCACATGTTCATCGCAGTGACTGTGGATATCACTTGCTGTAGCACCCGGTTGCACGAAAAGTGGTTGTAGTACAAGGTTCATGGCGCGATACCACCACGGCCATGTTACAGTTTCTCCATGGATGCTGCTCCAAATGGGCAAGAGTGCGTCTGGATCATTGTCGCCTGGAAGCAGCGGACTAGGCAGCAGTGGCCATTCGGCGCTTGGAGATGGCAGCGGTTGAAACGGGTTGCCAAACTGGTATGTAGCAGTTGGTACAACGCAGACATCCCAAAACATGCGGTTCCGATCGATTGCTCGATGAATGTAATCTCCTTCACAGAAGCCCCACTTCGAAAGTCTCGGCAATGGCGCGCCAAACTCGTTCTCAACGGGTGGCAGGCGAGGTACAAGTTTGACCTTGCCGTCACTAACTAATGACATGATCGTCATGATCGCGCCGTCCTCTTCGCTCCGAGATATGTTATAGAAGCGCTTCTCTGGATTGTCGTTCGAGAAAGCGGAGTCTAGCTCCTTCTTGATTGTAGCGCCGACCATGAAATCTTCAAGCTCGAGGGCACGCTTGTACTTCGTGGCTAGCTTCTTGGTGAACGTGTAGTTTCTCCCTGGAAGCTGGCGCTTGATTTTCCGCATCTTCAAATGCTCTTGTTGGACATAGTCTGCTACAACTCTGGTGAGGAGGTCTTCACCAAGCACTTTAAGCTTCTCGTGTGCCTCATTGGAGTGGTATCGAGCTTGCGGAGTAGCTATGTTGGCGCGAATCCAAGATCTAGCTTTGAGCTCGTTTATTCTTATTGGTGCCTCTTGAATGCCGGAACGGTGAATTGGTGAAACAAAAGATGTCTGCAGTTGCAGCTGTGTTCGAGTGGAGTCTGCAATCTTTTTCCCGTACCAATGCGCTTTGTCTAGAGCTGCATACTTCGACTCGTCGACGGCGAACATGACGAGTGCTTTCTTCTGGACGGGGAGAGGTATGTCAGGATATAAGCAAGTTCGCATTGTCCATCGTACTAGACCGGCCCAGTCGTACGCTTCGGGATCCTCAATGGGAGGTAACCTGCCAGCTTCGTACGCGGTGAGCATGTTTGTTTGCAAGGTGGCAACCACCTCCTCAACTTGCTTGGACATATGGGCCTGCATCCAAGTCCAAATTTTCTTTGCTCTGGACAAATCGAAGAATTTGTCGCGCGAATAGACTTTCTCAACGATACCCCATGCAACACGATCAACCTCTCCTGACATTGAAGAGGCAAGAGCCAGGGTGTAGAATAATCTCTTGAACTCGTCGACGCGGTCAAGAGCGTCTGTATATTCCCGCTCCTTCCGCTGCTTGTTCAACTGCTTCTTCTTCCTCTCAGCCCATGGTCGCGCATGGCCTGGTCTTAGTCGTTGCTTTGGGTCAGTGTAAATTGGATCTGTCGGGTTCCCAGTCAAACCAGTAAGTCTCTCAAGCAACGTAGGCGTAGGAAGCTTCTTGCTTAACTTGGGCTTCGGAATTGCAATTTTCCGCTTGCGTTGTTTCCCATTAGGTCGCACATCATTCTCCATCTCCTCTTCATCTTCAGATGAGGTCGCGTCACTATCATCTGCTGAGCTGTAGACAAACTCATCGTCCAATTTCTCGTGACGAGTACTACGGCCACTGAGCGTCTTCTTTCTGGGATGGGATTTCGCTGGTGCGACAAGTTTGACGCGCTTCTTAGTCCTTGAAGACTTCACTTTATCAGGCACTGGCATCGCTGCCGCATTGTCGTCAGAAACCGATATAGTGTTGAAGTTCGTTGAGTAAGTACCAGTGACAGGTTCGAAGCGAATGATAGGGTGTGTGAAAGAGATGTCGTCGGTGTTGAGGGGCGAGCTGCCACTAGTAGGAGTGGTCTGCTCTTCTTCGTGTCTCTTTGGATCCTGATCAATGACGTCCTCTTCGTCTTCAACTTGCTTAGGCTCGTCATCAACCGGATCATATTCCAGGATGTCGCTCAGCAAAGGCCGCAACGACATGAGCGGAACGTCATCTGAAGAGTCTGAGACTGCGGGTGACGGTTCTCGGATTGCGGCTTCGACAGGCTTGCCGCTCTCATCCTCTTCCACATCGTGAAGTACGGATGTTTGTACCGCGGCTCGACGGTAGCGCTTGTTCCTGTCATTCAAGCTTGCAAGTCTTGCCCGCTTAGCGCGAGGAACTTGTTGGTTGGAGAGTGCCAACGCCCGGGCGCGCCTCCTCGGCAACGCCTGCTCCACTTGCTCGTTCTGCTGTCTTGCAGCCTCCTTCTCCCGTTTTTTCTGTTCATTCTTCTCTCTTCGTCTCCGCGCCGCATTCTCTTGAATTGAAATGCCCAAATTCTCCAGAGTGATGCTATCAACCTTGGGCGCTATCGGCACGGGAACGTAAAGTGTCTCGAACTCGAACACGTCGCGAATCTCTTCTGGAAAGTACTGACGAGACTTTTCCATCGCATCATTGGCCATGTGATACGCCAGTCGTCTCACTCTTGGGTCGCTTGGTGTCATATCGGCTCTTGCGACCATGACACGCTCTCGTGCCCCAGCTGCATTCCTGGCCTTGACGAGGAAGGCCATTCGCTTGAGCCCAAAGGCGGGATTAACAATCATGTTCTGCAAAGTCGTGAAGACAGTGGTGCTTTCCGGCTTTTTCATATTGGTGTGCCCGTGGCGCTGATTCCACAAGGCGCTGAATGGGCGCCATATCTCGCCATGTAATGGGAAGACGCCACCACAGCGATCGATAATCTCTTGTATGATCTCTCGACGAAATCTCAAAGCGCTGCCCGTGATGCCAGGTCCGGAACTTCTTCCAGCTGTCTTCTTAGGCGTGACGTTACTGACGCAGTCAGCTATTGCGCCGACCACTCCTTGCGGCGGCGACGTAGCTGTATGAGCTTCTGCTTCAGAAGAGCCGTCTCTCGACAAGTTGTGACGGTCAGCGATAGCCGCCGATCCCGGAAGCACTTGTGACGCATACGGACTCTGGTATGTAGGTGCATGTTCTGCTTGATGCATAGAGGCTGCACCTCCTGCGACCGCGCGGAGTGAAGAATTAATGCCAGCATCTTGCGCAGCGTCTCTTGAGGCAATATCGCCGACCCCTGCGGGAGGTAGCCCCTCACGACACGGTATCACGCCATTCATGACGGTGTCAATCTCGCTATATTCTTGTGGTACAACTTGGTTGAGGGAGCGATTCTCGGAGCGAGCCATCAGTGGTGTAGCATCGCCTGCTAAAAAGCAGGGTGAAGAAGATCGCCTGTCCGTATCTGGGCGGGCGAGATGATCATAGTCCGCTCCAATTTGTGTCTTCAGCCCTAATCCAGCTGACCTGAGAGATCCCAGCGATGCGATCTGAAGATTAGGACTCCCATTGTTCTCAAACCACGGCATTTCGATCAATCGCGTGGATGTGAAGATGAAAATGAAGGCGTTCCTTGGCCGGCCTCGTGCAGATTTGATCTTCGCAGAAGGATAGACGTATAATCCAGGTGAGTAACGAAGCACCCTCTGGCTCGAATCATACCTCACCTGGCTTGGAGACAGTGGGTAAGAATTGGATGAGATGACTTCTGCGGCCACTACCGGCGACAGTACTTTGGTATTGTCGAGAGAATCGTGCGAGTCGTCGGTACCAGAAAGGGCGGGCTCTCTAGATAAGCTGACTGCTAGACCCTGGCTTTGGGAGGTTGGCTCTAAAACTTCTCGATGGTCATCATGTTCTGCTGTGGTTGGCTTGCCGACGTGTGCTTCTCCACTATCGCTGCGCCGACGCTTTGCATCAGGGGCTGAGACATCGGAAACGACAGCTTTACGCTTCATTCCATTGCTGATAGAAGCGAATGGATGAATATCGTTCTCAACAGGAGTGCTCATGGAAGCATCTTCTTGCTGAATTTCTTTTGGAGGACATGGTAGAGGGTCTTCACTTGGAGTGGTTTGAGCTGCGCCACTTGATGCAATCTTCGGGTTGGCAGCTTTCGGTGCTCCGTCCCGAAGAAATGCTCGATAAGCTTCAACTGCAGGCGATTTCTCTAAAGGGATGTCGTCTTCTTGCTCTCGGCGCAGGGCGTCCACGAAGTGTTGGTGTAGCCTGCCGTGTTCCTTGAATCCCAGTGCAACGCGCTGTTGCTTTGTGAGAATGGCTGCTTCCTTCTTCGTCGACTTCTTCTTAGCCTTTGGAACAAGTTTAGACAAGCCGCGCCTCTCTCTTATCTCATTTTCTTTGGCGATACCGAGACGACCCTTCGGAGGCAGTCCTTCACGTTGACGCTCCTCTTCTGTCATAAGAGGCGCACGACCACGGACGGCTGGCTCTGCTACGATTGTTGCTGGGAGTGATGTAGGGTCGCCAGTCTCTCGACGATGTGCCAGAATCTGTTGTGCTGCGCTCTTGCTCAAACGACCTGTTGGCTGCAGACCTAAAGCGACTCTCTCTTCTGGCGTCAAAGTCAACCCCGATCCTTTCTTTTTGGTCACGTGTGTGCCATTCGATTTACTGGATCGAGGTGTTCCTATTGCCTCATCAATGGCGCCTTCTCCACCTTCGTCAGGATTGACATCGACCGAGGCCTTCTTCGCTCGACGCTGTTCCTTGAGTTTCGGCACTATTTTCTCCGATTTGCGATGTCCTATTTCTTCTACGAGGGCATTATCCCACCTGGGTCCGTACTTGCGGGGACCAACGATAGCAGACCGAACATCTGGTAGGGTTGCGGTGCCATTGAATCGGATGAAGTCTTTGTGGTTGAGAGCAGAAAATCCCCATGTGTCCAGTACAATTTCGTCTTCGGTGGAGTTATTTTCCCGTCCTTGTGCGGATTGGGTCTTTGTCGGGGGCTTCCTCACCCCTTCCCAGAGAGCTTCACCCGCATCTACAGCTTGCTGAAAGTGCTTGTAGGCGCGATACACGTAATGAATAAATCTCTTCTCGGCGGTGCTTCGTGTATCGCGGATGATCGCAAGGTGTCGTACTTGAGGAGGCTGCATGCGCTCCCAGTCGTCCGTGAGGCGAGTCAATTGGGATTCCATGGGACGTCTCCAGAAGGGGCCTACAACCCGGTCGCGCAGCACGAGAGCGTCCCAGCCAATTACTCCTCCAAGCGCAGTGAAATCATAGATGATATTGGCAAGCAGACGATCGGGCGTCCACTGTGGTGGTATACGAGAATCTTCGTCAAGTTCATTCGCTTCATCGTCTTCCCCGCCATCGTCGAGCATGTCAAGCTCAAGATCTCTCATGAGTGTATCACCGTCCCCATCATCCTGGAGAAGCTCATGGCTCGTGTCGACAATAGTCGCTTGGCGTCGGAAGCCGAGGTTCTCGAGATCTTCTGGGCGTGGCTCGCGTTGTACTTGAACACATATGACCCAAGAATCCTCTCTTTCCTTCTTGCGCACGCGAAACCTCTTGATCAAGCCGCTTTGATCGAGTCGTATGAGGCACCCTTGTACAGCTCTCTTGTTCCAAGTGCGGATAGGCACGCCCTTAACCTCGTTAGTGGTGTTTGTGTGATTGGGATGGAGGCTTACCAGTCGCTTTCTAATTTCACGCGTTGGTACGACACCAGCATCCTTTAGTTTGCCGTAAAGCAAGGGTATGAACCCTGAAGCGACAAATTTGCCAACCTGAAATACATCTTCCACCGCACCTGAACTCGTGAAGTGATTGTGGGTGATGAATTTCGAGTGTACGCAGATACTAGTCCGAGCCTTTCCAGCTTGTACGGGATTCTTCATAATGTAGCCTTTACGGGCTAATTCGTCGGTCCGATGGGGCACTGATCGCTTGTCTTGACCGCTGAACTGAGTCAACTCTGGTTGTGTGATGCCTGTAGCACCACTAGCTGCAATGAGAGACAGTAAAGCGAATTCCATTGTTGGAACCTTTTTGAGATCCATGCTGTGGCCCGTCAACGCCTGCCAGACACGGTTTTGACTTGCATAAAGGCGAGGTGCGGAGGCTGTTGACGATGGCTCGTCGAATACAGCCACATGAATTTCGCTACCCTTGATGTTCCGATGAGATGGTAAGTGCGGTGCAGACGTTGGCGATGCAATCACTGATTGAGCTGGTGGGGATTTCGAGCCGTACCCTTCTGACTCTAGTCGTTGCCGGAGGTTGGCGCGCAAATCTATGAGACGTTGAGGAGGTCGTATCAAGACCTTGCTTTGGCTGTCCAACTGCGTGACGATCGGCTGGTTAGGTACAATGCTTTGGCCAGTTTCATGCGACTCCGCTGCTTCGAACTCAGCAAGAGAATAGTGACGGGTTTGACCGCCGTAAACAATGCGAATGTCGGAATGGGTCGTAGTCCAAGACCATACACTCTCATAAAATCGGCGACCAAGCCCGACTCGGGGCAGGGAGGGCCGCGGCTTATCGCAGGAATTGATACCATGGCTGTTCTCATAAAAGTCACGTATGAACCGATGGAAGTCAGCGCTGCCGGCTCCTAGTGATGAAGTCAGTACATGTTCGGCAGTGGTCAGCCTAGGTGAAGGCGTCGCGCCTATCCAACAAAAGAGGCTTAAACTAAAGCAACCCTAACAATGAGTAACCGCTGTCTTCTGTTGGGACAGGGTACTCGCTAAACACATATCGTTCGACGATAAAGGTGAAAGTTGCGACCATGAAGAGATTCGAACTGGGGGCCATTTTTGGGCAAGATGGGGCACCTTACCTTGGTTGCCGCAGAGGGCGATCTCCGACAGCAAGTGGTCGACCAGCTCGTCAAGGCCAACCGCCATTTTCGCCCATCCGTCCCCTTTCTCTGCGGAGACGTTTGCAAAAGAGTATGCGAAAGCCTAGGGCATGGCCGAAGAGGCGCCTTGGAGGGTCGAACGTGGGCTGGTGGTGGTCGTAGTCGGATTGGTGGGGTTTTCGTTTTCCTGCAGCTCCAAAAAGGTGGTGGGGGTTTCCAACAGAGTCCACAGTTAGCGCAGCGCCAAGCCTTGCCTCAGCATGGGGCAGGCGTGAGGCACCACCGCACTAGTCTACCCTGGGCTGTCTTTTCACTGCCTGTGAACTCATCTGTGGCTTGCAGAAGGTATTTGGTGTACCACTGCTCACATTGCGACTTCACAATCCAATCCGCCCATGCTGCAGGTTCTTTTAACCATACAAACGAATATGGTTCGCTGCTCAGTACGATAATCACTCATCACCATGGCATTTATATCACCTTTCGGCTCGTCCACATCCAAAGCCGGCTATGGATGCATATCTGTTGAGATCCTGCCTCCAGATCTACCTGTCCTTCGCAATGTTTCATATCAATACCCGCTCAAGCTGGTCGCGCCGGATCCACTGCCTCCTCCCCACGCCGTGGATGCCGACTCACCACGTCTTATACACACTGTGTTTTTGCTCACTTACGGAGGTGGCATCGTCGCCGGTGACACCATCAATCTGCACGTTCAATTAGACAGCAGGACTCGGCTCATACTTTTGACTCAAGGCTCAACCAAGATCTTCAAAACGCCGGATCCCTCCATGGTCTCACAGCAACATATGAATGTCCATTTGAAGCAAGATGCAGCGCTAACATATTTACCCGATCCCGTGCAGCCGTTTGCGCATACTGCGTTTTCACAATCACAAATTTACACTCTGGAGAGAGGACAGGGCAGCTTGTGTGCTTGTGATTGGGTTACCAGCGGGCGGTCCGCACGAGGCGAGAATTGGGACATCTACGAATACAGGAGCCGCAATGAAGTATGGACGTCTGATGATGCCGGGAAGCGGCGGCTTCTCCTGAGAGATAATCTGATACTGGACAAGAATGGCCGTACGGATGTGGCGCTTTCTTCGCGCATGGACAGCTACTCTGTCTTTGGTACGCTGATCATCCGGGGTCCTAGCTTTTCAAGCTTGGCCCAGTTCTTCCTGGATGAGTTTGAGGCTCTGCCGCGAATTGGCGGTAGAAACTGGGGCGACACAGCGCAGCCCGACTTGACGCCGAGGGAGCAATGGCGGCTCGGCCGGCAACAGAGAGAGATTTCGGGCGGGTTGATTTGGAGTGCAGCAAACGTACGGGGCTTCGTCCTGGTCAAGTTCGCGAGTAGGGAGGTGGAAGGATCCAGAGGTTGGCTGAGAGATATGATCCAGCAGGACGGGTCGGTGCTGCGTGCCCTTGGTGAGCGGGCACTACTATGCTTGAAGTAGTTTTTCTCGAGAATACCCAACGAGAAGCTCTTTAACATTCTTCAGATGAGGTCAATGTACATGTCTGTTTCGTTCTCGGCACACGTGGGATGCCTGCTCTCGAGTTGGACGGTCCGTGCGCACAATTCGGCCAGTGACGTGCATGCCATGGTGAGACTGCACTGCACCATGCACCATTTCGAAGACCGACTGCACCTCCAGCGCTTTTGAGCCGCCGTGTGCATGTGCGACCCCAGCGACTGCGATACCATTCCGTTGCCAACATGAGCGGCAGGCTCGTAGCGACACGCCTGGCCACGCTCGCGCGCCGCACGCCACTGCACACGCCGCGACTCTACACGACAAACACACTCCCCGCCGGCGGTCTTCTGCGCAACGAAGCCGGCCTCCGCCTCATAAAACGGCGGCCGTGGCCACTGGGCAGCTACGCCCTGCACAATGTCCCTGCCGCACGGTCCATATCCTTTGCGAGAGTGATCCCGAAGCTGGTGACAAAATTCGCGACTGCGGGCGCTGCGGCCGGAGGAGCGGTCATTGCTGGTGTCTCGTACATCCAGTATCAGGCAGGACGTACGTAATGCCGAGGCCGAGGACGTGTCTGACGCTGGACGCTGGCTAACAAGCAGCAGAGGCCGGCACCTTTGCTCTCGACCTTTTCCACCGCACCAAGGACAGCGCTACGGAGCTTGCTGGTGGCGCATTCGGCACCGTCAACGAAGTCTTCGACCAGCTAGGAAAGGGCTGGAATCAGACCAAGGAAGACCTGGAGAAGGTGGAATATCCCGACTGGCTACAGCGACTGCTCACAAAAGATGAGTCCTCTGGCTCCACAGGCGGTGGCAGCGGTGGTCGGGGTCCCGAAGAGCCCAAGCAGAGCGGTGCTGGCACTGCTGCGGCTGGCGCAACCACTGCGGCCGCCTTTGGCTACGCCGACGACGACGACAAGGAAGACAAGCAAGAGGCAGAGAAGATCGCGCGCGACGAGCAGATGATGATGCTCACCAAGAAGATGATCGAGATACGCGGGCTGTTGCAGACAGTGGGGCAATCGGACACGCTCACACTCCCCTCCATCGTGGTCATCGGGTCACAGTCCTCGGGCAAGAGCTCAGTCCTCGAGGCCATTGTCGGACACGAGTTCTTGCCCAAGGGCCACAACATGGTCACCCGCCGCCCAATCGAACTCACATTGGTCAACACCCCAGAAGCGCACGCCGAGTATGGCGAGTTCCCTGCCCTCGGGCTTGGGAAGGTCACCGACTTCAACCAAATACAAAAGACCTTGACCGATCTTAACCTAGCTGTACCAGCATCCGATTGTGTCTCGGACGATCCTATTCAGCTACGAATTTACTCGCCCAATGTGCCAGATCTGCAGCTCATTGATCTGCCTGGGTACATACAGGTCGTTGGGCGGGACCAGCCACCGGAACTGAAGGAGAAGATCTCAGCCCTGTGTGAAAGATATATCAGAGCCCCGAATGTCATTCTCGCCATCTCGGCGGCGGATGTCGATCTCGCAAACAGCACAGCGCTGCGAGCGTCAAGAAAGGTCGATCCACGAGGAGAGCGAACGATTGGTGTCATCACGAAAATGGATCTTGTCGATGCTGAACGGGGCGCCAGTCTGCTTACCGATAAGAAGTACGCCCTGCGACTTGGCTACGTAGGAGTGGTATGTCGGGTCCCTTCAAATGCAGGCGGGAACAAGCTCTTCTCGCGAGGCAACGGTAACATTACCAACGCCATCACGAAGAACGAAGCTGCATACTTTGGCGCACACGCCGAGTTCTCCCCAGATTCACATCTTGACGTGGGCACCAAGAAGCTTAAAAAGAAACTCATGCATGTCCTGGAGCAGACCATGGCTGGCAGTCTCAAGACAACGAGTGAGGCCATTCAACGCGAATTGGCCGAAGCCACCTACGAGTTCAAGGTACAGTACAATGAGCGTCCACTAAGCGCAGAGTCGTACCTTGCTGAATCCCTCGACTCCTTCAAACACGCTTTCCGTGGGTTCTCGGAACAATTCGGCCGCCAGCAGGTTCGCGAGTTGCTCAAGAACGAGCTCGACCAGCAAGTTTTGAACTTGCTTGCCCAGAGATACTGGAACCGGCCATTCGATGATCTCAGTGTGCCATTTCCAGAGCCAGACCCGCTCAGTAGCCTCCCAAAAGCAGACGTCGAAGGCGAGGACGAGATCTGGAAGATCAAGCTCGACAGCTCTAGCGCCGCCCTGACGAAACTTGGCGTTGGCCGTTTGGCCACGAGCGTGGTTGCCAATGCTCTGCAGACGCAGATTGACCGTCTCATATCGAACTCCCGTTTCGCTGCGCATCCCTTTGCTCGGCAAGCCATCACCGAAGCGTCCACCTCAATACTTAAAGACCTTTCGTACGACATATCGGACGAGCTCGAGATCTGCATTAAGCCATACAAGTATCGTATCGAGGTTGAGGACAGCGAATGGGCAAAGGGACGCGAAAATGTTACAAACGTATTGAAGGACGAGTTGAAGGTCTGCGAGTCGGCAGTCAGGCATCTCGAAGACCAGATGGGAGGGCGCAAAAGGGTGAGAGACGTCATGTCGTTTATTGATCGTGTAAGAAACGGTCAAGTGGTCTTGGAAGGCGATGGTGTTGGCGGCGCAGGCGGCTTCAGTGCAGCTTTGTTGGCAAAGGGTATGTTGATGTGGGCAAGCAACACGTAAAGCCTTCGACTAACCACAATATAGGCCGTGAAGCAGTGTTCCTGCGCGATCGCGTAGACGTATTGAAACTTCGACTCCTGGCGGTGAAAAGTAAACAGTGCGCGACCCGGAAGAACAAATACCACTGCCCGGAAGTGTTCCTGGATGCCGTTGCGGATAAGCTCACGACAACCGCCGATCTTTTCCTCGATGCCGAGTTGTTGTCAAAATTCTATTACATTGTAAGTCAACGATAGCTTCAATTCGCGTTCGGAAGGAAGGCTGATACGTGTTACCAGTTTCCCCGCGAGCTCGACGCCCGCCTTGGGCGCGGCCTGACGCAAGACGAAGTCGACCGATTTGCCAAGGAAGATCCGAAGATCAAGCGGCATCTGGATGTCGTTAGGCGAAAGGAATTGCTCGAACATGTACTCAAGGAGATGGAAGGGCTTCGCCAGCTGGAGCAAAGGGAGAAGCGCATGATGTCACGGCGGGAGGAACGCGCGCTTAGAGAGAAGAAGGGAGGGCGCAGGGAAGGCTGGAGCCTCTTCTAGTTGGCTGCATGAAAACGACGACAACGCTCTCTCTCCACCAATGTTAGCATAGACTGTAAGGCGCAGGGGAGTTTTTGGCATGCCATGATACCAGGGAAAGGCAAAAGCCGGACAGATACATCGCTTCTCCATCGTCATGTATGTATGAATGTGTATATCAAGTGGAGCACTGGCGGATGATGGCCAAGCATTGAAGCATTGAAGTCTGGGCGCAGAGCGTGGCTAGTGGCCCCACTTCCACGGGACTTGGATCAGATCCCTGCATACTTTTTTGCAACTTCGCGATGTGAGCTTCCAGGCGCCCCAGCGTCCCGCACGCCACGCAACCGAGCCAACATGCCCCACAAACACAAGCGCAGAGCTGACAACGATGACGAGAACCAGTATGCTGACCAGGCCAAGGTCGATGGTGCAGCCATGGCTAACGAAGGCTGCTTAGATTCAATCTCCCGCCGACGCTGCACGCAACCTCACTTCCAGTCGGCAAAGCGCGCACTTTTAGCTCTGCACCGCGAGCCAAGAAGCGCAAAACGCGCCATGTCGAGGGCTACGGGGCCGACGACACGCCAAAGGGCTTTGCGCGCCTCATGGCCTTCTCCCAAGGTTCGAAACCCAAGCGCTCAGGGCTCGATGACGGCGCCGTGAAGTCCAAGAAGCAGAAGAGACAAGAAGCGCAACAGGCCAAAGAGAATCCTGAGCCAGATGGCGGGGCCCAGAGCGCGCTGCAACAAGACGCCGCAAAGGTCGACCTTAAGATCCGGCCCGGCGAATCCATGTTCGAGTTCCGCGCGCGAGTCGACCAGGCACTCCCGCTGTCTGGAGTATCGCGCGGCGGCAAGAAGGTCGCAGGCATCAGCGATCACAGAATCACAAAGCACGAGCGCAAGCTGAAGCGTTTGCAGAAGGGGTGGCGCGAAGAGGAGGCGCGCATACGCGAAAAAGAGCAGGAGGAACGCGAGCTCGCCGAGGAAGATGCCGACGAACACAATGCCATGTGGGAAGACAAGACGGCCGATGTTCCTGATGCATCAACCAATGGGAAAAAGAAGAAGGCCAAGAAGGGAAGGCGGAAACTGCTGGTTGGTGAAGTCGATAATCATAGTGAAGACGAGTGGGAGGCCTTGAAGAAGACAAGGGAGACGAGAAAAGGACTGCATGACGTTGTTTCTGCGCCGCCAGAGTTCACACGAACGCCGAGAGAGATCTTCAAAGTGAAGAACGGCGCTGGCGCAAAGGTCGGCAATGTGCCCAACGCGGCGGGTAGTTTGAGGAAGCGTGAAGAGCTCGGCGAGGAAAGAAAGACTATCATCGATACGTATCGAGAAATGATGGCGACTAAGCGCAAGAACTAGAAGTTATATAGACATCATCTTTCTTCTATGCATGATGCCGCCAAAGCCACGGGTATCTAGCAATCCTTCCCAACCAATCACTATGCTGTAATGCTCCAATGCTCCGAAAAACGCCTTCTACCAATTGAAAAATCCCGTCTATCCTGTCAGACCCCAGTGTCGTCTAATCCCCCAGTCAAGTCTAGTCATGCCCATCAAATCGTCGCCGTTCAAATAGTCTACGCCCTCCTCGACCAGCAATCTCCAGATTCTATTCCGCAGTCCAATAGGCCACTTGGGCGCGCTCCAGTACCGTGCCTTGAGGCCCCGCTCATGTGCGCCCTTGATCTGGCCGCGAACAAGGTCGAGTTGTTTTGGAGACAACGTGCCCCACCATACAAAGCCAATTGCCTTGCGGAAGTCTACCGATGCGTAGTACGAGTTGGTTGAATCGAAATGCGAGTTGGGAGACGTGCCGACTGTGCCCTGACCGCCACGCGTGCTGAGCTTGGCGGCATCGTACATTTGGGCTAGGGGCGCATCGAAGAAGATGTCGCGGTAGGTGGTGTTTGCTGTGATGAGATCAAAGGGGGCATTGCCGGTCGCGACAACGGTAATGGCGCCTTCGACGGTGGTCTCGCCGTTGAAGTAGGACAGGTACCCTTTCTCACGCAGAGCTGTGAGGTGTCGGGAAACATAAGGGAAGATGTCACGGCCGTCGTTCTTGAAGTCGACGAGAAGAACCAGTGTCTGCTCGGGCGCGGTATCAAAGACGCCATTCTTGACGCTCGAGGTAGATGCAAAGTCGCCGAGCTCATTCTTGTGGTCCAACATCTTGACTAGAGGATCAACGTACATGGAGCGAAATGTACGGTTCTTGGTCAGTGCGTTGGTACTGTGGCCGACAAAGAGTTCCTCTTCAAAGAGCCAGACGTCGGCTTCAACGCCGGTGCAGCCCCATCGCAAGGCATCGTAGAGGGGCACGCGCCGCCAGTAGTCGTTATGACTATGGCAGGGAATTGGCGAGACGTCCCGAGTGATGTCAAGCAGATGCGATGCGATATCTGAGCTCGCCTTGTCTGGTAATGTCCAGTCCAGTGAGGCTGCGGGATCGTCCCAGAGGAGTGGAATGTAGCCCAGGAAGAAGTTTAGTATATGGATAAGACCGCTGAAGAGATTAGCAAAGAGCCGTCTTCGAGCTATGAACATGTCGACATGCTCGTGAGGCCATAAGGCCAGCACAGTTGCAGATCTTATGCGGATAGAATGTGGGTGCCTGCAGCCGGCGGAAACGCGCGGAAGCCAAGGGGACACCTGACAGGACTTACAAGACGCAAATAATCAGCAGCGGAAGCGCCAAACACGACCTCCTCCTCCATCTGAACTTCTGACTCTTCTGCTTCTTCGCAGACTGCCCTCCGAGCTTTACGTCTCTCGAACCATCATCGTCTACCGCACCATGTCGTCTCCGTCGCATCGACATTCGCAACCGTTGCCAAAAGCCTAGCCGACGCTGTACTCTTAGCGCCTCGACCTCGGAGACTGTACTGTCGCCATCCTCCAATGCCCGTAACGAGACGGAGGCTTGATCCTTCCTGGAGTCGTCGAAGTCGTGGAGAAGTGGCTGAGATGGAGGCGCCTCGCAGTGGTCGGACATGGTAAACTTTCCTAACGTTGCTCGCACGAGCCAATCCCTGTCGGTGATCTGATGGGGGAGGACCCTGAATCGGCGGGGTACTCCAGCCAATGCTATTCGTCGGCAGAATCTGCGTCTGCAGGAACACAACTGAACAGCACCAGGACGTCGGTTTGTGGTCGTCGAGAAGAGAACTGGAGTTTCCGGTCGCGGGAGTTGGGCGTTGCTGCAGTCTTAAGCCCCGAACGCCCCCAACTTGCGACACGAGGATAAATTGCGGCGGTGCGGCGCCGCTGGCAGCGATCCAGACTATCGTCCCCACAGACTCGGTTTCAAGGCCCGTGTTGGCTGGCTTAGCCCGAATCGAACCGCCGAACGAGTAGCGTCGCTGGGTTTGAGATGCTCAATAGTCGCGCAGCTTGCGGCCCTTGTTGCGCGTCAACTATTGAAACGGGTCTAAGCACTGTTGTTCTCGTGCGTCGGTGAATAAATGCTAGCAGCGATCAGTAGAAGGGAGAGTCTCTCGTGCTCGCGAGGAGGGAGGGCCGCCGCGCGCTTTTCACTTCTCGGCTGTCGTTGTTGCATGCGGGTAGGTGTTCCTCTCAAAGGAACGTCGCCCAGCCATTGAGGCCACGCTCTCGAACGTTGCTCGGCTATCACTTGCTTAGACACAGCACGTCGCTGTATCCGCGCCCGTAATTGGCCGCTTAAACTACAAGTCTGCAAATCGATCACCGCCATACCCACCCCCACTGACAACATCACGCCCATCATGAAGCGTGACTCGGGCGCAGGCAGGCCACAGCGATCGATGCTGCCGGGGTGTGAGAATGCTCTACATCATGCTCGGCTCCACGGCACAGTGAGGGTTTTATTTAGCTTGTTCGGAGAATGCACCGAGTGGAAAGTCATTGGACACAAATTCACTCATCACTGGCGTGCATGGCCCAAACCGCTGCAGACTTGCGAAGCCACGCAATGAGCCACGCTACCATCAGCCACTTCATCGCAAGACTCCCTTCTTTCAGCTCAGGGGTCACTGTCAGCACACCCATTGTTCCGGGTCAGACTTCGCTGTCCGAGGCGCTCACACTCGCCCGACCGCGTGTCACCATCATCTTGACAGCTACTACTCAGCCGTGACATCTACAAGCCAGAAGAGCTCGAAAAGCCGGAGCAGCTCGAGGTATCGAACTCGCCGGACGCAATGCTCGTGATTACCACACTCATATCCAGTGATACGAGCAGAACCGCCGAGGTGACACTGGCGCAAAGCTTAGCATGCTTGTCTGGACGCCCTAGTCGGCATCCCCTTGATTAGACAAGGCACACGGCGTCATTTCCAAAATAGAAGAAAGAAACCCCTCATTCATGTCACACGAAAATGCGGTATCGGCTTCGCCTTTGAATTTGCTAGTTATCTGTTCCAGTTGAGTCCTTCGTATCTTACAGCACAAGGTTGAAGTCCGCAAGTGTCAGCAACCGTCTATGCAATATAAGCATACCATCCGGCATGGTCCTCCTCACGCTCCAAGAACTCCTTCTCAATAAGTCTGTCAATGTTTCTTTTGATCCCGCTGACCTCGAGCGTTCCTCTGCTCCTGGTCGCCTTGATGGTCTCTGCTACGAGCTCCGCGTGGCTGATCCTCTTGCGTGCTTTGAGGATTCTGACAATGGCTGCCTGGGTCTCGTAATTTCGATCTGCAGCCACACGCTCGTGTGTTTCCTTGTTCTCCGCAGGTGTCTCTTTCAGCTGTACAGTGTTGATCTTGATACGGTACTTCGGATCAGTAAAGTGCGCATTCAGCGTGAACGTGTCTGTCGGAGAAATCTCGCGAGATTTTGGATGTTTGGTCAGCGGCCGGAGCTTTGCACAAGCCAGTGACTGCAGCGTACGGTTCAACTCCGCAGGTGCTAAGGTCATTTAGTAGGGTTCCATCATATCAAAATGCATCAACTTACGAAGCCCTGTCGCCTGTTTCAGATAGTCGTAGTCGATGTGTTCATCTTGTTTCAGCCCGTTGAAAAGCAGGAGTACGATGGCTTGGAAAGACGACACTACCAACTCCTTGTTGCCCTTTGGAAATTTCGCTTTGACTTGGCAGTGGGCGAGCGAATGCTTGAATTCAAGTTTGCGACCAGAGTGCTTTGCTTTGTAATGCGCTTCAAACTTGTCGATGGCTTGTTTGATCTGTGGTGGGATGATGACCGGAACTGTGGGATATGTAGGCCAGGAGGATGCTGAGAGGACGCTGACATTGAGATCGACAACGAGCCTCTCATTCCTTTCTTCAGAAATGTTCTTATAAGATGCCATCTCTTCGCGAGAAAGCTCGATATCGCGGAACATTTGTTCCAGATTTGCTGTAAAGCCAGCACCACATTCTGTAAACAGTTAGCCCATCTTGTCACATTTTGCATTGCAATCGACACTGACCGGTTTTCAACCTCGACAACATGCTTCTCTCGGCATCTGCACTCGCACTTCGACCCATGAGTAGCCTCCTGGCAAGGTCTTTTTTGTAAAATGCTTCGAAAACTGCCTTGCCGTGCACAAACCGAAACAGGTCGAGCACTTGGTCAAGTTGGTTGTTGACTTCGGTGTCTTCGTCAAATATCACCTCTTCATTGTCTTCTTCCGCCTCGGCGATGGGGGGCTGCTCGGATTTCCGGCTCAGCGAGGCAGGGATGGCCTTGGCTCCTCCTCTCAAAAGCATGTCGACGTATTTGGCAATCATCTCACCCGTCTTCGAGTTGTCCGTGCCCCAACTTGCGTTAGTCTTTTTGGTCTTGTTCATAAAAAGCTCGAAAGACTCGCGGAGACCATGCCCCAGCTCAGAGTTTCGGTGGAACGAAATCTTCCAAACAGTGTCTAACTGTCGCTTCAATGTCAGCAGGTGGATAACCATGCTGTCTTGCTCTTTCTCGTTAAACACAATGGCAGTTCCTTCGTCTTCAATCCACTTCACAAAACCTGCACGTAAGCTTGCTCCCATTCTGCGCTTCTCCAAAAGAGTATACAGCTGCTCTAGCTGTTCTACCGAGTGCGCCTCAAGGAGATCGGCCAGCTCATCTTGGTTGATAAGCCTCTGCTCCTTTTTCGAGATCAAGTGGTCTTCCAAGAGCGTGAGTAGGTCTCGTTTTGTCGTGTTGGGCAAGCCAAACTTGGCAACTCTTGACATCTCCCGGTCCATAAGGGCCTGCGAGCTGCTCACATATTCGGGAAGCGGTTTTTCTGCCTCATCTTCAGCCCATTGTGCGATGTAATCTTGGCTCAGCTCGAGCAGCCGCGGCTCGAAGTGCTTGGTATAGACCTGCAGATCATGAAACATGTTGACTGTTTTAGAGAACATGTCGCTATCGAGCTCATATCCGGTGCGGTCCGCAGCGACAAGATCGCAGGCTCCATCGACGATGCGCGGGTTGAGCTTCGAATGGGAGAATATGTTGGCGCAGAAAAGTTCTATAGATATATCGCGTAGAGACTCATGACGGGGAAGGAGATAGGCACGGTCGAGGTAGCAAAAGATCCAGTCGAGGTATTTCTGCACCAGGTCAGTCTGCTTCTCCTTAGCGGCACAATGACAGTACGTACCACCTGCTCGTTCCACGTCGCCCACGCATGCAGTGTCGCACGCAGGACCTCGACATTGGTCCTCCCAAGACTCTGCTTGACCTTGGCCTTCAGGCTGCCGCCGACGTAGTCTTTGCACTTGGCCACGAGTCTCTCCTTGATGTCCTTGGCCATGCCCTGCCTGCACACGTTCTCTACGCCCCGGTACATCTCCTCGAGGCTGAAGTCGATGGCGCCCTGCGCAAAGATGGTGTCCAACGCCTTGTCGATCTTGTGCCATGTCTGGTCGAGGAACACGCGGGGGTCGACCTTCCGCGTAGGCTTGAAGTTCTTGACCAGGAGGCGCTTCGGCCCGCCGCTTGCATGCATACTGGGAGCCGCCTTGCGCATGCCGTTGCGCTGTCCATTGGACTTCGCTGGGCTGTTGTCGGGGCTCGAGCTGATATCCACCACATCGACACTGCCTGGCATATCTGCCCGCTTGCTCGGGAAATGATACATGTCCGCCGTGCTCATATTGCCGGCTGGGGCTGCAGGCGTGGCAACCTCGGAAGCCGTCGTGGGCGAGCTCTGGCGTCGGGCGCGCTTCTTGGTCGGCGACAGGGGAGCTGCGGCGGGAAGGTTAGGCTTAGACTGCGTGGTGAAGAGTTCCTTGATTGTCTTTTCCGAGTGCTTCCGTTTGAGCGTCCCTGGAGTGGTGGACATTGGGCAGGTGCAGGTGCTGCGTCTGGGATCATGGAGCCGCGGTGATGGCGGCAGACATGACGCTGGTCTCTTAGCGTACCTTTAGCTTCACCAGGCTATCGATAAGAGTGCATACTCCTGCTCGACCTTCTTCCCCAAGACATGTCTTACCGTGCGTGACTAGTGCTAAACAAGCTTCTATGGGCGCTGCCGCAATCTCTGGAGCTACGCTCTCTATGCTCGCGTCCTTGAAACCCCGAGCCCCTTGCGATCTGTCACCCCGGACTTAAGGCGGAGCTATAAAAGCTGATAGAGGACAATACTTCACGGCGAGGCGCCAAGGGAACACACAGGCTCTTGGAGCACTAAAAGTCATCGGAATGAAATACCGATCGCTATGCTAGAAGCCCTTCCCTGGGTCACAGCGAAGCTCAAGATCCACATCCTCCACAGCACTCAAGCACCCTGTCTCGTAATGTACATTGAAACCATCGTAACCCCAGCGCATTATACAGTTCGTCAATCGTACAAAGGATGCGAGGAAATTAAACAACAGACATGGCAACACCAAAGCGTTCAGTCGCCGACAATGCTCTCGTCCTCTGCATGTCCATCGCCGTTTTCGCGTGTCTCTGTACCGTTTGGATTCTCGTCGTCCCCCTCACCCATTTCCTCGTCCTCCATGTCAGCGGGAAAGGCTTCTTCTTCGTCCTCCTCATCGGTCTCATCTTCTATGACAATTTCCTTGCTCTTATTCGCCCTGGCCGCTTCTTTCACGCCTTTTGCGCCAGGCTTCGTACCTTTGCGCACGTGTTTAACCGCGTCAAGATGATTGACAATCTCTTTCCAGGTCGGCGTAAGTCGCATCTTGTTGTGCTCTAGGCGCTTGCGCACAACGCTTTGCCCTTGGCCGTCAAAGGAACCGGCATGAACGGCGTGGACGAGACGAGCTCCTAGTGCACATAGTGACCGCTCTGCGATCAGAGACCTTAGTTGTTTTTCGTCTCGTGCTTGGTCGTTATCGGCGTCGTCATCATCGCTTTCAGGCTCATCGTCGGGATCGATCGGATCGTCATCCACGTCAGGTTCTTCCAACTTCTTATTTGACAGCTTTGCCAAGCCATTCTCGGCGGCAGTCAGAATTTGTAGTAGCACCTTGGCTGTGTCGCCGTCAATGTCGCGACAGAGAGCCTCCCAGTCATCGCCAGCATCGTTTTGACTTCTGCTTTGTGGCTTCTTCGGTGTCCTGGCGGCACTGTTCTTTCTGGCTTTCTGCGACCTGAACATGTTGTATATGTCCAGCAGGAGATTGGCGGCATCCAATCGTACATCGTTTGCGCCCTTGCGGGTTTCCATGATCTTCATGAGTGCGATCACACAGGCATCTCGTCGCTCCACAAGCGCTGTGAGATCGTCCTCAGGTACACTAGTACCTTCTTCAAGGTGCAGCGCGCAATCTCGACATTTCCACATAAAGTAAGTCAACATAAGAGCAATAGTATGCCTCACGAGTGTGTCTTCTGCCTCCTCAGTGTCCGCATCGAGACTTTCGCCTGCCGTCCCCCGCTCAAGAATACTAAGTAGAGAATCGATCGGGGGGACGTCTGGTGCCGCTTTCTTGCTTCTGTTCTTCGATTTCGCTGGCGCGGCGAGTTCATCGAGCACGGTGGCGTCAGAGGCTTTTGCTAGCTGTGCCATCTTGAGCACCACATTGGACACGCCTGCCAAGACGTTCTGATCCAAGTTGCCTCGTACACTGAGATTCTTACCCCGGCGAAGGGCATCGAAAGTGTTGATTATGTCGTCCCATAAGGCCTGGGTTTTAAGGGTCACCGTCTCTTTAAGCTCTTCATTGCCCTGGGCATGTAGAATTGATCCAATTGCTTCGCTGAGCACACGCTCATTGTGGTGCGTTAGAAATTGCTTGTTGATATCGTCCAGCAGAGCGGCAAGAGCAGCATTCTGTCGCAACTCTTGGAAAACATCCAAATTAAGCTCGCGCTCTAATCGGAGACAAAGTGCTGCGGCCTCGGGCAATGCGCCAAACTTCTTGAGCAGCTGCGGGATCAGAAGAGACAGGCGCCGGGCCATGTCGGCTTGGTCTTCTTTGTCACTCTCGCGCTGCCCCTTCGTCTTCTTCTTGTCCTTTTGTGCGTCTGCTAAACGCTGCAGGCGTAACCGGACTACCGCATTCAGGATGTCGAGAAGGACCGTCTCATGCTTCTCCTCTAGCTGTGAGTTTTGTCGCAGTAACGCCTCTGCATCATCGCCAGCCACATTCCGTGTTGGCCGAGAGTGGTCGTAGAGCAAATAGCCAGCCATTACATCCCAAGACTGAATCTCCGGTATTGCATCATACAATGCTTGCGCTGCAAGGGAGTACCGTGATTCGACGCCAGCTTCCACGAGACCTATCTCAGCTCCGGATGGAACAATACGTTGCATTTGGGAGGGTAGTTCGGCCTCGTCTTCCGCATAGGCCAGGAGCTGCTCTACAAGGCACTTCAACTTTAGCCATTCCAGACGCGGATTGTGATACTCTTCCTCGTCCTCGTCCGAAGGCGCTAATGCTTCATTGAGAACGTCCTCGCCGCCAAGCTCTTCTACAATTGCGTCGTATGCAGCATTGACGTTTTCGGCGAAGAAGCCTATGACCGCCTTGCGCACTTTGGGATCGGAATCGAATATGAGTTTGCCCACGGAATCAATGTCATCGGGCTCGAGGAATCCAGCTTCTCGTAACACATCCAGAAGGTCAACGGCCGTAGCACGGACGTGATTCTCCGCATCATGTGTTGCGATCTCCACAATCCGTGGGCGAAAACGTTCTGTAAAGGTCTTAAGGCCTGCGAGTTTGTCTTTGTCCTGGAAGAGCCGCGTAAGTTGGTGTAGGACCTCGACTCGAGTGGGTGCGTGGATGTCTGAAAGAATCCAGCCCAAGTAGCGCAAATGCGTGCCGTCAAAGAAGCGATCAGGGTACAAGATAATCCAGTCGGCTAGTGCAACGACGCAATCGACTCTTATCCGGGGATCCACGTCGCGATATCGGTGCACGTAAACAACGCTGAACCAATCGCCCAGCGCGCTGTCAACAATCTGCAGCTTCTGTGTGTACTCATCCACCTCCTTGTCTACCGCAGAAACACGTGCCTTGTTCACTCGTGACTTCCTAGACTCGGCCTCGCTCTGGCGTTGTCTCTTTGCGGCGCTTTCCACAAGTTCGCTTGCGACCGTTGCCAGTGCTGTGGTGATGGCAAGGGACGCGACCGTGCTTGTGTGGCGAAATGGGCGGTTGCCGGTCGAGGACATGGCCCCCAGCCAGACAGAGATGTTTTCAAGCAGTTCTTGGTTTTCGTAGAGGAGCCCTGACTGAGCCACAGTCTGCACCAGGGCAAGAAAGAAGCCGTGCAACGCATTCCGGAAAGCTTGGCCACCGCCGTCCTTTGCTTTTGCAATGAGAGGATAGTCTGTGACTTCGTGCTAGCCAATGTCAGCGTGCGTGCGATTCACCGCGACAGTAGACGCGTACCGTTTGGAACTCTTCCTGGATCTCTGCCACGCGACTTGGCGCGTTGTCTGGGTCTGCGATGTCGTCTTCATCTATGCGAAGGTCGCATCCAGCCGCGCGCAAGACCAGATTGATGACCTCAGCGACGGCTCTCGCCTCGTGCTCGTTGAACCTCGCTGCCCAGCTGGCGGCAACATCGTCGAGCCGATCGCCGCTCCCAAACACGTCGGCTATGGCGCTGTCAGCTTGCACGGGGCTAGCGCGCTACAATGACCTACCGTAGAGTCCTCCAGGCTCGTCTGCAAGGACTGCGCTCTTGCGAATGGCGGCCTTGCGCGGCCTCTTGGTGAGCTTCTTGGACGCGCCCGCTGCCGGCCGCATCGCCAGACTGACGGTCGCACCATTCGTCCTGGGCCGCTTGGATGCCGACTTTTTACCAGCAGCCTTGCCTTTGCGCTTGCGCTGGCGTTCTTGGAGCTCCTCCTCGGCGGGCTCGCCCTCGCTGCTCTCCACCTCTTCGTCTGACGGCTCGTCGGCCTCGACGCCGCTGTCATCGTGGTCGCCGCGTTTCCGCTTCGCGCTGCCTGCCGGACTTGTGGCGGGCGCAAACTTTTCTGGCTTTCTCGAGACGCGTCCGCTGCGGCGGCGTGCGGCAGAAGACGCGGGCTCGTTGGCCTCGGAGGGCAAGACCGCCGCGCTCATTGTGTCGTGCGCGATGTTCCGCCTGGATGGTGACGTGGAGACAACTGGAGGTCGCGCGACGGTTGCGATTGATGTGTTTGGGTGGGGGGGTGACGGCGTTGGGAGACGCGTCGCAGCTCCCATGTTCGTGATTTAGTGCCCTGCACGTGCCACCGACGACATCCAAAGGCCACCCGTGCCACCAGCCTCTCCAGACCATACTTGCTGCGCCTGTTGCGATTCAGCTGCGACAAATCACCCAGGTAGGTAGACTATGACTGATGCACGTGATTGAACCTGTAGGTACTCGTATGCTCCCATATACGCACGGAACAAACCCTTCTTCACCACGTACCTACAGGGCTTGTTGACCTGAGTATTTTGCTATAATACCGTGTACTATCGCGCAGGACCACCCGTAGCATACATGCAGCAAATCATCAAGCCAGTGCAGCGAGTAGTCTGTTGTTGTGGAACAAGGCCATGCACCTGCTGTAGAGCATCCTACTGTATATGCTGTTCGACAACACGAAGGTACTAGTGCGCTTTAGGCAACACGCCGCAGGAGATGAGTTCCGCTCGAGTTACATACTGCAGAATATGTGCAACACGTACCTTTACAACGTCCAAGTTCTTGGTCACAGTTGCGGTAAATAAGATACGATAATTACAGAGGATACTTAGCTGTAGAATCTTAAGCTTATCGACTTTGGTCTTCAGCTCGCAGCCCCGGCAGAATTTTCGCACCGTCGTTGTTGACCGAGGAATAGCGCCTCTCCTATGCAGCTCCGGATAGTGGCCCCCTAACCACCCCCTGTTGTGCGGCCTATTTACCCACATGCACCTGCAATCCTTCACGACCCCCAGGTCGGTGTTGTACCTAGTGCTTGTCCGACCCACTGCGGGCCGTCCCTATTGCCTCCGTCAGGTGACACCGTCGCATAAGCTCACGAAGCAGTTTATCGTCTTGCGACATGACCACCGTGGCAACCATCGACGCTCGTCGCATTGTTCCGCATTGGAACTTCAGCCTCGTGCTCGCTTCCATTGCTGTCTCTTTTCTCGGCGCTTTTACCTCGACACAACTGATAGTGCAAGCGAAAACTTCCCGCTACCTTTCCGCCGTCATCGTCTGGTCCATCCTCGCTAGCCTGACTTTTGGGTTTTGCTCGATATGGTGTCTCCACTTCATAGCCATGCTGGCCTGTGAGCTGGATCTTCCAATCACTCTCAACGTTTCACTCACCATTTTGAGCGCAATTCTGGCGGTTGGCTTTACCTGGCTTGCTCTTGCTTTCGATCTTGTATGGGAGCGGTACAGGAAGATTCGACGAGTGAAGGCCGCTGCTCTTCGCAAGGATGCACGGCGCATACAATCACTGCGATCGCAAGATCGGGTCCTCGAGGCTTCTCCGGTCCGTGGCGGACGCAAGCTGAACTCGATCCCTCACCATGGGCTGCAGTCTTCGTCTCCACGGATTGAAACGCAGACTGGTCGCAACCAACGGACCCTAAGTCCCTTTCCTGGTCAGGCTAGCAGTCGTTCCAATCTCAGTCATGATCCATTACTGGCTTCAACTATCGACGCACAGTCTGTACCCCTTCTGGCGCGAACTGAGAGTCAAGACGGCGTCGATGACGGCGCAGAGAGCGACGCAGATGGGACAAGAACCAATTCGCTCTCTTCATGGACTGATTTCGGGAATTCACGACGCTCATCTGGCGTAACGTCATCCGATACAAGCCTCGGCCTTGGTCGCTTTGCCAGTGTCAGAAAAGCCGCGGGAACCACGTTTGGTGAACGGAATCCTTTCACCGCCACTGCCTTAGCACTGTATATGGGGCTCACTGCTCGTAACACTGGAAAGGGTTTTGTCTGGTCACTGGCTATCACAGGCATGCACTACTCCGGCATCCTAGCTTTAGACATCCCGCACGGCTTTTGCGATCTTGATGTCAAGTTTGTCATACTGTCCGCTATTATCAGCTGGATAGTTTGCGTAGTAGGTTGTATCCTGCTATCATCCATGGAAACCCGACTTGGTCAACAAGTGCTGTTCTCGATCATCGCAACGACCGGCGTTGCTTCGATGCATTTTACCGGAATGCATGCGGCAAGTTTTTGGTCTACCGATCTACCTTCGGAGACTCGAGGATATCCGTCAGCACTTGTTGTTGCAATCTCCTGCATTGCCATCACTACGTGCTTAGCTGCGAATGGTCTGCTAGCCCACTCTACTACTTTAGCCCGCAACAAGCTAGCCGAGATCATCTACACCAGGAAGAATCTGTGGGCGGCCATTGCTCAAAAAGAAAATGCCGAAGCAGCAGCGATAGCGAGAAGCGAATTCATTGCTTCAGCCTCGCATGAGATCCGCTCTCCGATACATCAGCTGCAGGGATACAGCGATCTACTTGCTAGATCCAATCTTGACGATGAGAGTCGGCTCCTACTACATGCCATGCAGGATGCCATCAGGAGTCTTAGTCTCATCACCACGACTGTGCTTGACTGGTCCCGCCTCGAGCAGGGCGAAGCGGTATGCAGACCAACAGCAGTGGATGTGCGGAGGTTATGCGAATCTGTCTTGAACGTACTGCCCCGAAGAGACGAAGATTGCGATGTGGAACTTTTGATCCTCGTGGCTCCAGACGTTCCCGACTCTTTGTTCATCGACGAAACCTACCTGCACCGCATCGTCATGAATCTGCTCTCCAATTCACTCAAATTCACTTCTTCCGGTCATGTGCTACTGCAGATCAAGATGGTTGACCAGGATATGGTGGTGACAGTGAAGGATACAGGCAATGGTATTCCTGAGGCTTTCCTTCCCGACCTCTTTGAGCCATTCAAACAAGCTCAATCTCGTGGACCACAGAGAGGTACAGGCCTCGGTCTCAGCATTGTCAAACAACTGTTGCACAAGATGAACGGCACAATAGATACCGAAAGCAAAGATCGGAACGACTTCCCTGATCACTCCGGGACCATCTTCACGGCAACTTTTCCAGTTCAGCTAGCGGCAGAGAATTGTTCATGCCATCCGAGGTTGTCTGGTAAGCTGGGCTTGCTTGGGGCGACTGGATGTCGAGCGCTCGAGGGAGTAGGCCAGTGCTGTTCACTATATGGACTTGATACCATTGTCCTTGACTCTAGGAAACCGGTTTTATCTGATCTCGACTACGTTTGGGCAAGTCTGGAATTCCTCAGGAGCAACCAAGCCGTATTTCGAAGTTTGAGAGACCGTGAAGACATCATAACCCTCATCCCCTATGATGACGATAAGGCACTGTTGGCGCTCATCGGCAACTCGCCTGGCTTGAACATTCTTCCTCTCCGGCGACCGCTACTGTTTCATAAAATGGCACCACTCATGACTGATCCTAGCCGGAAGGCGATCAGACCTGATGCCCTCAGCAGAACAGTCAGATTCGCGTCGGTGGTAAACCTTTTCGATGGCGGTGAAGGTTCGGAATCTCCGAGCAAGGTAGCCCTCTCGACGCGAGATACCTGCATGTCGGAATCAGCGGAGACTATCGCGGCACCGGCCAAGACCATCATGTTGGTAGAGGACAACAAAGTCAATCAAAGACTGGGGCTCAAGATGCTCAAAACATTAGGTTATGAAGTCATCATCGCAAATGACGGGCAAGAAGCGGTGGACTTGGTGTTAGAGCACGCGAACGATATTGATGCCATTCTAATGGACCAAAGCATGCCAGTCAAGGACGGACTGACCGCTACGCGAGAGATTCGTGAAATAGAAGCGGACGGTAAACTACCTCAACGAAGGGGGCGTCCAATACCGATTATCGCGGTCACGGCAGTTGTAGGAACGCACGCAGAATCCATGTGCAGGCAAGCCGGGGCGGACGATTTCCTCCCAAAGCCCCTAAGCTTAAGCAAGCTTAGGCAGACACTCGAGGCGTTTTTGATGGACTTTGGAGACAAGTAAGAGCATGATCAAGTACTGCTGGAGGATCAGCTACGAAAGAATTATCATAACTACATATTTTTGTCTCTTCTGCAATTACTGAGAGCTGGGAGCTTGAAGATTGCGTACTGTACACTACATCACCACGTTGGAAGCCTCCAACACCTTAAAAACTCGTCACAAGACAAGATTTGCCAAGTTAAGACTCTAGTCATAACACTCCTTGTACTACGTCGATAATTTCGACGTCGAATCCCTAAGGCAACTGGTGAAGTACGTCATGGGTAACTTTCGGAAGCCTCCAACACTGAAAAACTCGTCACAAGACAAGATTTACTCAGCTCAAGACCCTAGTCATAAGACCCCTTGTTTTACGTCGATAATTTCGACGCCGAATCCGTAAGGCAACAAGCGAAGTACGTCATGAGTAACTTTTAGAAGCCTGATCTCTGTTGTCGTTACGAATCTGAAAAACGGGCCTTTTCATTGGTCATCGACAGGTTTAGCCATGGCAAACTCCTAGATCCATCCCCGTAGAAGGACATTCTACACTAGGTCTACACCATAGGCACTGCTCCGGTTACATGCCACAATCGAAGTCGCCGAAGTAGCCTTGGGTCTCATGAAGAGGGCGCATGAAGAGGCTACATAGGACTAACACTTGGATCTCGCCGAGGTTGTACTTGGTGGCTTGAAAATGGGTTATCACGATCGTCGTCTTGGCGAGGAACTAAAGTCGTCGGAAAGCGTGCATCCGACCTACAGCCACAGAAATAGATTGCAAACTGCGCTACCCCACGAAATAGCATACCACGATCGCTAAAACTAATTCTTCCTTAGCCGTTTTCCCCGCAAAGTCTATGTCAGTCTCGTGGTGAGCAACCTTGGATCCTAGAGCTACGGCCCGTAGTGGGCGCTAGCACATTTGGCAACGTCGCTGCCCACGATGAGGTAGGATCTTCGTCTTCAATTGTATAACAGGAGAGTTCCTGCTGCCATCAAGGAAATGCTCAGTAACTTTGATAAATCTTCTCGTTGTGCTACTCAGATACTATTGTCATTCTGTCAACATGATTCTCAAATTCACTGCCCTTCTTGCGATACTGCCCCTGGTGACAGCATGGCCTCAGGTCATGGAGATGAATGAGAGATTGCGCAAGCGCGAGGAGCCGCCTCCACGAGCCCCCGTCTTTCGGAGTGGTCGACCGAACACCGGTCTACCGGCCGCAGGATTCAATGCACGAGAACAATTCGTGAACGTCACACGTGGAAGCGGACATGAGTTTGCTTCGCCCCGCTCTGGCGACATACGTGGACAGTGTCCAGGGTATGGATCTCGACGATGGCAGTATGTTGCACATGCTGATTACACCGTCATAGTCTTAATGCCGCTGCGAACCACGGCTTTCTGCCACGCAATGGCATCGTTTCCACGACGCAAAGTGCGTTTTCAGCATCATTATATGGTTTCGAGGCTGACAAAATGAATAGCTGTCACAGGTCTTGGTGAGGCATATAACATGTCACCCGAACTTGCTCTCGCCCTCGCTGTCATCTCGGTCGCATTGGCAGGAGATCCAGTGACTGGCAGATGGTAAGCTCATATTGATTCACTGCTCAACAGTGAGACACGCACTTACGCATCCATCCATCTATAGGTCTATCGGAGGGGCTTTCACACCAACTCTGCCAATATTCCCAGCTACTGGAATCGCTGGTACACACAACCAATATGAAGGAGATGCCTCCATCGTCAGGGTCAGTCACCAATACTTTACAGGAGATAACTGGCTGCTGACAAACTACAAGGGTGATGCCTACCTCAATGGGGGTAATGTCGGCGTCTTCCAAATGCGATCATGGGAGCACCTCTACAATCTTGCTGAAGAGTACACCTTGGACGACGTGGCAGCACAATCTGGTCAGCGATCCCCTTCCATGTTCGCCACCTCGAATTAACGCAAAGCAGACTATGTGACTCGATGGAGCATCCTCAATAACCCGTATTACTTCTCTGCGCCTTTCTCCGGACTGGTTGCACCCGCGGCACATAACTTCGTTATCAATTTCATGTCTAACCACAGCGCCGAGAAGCCTGGCGGAACTTTGACTCGCGAAGTGTTGAAGTCATTCTTTGCGGTTACTGGCGATGGTCCTGGCAACTTTGTGCACAATCGAGGCCAGGAGCGCATTCCCGAGAACTGGTACAAGCGTCCGCTCGCAAACGCTTACAATGTTGCCGAAGTGGTGTTAGACGTGCAGATCAACAACGCGGTAAGCTTGTCTCAGAGAGCGGAGGGGCGTAACTAATCTGGACACAGATGTACCCAGGCATTATCCGTTTTGGTGGTAATACCGGTACTACCAATTCTTTCGCAGGCGTCGATCTGGCCGACCTCACTGGGGGCGTGTTCAACCTAGCTACTCTTGCCGAGGGAAACAATGCAGCCTGCTTCCTCCTGCAAGCCTCTCTTGCCGGTCTCCCAGATATTACCAACCCGTTGCTGGGCGCTGTCGGATCGGTACTTGGCTGGGCAACGCAGCAGCTCGCGCCGTTGACTCAGAAATATGGGTGCCCACAGCTGGCCAAATTCGATAACCAGCTATTCAATCCATTCCCTGGCGCTCGCTACAGAGGCTAGTTCAGGGGCCAAGGCACCGGCTTGCTTGAGAACGACGAGTCTGACTCTTTCAAGGACGATGTGGAGGAAGATGTGGAGTTACAACATAGCAACGAATGATGAGGCAAAGAATGTAATGAGCTGGCCATGCCAGCGCCTGTTAATATCCAATCAAATTCCAAGTCGTGCAGATGATCGGTACACTGTTGACTGATTCTGGATGCGACAAGTGTCTTATGAAGTTAGTATGTTTCTTTAGGTGTGTCCAGTAGTTCATATGTCCCAAAGCAATATGACGTATGTTCCCGACATTGCTGTTAGATGAAGTATCCCAAGCTGCATTAGTTGCCCATCCACGCGCCTGTGTTCCTGACGCTTGAAAGGTGTAGTTAGATCTGACAAGAGGAGCTAGAGGTTGGCTGAGTATTATTGCAGCACTGATTGGCCGGCGAGACTCAGCGATCACAATCCGGGGAAGATGCATGGTAAAAGGATAGCACGATGGGTCGGGCCCGTGGACGGGTGATCTACAGCACTAATTCACTAGCCAATCAGCGAGCTTCACCCCGCGTCTCCGCCCCCTGCTGATCAAATTGCACTAAATACAGTAGGCCCTACTCCACGCCTTGGCAATAAACTAAATTGAGACCTCGGGACTTCCTAAGTTAACGTGGTTTTCATCGACACGGCGTTTCGGCTATATGATACAAAATAGCGCTTAGACGACAATAACCGAAGTTGGCAAGACTAAGATCAAACCGGGCATCAAGGACACCAGTAATGGCAGGGCGTTTACTCTAAAGCAGCCACACAGTCATATCAAGTGGGCGCACTGTGTAGACTGGTTGGTCAGATCTGTCCATCTAGAGGCACAGGGATAGAGTAACCATTCACTATGCAAGACTGCAGGTGATCATCGCATTCAAAAATTATTGCTAGCAGAGCTGCACCCACTACGTCAACATTTCTCCACGACATACTCCAGGCACACCTTGGAACGCACAGCGCGCACACATCCGAAGGCTCATCTCCCGAAACTTGCTCACAACTGATATCTCCCGATTCTGTTACGCAAAACCTGCGAGAAATAGATGGCGTTGTCTGGTCCCGAGTGTATGGCAATGTTCAAGCCTGGTGGGATACCGATAGGCAAGGTAATGCCACTATCCGGCATATCAATGATGACGGGCTTGTTGTTCGAGTCAAGATACTGGATCGTATTTCTTGTGGCCGTAGAATACCAGTAGCGGCCCTGGGGATCAACGGTGTTTTCTGTCGGGAAGCTAGCAGGAAGAGGATCGGTGAAGACGTCGATCTTTGATGTGCGAGTGTCGAAGCGGACATTAGTGTTGGACACGAAGCCCGTGAACCAAATGTACCTGTTCTCGGTCTCTGCGCGGACGACGACGATGCCTAATCCGTTGAGGGGCAACGGATATCGAGTGAATCGCTTAGTGCGAGGGTCGAATTTTGTAATTGCTTGACCAAGCATCTCGGCAAGCCACACATTGCCGTCGATCTTGGAAACAAAAGCGCCGACTACGCCATTCAGTGGAGTTGGCAGCGGGTATACGCCGTCGAATGATTCCGTTGCATAGTCAAAGTGGTAGAGTGTTCCCGCCGTTGTCAGGGTGTACCACATCTGCGCGAAAATCAGCCATACTGATGCAGCACGATTGTTTAGAATAACTCACGCCTGATCCGCCATCCCACAGGTCGTTGAAAGGCTGAATGTTGCCGAGTAATGGAACGTTAGGCAGGGGAGGTGTGAAGACTTTAATATTGCCAGTCGCCGGATTGATCTTCAAGAACTGGGATCGCACACCGGTGGCCGCATACAAATTGCCATCGCTTCCAGGTTGGATCGCGCACGCGAAAGCAACGCGTCCAGTCAAGGGCAGAGTAGCGTTGTACAGCTGATCAGGACTGTAGGGCACAGGAAAGTTCGTGACCTTGCCACTTCCAATCTCTATACGAGAGATGCTGTTGTCAAGGAAGTTCTGTGTCCATATATTGCCGTCGGGCCCAGTGGTGATGTCGCAAGGCCCTTGCAGAAAGTCGGGGTTGTCGAAGAACTTAAATCGAGCAGGGTTGGAATCGCCCTTTGAGTAGCCGGGCGTAAGATCTAATTGTGGTGTTGGACCAGCAGCAACAAATTCAAGTAGCAGCAAAAGCGCAGTAAGGGAAAGCATGGTGAACACTATTGCATTTCCCGCAATGACTGCGGTTATGTCTTGCAGCTTTATACCTTAGGCATAACGAGTAGCGATAGCCTAGTAGATCGCAAACTAAGCTAGACTAGCAGATAGGTGTGACGATCCTTGACTCCCCAAGCACGTATGGCGGAAAGGGCCATGCGGGGCGCAGAAGGGAACACTCATAGGCCAACCGAAGATCACGTGACTAGTCGGTGATCAGCAGGGCTTGGCACTACCGAGTAGCTGAGCAATGCATTCAGTGCTCACCAGTGCTCAGCGACACTGAGCATACTGAGCATACCGGTCACCCAATGTATATAGACGTAGACAACAATCATCGCGCCTACGAGCAGGGCGCGGAACCACTCCGCGGGTCCAGAATATCGCATCGCGGGTCTTGCCTTCAAAAGACGGCGGGGGTCCTTTGGATTGTTGTCGTCCTCGAGAATCGTTATACTTTGATTCCATATATGATGTCTTGGTGCTTGACGTGACAGTCAAGCTATATACTATTCAGGCAACCAACTTAAGATTAGCATTACTCGAATCCTAGTCGCACTCAAGCCAACGCAGACATCCCAACCTCCTTGCATTGCGAGGCAGATTTTCACTGGGAATTTGCGAGGCAAAATGTCGAGAGCTCCTGTAAGCCACGACTTGAAGAGTTTTAATAGCATTGCTAATCGTATGGCACGCAACTACTCAAGCAATGTCACTCTGGACGCAGGGGGCTGCGCGCCGCGTCTTCTGGATAAGATATTCTGCCTTATCATGCTGCCCGGGAGAGTTTGGAACTAATATATCCTCAACGATCACATATCCAAACTTCTCATACAGATATCGACACATGTATGATGCTTCTACCACGGCCTATGTGGCGTGTCAGAAGGGAAGAATAACAGAATGAGACAATTAAGCAAGCATGAATAGTGTCCGTATTTCGAGTCCCAAACTATCCACGATATTAATACCGCACTGAATCTATAGAGTGCCAGCACCGTGTCCATGATACTCAGGATTCACGGCGGTACATTCCAACGCTTGTTCAGTCGTCAGTGTTGCTCAAAACAAACTTTTGAGCCCCAACAAACGTACATATAATGTATGCTTTACTTTTCTTCGAGTATCGTCTATCTCTGCTTGGTGAATTGTTTCCAGATGTAAAACGCATAGTTCCTTGCTTCGTCACTGCCATAGTATCGCGGTGGCATACTGGTAGGCAATTCGGGAAGCGCGCCGTCGTAGTCATTACATTTCGCGAAGCCGACCATCTAATCCATATCTGTATCAGTGACTTCGCAGAGGCGAGCAAACGGCTCATTTGCTTGGGCATCAAGCAGTCGCTCGTGACCTGTGGCGCGACCTGATAGCGCATCGCGATCAGGTTAAATGGCATTGATGTCAGCGTTTTCATGCTTGAATGCTCGAGAAAGAATCTTGAAGATGCGGGGCATATCAGATGTCTTGTAATTCCCGAGCTTCGAAGTCACCCCAAGATTCGGACTAGGTGTTCAATGAAGACCCCCAGGCGCGCTGCACGTACGCAATGACGGTGAAGAAAACTCACGCAAGGAATGCTTGATCTCGCCTAAGCAAGGTGTCAGCATGTGAACCCTACATATGAATAGCTTTGTCTCCATATGGATAGGGCGCGGGGTTATCGTGCAGTGTAACCTTGGATCGGCTATCCAGCCTGCAGGGATGATTATAGAAACACAAGATGTACGCGTAATCCTCACTAGATTATAGGGGAACTCTGTGACCTTCTACACAATAGTGTTCCTCGATATCGCACTTTGCAGGTCATAGCATTGCGCGTTGTGCTCGAACAATATATCGATTACAAAAGAACGCTAGATACCCGCGGCTGTTGTAAATGATTCCAAACGCCATGCAGTTTGGCTGCGCAGATCGACTGACTAAAGAAACTTGCTGATAAGCCTTCTACCCTGTTCATACTCCTGAGTCCTCCTGTTCGATAGCGTATGTGTTCTCATACGTTTCCCATGTTTCACACCCCGAGGTCAACCGATCAGAATCCGTCAGTGCAGCAATCTCATCGTATCTCTCAATAAATTGCAATGCAAAGCCTTCGCTTACGTGCCTAGAACCGACAGTATCAGCTTTGTCGCTCACGCTAAAACGGGATCTCAACTTACCAGCCAATGTGACAATGCATCAGCCATGCACCGGGATTGTCCGTCTCGAAAGCCATGACCAGGTAACCTGAGGCAGGAAGGATGGCCGTGTCTCTACGAGGGGGGTTATCGAGTGTGAGGACAGTATCTGTTGAGTATGTTCCAGATCCTTGCGCAAGAATGAAGAAGTCGTGACCATGAAGATGGATAGGGTGCGGAACTGCTAAAGTCGTTTCGATGACAATGTAGATCCACTCATTTGCAGTCGGTAATTCAATGACGGCATTTGAGGTATCGTATGTGGTGTTTCCGTTGAGCACTTGGAGAAGAGTTGGGTTGGCCCATTCAGCTACCATGGTGGTGCTGTTGAGATACCATCGAAAGAGCCTGTCGGAGTTGAATCCTACGGTTGCGGTCTCTTGCTTGGTGCTTGACTGAGCCTCCGCTGTCTTGGACACATAAGGGACCAAATTAGCTGTCTCATCATTGCATGCGTCGTCATAATCGTATGCTGATGTGGTAGGAGTCGCGGTAGAGTCACCATAATATACGATACCCCGAATGTCGTCTGAGTTGTCGTTCTCGGAACAGGCGGACTGGGGTATAGCGCGCAACCAGAAGCTATCTGCAACGGAAGCTTGGTCGGCGGTGAAGATGACATCGTATCGTTGGCCCATACTGATGTCCAGAACTGTGGTCTCGTACGGTGTGATTGGTACTAGGTCAGACGCAATAACGGTCATGGTATGGTTATCGACCATAAACTTGAAATGCGTGTCGACCGCCCCGTTCACAAGACGGATGCGATATGATGTTCCGGCGACGAACGTCGTGTTGTATCTGAAGCCAGCGCCGTCGTAGGTATTTGTACCATTGATCAAGCCATTGTCTAGCGTCGGTGGGCCACTAGTTTGAGCCGACTGAGGTAGAAAACAAAGATTAGTGAGGTTCTAGTCTCTATCGTATTTTGTGGAACTCACATGAAAAAGCTCATCCACGGTCTGTGCGAGCCTGAAGTTAGCCTGGCTTCTGCTTTTTGCGGAGCAAAACGTACCTGATGGTCCCAATCATTCAAGAACAGCATGCCCAGGTCCTCGTCATAATTTGCTGTCGCTGGACCATTGATGATGATACCACCAAGAATACCTTGATATGCTTGTAGCGCAAAGTGAGAATGATACCAGCTGCTGCCATATTGAGTTGCACGCCATGTGTAGGTAACTGTATCCCCCGGGGCAGTCGGACACTGCGTAATCGAAGTGACTCCGTCCTGGTCGTTTGTGTAATTTTGGCGAATACCGTGCCAATGAATGCTTGTTCCATTTTGCGAATCAGCGAGGGAATTTGTGACGTGAACGGTGACTGTGTCTCCCCAATCTGCGAAGATGGTCGGCCCCGGAATGGATCCATTGACAGCCATAGCAGAGCGAGAGACACCATCAGGCGCAACAGTAACGTCAGTGAGTTCGAGCCAATACTCTCGAGTTACTCCAGTGTCGGGAACTATCGAAGAATAATCCGTATCGGTAGAATAATCACACCACGATGAACGAGTGGATGCGGTATTGCCGGAGCATGCAGCTCTTGGCACCAGGTGGTTTTGATGAAGGGAATGATGCTGATGAGTCGAAGGGAACGCTGCCGCCGAACCCAGAAGGGCAGTAAACCCAGCAAAGCGAAAGAAAGTCATCTCGACAAGAAAGTGAAAAATGCCCAAGTGATTCTGATACCGATGAAGAAGATGAGCTGGATGAGAAGTCACAAGAAAACAAACGCTGAATATATGTACTTGATGACAGCGTCTGCTTTGGGAGTCCCAAGCCCGATGGACCTTACGATGCCATCCTGTTTCATGCAGCTAGCAACAACTCGCAGGGCTCAAGAATGAAGCTCATCCTTTGCGGCTGCGTAAGGCAAGTGTCCACGTAGGGTGTTGTCCAAGCTTCTCAGTGATGACGCGGCGGTAGAGGGCTGCGAAGCCCTCGACTCGAACACCACGATCCCCCAAAATATCGGCGAGGCGACTATCGCCGATTACCGAAAGGGGTTTAGGAGCCGCAGCGGGTGCCCCTGAAGCATTTTTACGCTTACCGGGGGACAGACAGGGATCATTGCGCTCAAGAAGGCAATTTCTCCACAGGTTGCTAGGATTCATGCCAAGTTTTACCCACCTTTGAAACGTGAAAACGTGCTTGTTCCAAAAGAGTAGATAAGCTTGTGGCACAATGGCGCGATTGTGCTTGCTATTCTTGAGAGTGGAGAAAGCCGTCGTAAAGCCTTGCGCAGGATCGTACCGCCGCCTTGGCACGGCTGCGCGTTCTTGTCTCTCGAAAAAAGTAAAGCCGTCGTAAAGCCTTACGTAGGACATATCGCGACTGGACAAAGGGGAAGAAGGATTCAACGAGATGACGAGGATTCTGCGTGGACACAGTGAATGCAACGTCGACAGGCTCGAAAAAGGAGCAGCGCCGGAGACAGGTCAACCCTTTGAGATACCAACAAATAATTCTCGACTCGACCGCACCCTATAAGACGGCTGTCTGTCCAGAGTTCTACAACCAGAATCACCAGAATATTTCAAAGACTTTCTCCCAATCATGACTCGTCTCCCACTTTACATCTTGGCATCGATGCCACTCCTCGCTCTTGGTATGAAGAAGCGTTCGACACTCGATGCATTTGGGCTCTTCGCTTATACTGAGGGTTTTGGCGGACAACCGCTTTTCTACGCGGACGGTAAGCATTGAGGGTGCCAATTCGAAGCCCATCTCACACTTTGCAGGTTATGCTTACATCGGCAACGCGAGCCAGTCCAACAGCACAGACGCGGCCACAGTGACGTGTAAGTTCTACCAGCCATCCCGGAGCAGAATATAAGCTGACTGGGGATGTAATAGTCGAAACGGGACCTCAAGACACGTGGATTGCCTCGCCCAACACGACACTCTCAAATAGCACCACACCATCATGGTCGAATGTGACACTCACACTTCCCGGGCTTGCCGCATCAGATAAACGCGTGGGCTTCACTTCTTCGGGCAACTCATCTGATGGGGATGTTGCGTCAGGTTTCATCTTTTACGGAGCTACCGCAATGCACGTCACCGATGACGGGTTGGAAAGCATGTTCTACGCACTGCGCATCAGCGATCAAGTATCAGCATTGTACTGGAATGACACCAGCTTGGGCCAGGTACCTGTGGTTCTGAGAAGCCTGGCGCCATCCAATCCGCCAAACTGAGCATCTTACATTTAAGCATGTGTATGTGCGCATGCGTGGAGGAGAGACATGAGTACACAAGAAGCATCCTGCATGTAGTTGTTTGCTCTTTCAAGGCCTTGTGGAAGAAAGTGTCAAACTATGTTAGAAGAGCAAATCAAAGTTCATAGACATTAAGACAGCCCCCAGATTGGTATATTCCACTGCTCAAGTGAAGTCTTGAAATGCAAACGTATAGGGAATCGATATGACGAATCAATGAAGTGTTCATCGCTAATGTAACTCCGACCTGACCCTTCCCGGGCGACAGGCACTTGAACGCCGATGTGCGGATGAGAGTCAGATGGTGGCCACTACCAGGCCATGTTATTCTTCTCTCAAAGCTTCCATTACAAAATATGTTGCCTTCGTCCTTGTTTGTATGTGCACCAAAGCCTAATACGTCGGACCACGGGCATCCTATGTTGCAGAGATCAACGGAAGACTCTGCCTGCCTCCTTGATTTCTTCTTGCTGAAGTTCCAGCTGTTCGCATCAGGTGTGGTGACAAGGGTATTTGAAACTTCATTGTTGGGGGTGGTGGAAATTCGGCTTCTGAATCTGATGTGTCATGTGTCGAGCGTTCGCGTTCATCTTCTGATTCAACGTCACTCTTGGTGCGGCTCTGCTCAATGTTCGGGACTCCTGCTGTGAGGTCAAGACAATCCTCTGCCGGCGGCGTGGGGTACGTAGGTACAATCTGAGATGTATGTAACCCATGGTGTGAATTGCCAGCCGATTCCAGGTTGTGGGTAATGAGTGAGGGGGAAGTGTAAGGCTGAATGACGTCCATGTCATCTGGCAGAGGGACTGCAATAGCAATCTCACCATCTGTAATTTGTCGCAAGCTGAACTTGAGTGTTTCCGGAGGTAATGGCGGATGCTCAACGACTGCTACTGTGTCCGATGCGCCCATGGAATTGTTTCTCGATACCATCGCAGGATCGGCAATGCGCTCGTAGAACAGCATGAAGACATTCGTTTGGTGTGCTTGTTCTTCTGGGACGGCATACACGGAATCGTCGCTGAAACGCCACCACTGTTCGCCACAGGACTGATCGTGGAGCGCATCTGGGTCGATTGTAGGAAGCGGACGATAGCATATGTAGTGGCCATTTCCATGTGAGCCGTAGTGAGTGACCACGGCGCGAAGCCTGTATTGAAACGGCGATACAACCGTTGGCGCTCCTGTCTGATGTGGAAGCATTGACTGTTTTGGGTCTCGCGACCATTCTTCGAGAGACATGTCGGGTTGGCCGGAGCCGCTAGGACAACTGCCAAGGCACCAGTCACCCAGGTCCAGGACTCGAGGGTATGAGACTGCAGCAAGATTCTTGTATTGTGCCCCGGTCACTTCGTCGAAGATGCTGCGGTTGACATGAAGCACGAGTGATTTGGGTGCTCGTGCAACGACTATCTGTTTGGACTTGGAGCTTTGCACCCAGTTTCTCTTTGCAATATTGAGAGTCTTGACAAGGGTGTTATCATCGAATTTCTCGTCGTCAATCAGCTGCGACACAGTTTTGAGTTTTGCCTCAAAAGCTGAAGCTGGTTTCGCCGTAGCCAGGGGTGTGAGCGTTTTCTGTAGTTTAAGCAAGGTGCATTTCGCACACTCTACGCCGTCAATGTATTCCAGCTTTGTGTATTCGTCAAGGCAGTCACGGATATCGTAGAAAGTGTCGCTGCCAAGTGATACGGTGATGCAGTTGAAAGATATCAAGGACAGACCTTCCGAGTAACCACAGGATGTACAGCCCACACGTTGAGCAATTAGTCCGTCGAGAGGATTGGGAACCATCTTGAGCTGTTCCGACGCATGTCGCGTTCTGTCTGTTGCCGCGTTCTCGGCTCCTTTGCTGTGACTTTCTGATGTTTGATGGTTACCTGCTGCTTTTGTCGCCTCGAGCCATGAGACAGAGGTTCGCCGTTTACTAAGCGTAACCCTTTTGACTTCAGTATCTAATTCGTCGAGTATCTTGGAATAGTATTCTTGCGCATCTTGCTGGGTGAAGGTGCTCATTGACTTGAGCTTGCCACGAATCCAGAAATTCTGGCCGCGGTTCCCGGGGTCGTTGAGCTTGCAAAGCAGTTCATACAATGCGCCATTGGTTGTGTCGGCTACGAGAGAGGCATGTTCGGCGGTCATGTGTGCAAGGTAGTCCTGTAACGAGGGCAAGGCGGCGAGGCCTTGTATTATGCTGTTCTGGTAGCACGAGTTGCTGATGTTGCCCAAGCCCGGAGGGGCATGGCTTGTACTGGTCGACAGGGCGGCCGTGAGCCCTCTGACGCTCTTTTGGAGAAGGCTGTCGCTGGAGAGTCCGAAAATGGTGGCCAGCATGCCGCCTCCACGCTGCATGGCGTCGGCGCTCTTGTCCCCACCGTCTTGGTCAAGGGATGCACCGCGCAGTCGCAGCACGCCGATAAGCATGTGAACCGTCTGGTGCACCCAGAGCCACACGGGATATCCAAGGCTTTCTAGAGACTTGTACAGGACGAATGCGCCGGCGGCCAGGCCTAGGAGGAGCGTTGTGAGGGATGTGGTCGATTCCGCGGCTGGCCACCAGTGGGGAGGTTCTTGAAGCGCGTGAACAAAGGGGGTCGTCATGTTGATATGCTAATCGAGCCCGTCTGAGCGACTCGAAAGTGCAGGCAGGGCGCGAAACGACGGGTAGGCGGTGGAATGCGGAGGGAGGACGGTGCGCGACTGTCTTCAGCCTTCGGGCCAGCGCATGGACAGTGTGGGACAGAGCAAACACGGCGGCGCTGGGCCTGCCTGCGACATGGAGGGAGGGTGGCTGGCGAAGCGATGGCGCGTGGGATGTGTGTGTGAATGTATGTCTCGCTGTCTGTCAGTCTGAGAGGCAAAGCCGCGGGAGTGTGCCGAATGCGGCATGGGGTGGGCAGAGTGGGGCATGAATTTTGTAAGTCAAGAAAGCCGCACGTCCTGACATTGGCGGTGTCCACCACACCACCAGCTACCGCCATCCTTCATAGTCTACTCCCTCTCACACACACGCGCCTGCCATGGCCAAGACTGCAAAGGTCAAGAAGCGGCGTACGTCTCTCCCGCCTGCGCGACCGCTACAGAGACAGCCACTGAACCCCCGCAGAAGTGACAGTGCACTCGCGCGCTGCCCGCCGCGCTGCCTCGCCCTCCATCGACCTGGACAAGAAGCTCAAGCAGACGACACGTGACTCAGCATCGCCCTCGCGACCCTCCCAGGCCAAACCCCACGCCCTCTCTGCACAGTATGCCGGCATCCAGAAGAAGGCCAAGAAGAGCACCATGACCCGCGCCCAACGCCTGCGCCATCAGAAGGGCCTCGAGCGCGCTGCTGCCGTGCTCGACAAGCGCCAGGTCAAGGTCGTCAAGAGTCTCGACAAGGAGAAGACGGTCAAGGAGCGGAGCAAGGGCTGGGAGGATGTCAATGGCGAGGGTGTCAAGAGTAAAAAGGGCGTCCGCAGTGCCGATGCTGACCCCACCGAGCAAGCGCATGCTCAGGAGAGGGACTGGGTCAGCGACGAGGACATGGACGGTACTGACGCCGACATCGACGCCACTGAAGGCCCGGTCGTGGCATCACAAGACGGACAAGTCAAGGCCGAGAGCAAGCAAGTCGACCTTGTGCCTGAGAGCGTACCACTGCCTGTGGAAGAGGACGAGCTGTTATGAGGTAGCCGACCTGTGGCGTGCTGTTTGCCTGCCTGTGCAGCACATGCCAGCCAGAACGGCCCAATGAAGATACCCATGGCAACGTTCCAGTGGCCATGTACCCGTTTTACACGACAACCGACATTCCCAAAACCCCAGCAACAGTAGCAGCAGTGCGTGCTGCACGCTTTTAGTGCGCCGTCGTTGTGGATCGGGCCTACGCTTAGCGAGCTGCAACACCCATTGCTCGACTCAGGCCAGGGAAGGTTTATTCAGAAGCAGCAGCGGCTTTGTATGTCGGTCGAAGGGTGACCATGAAGGGGAAAGAGTCGTGCCATGTGGTGTTGACACTTTGTTAGTCTCCACTGCGTTGAGCAAATGTTTGTAATGAGTTTAGCAATATGACGAACAACCCGAGATCTCGACTTCGCACCTGACAGCACCCTTTTGACCACCTCAGGTTTCGTCGAACGAGGCCGTTGCTGGGCAATCAGTTTGTGCTCTCTCGCCACGAATGTCCTGCGCAATTCATGTGCCATGCACGTAGTGATGAAAGTGCCATCCTCAGACACAGTTCTACCGCTCATAATGTGATGCTCTCGCTTGCACCGTCCTAGGAGTAAAAAAATGGCATACAGTGCCAGCGACAAATGTACATCGAGCTTCTTCAGCGCTATATCAATCACGAACTCTAAGCATGATACAAGCGGCACCCATCGCCAATGCACGCATTAAAAGCGGACAGACTAATCGCAATCCTAAATGTGGAAGCGCCGATTGCTCAATAATTTATACATCTATAGCAAAGACCCCATCATTACATGAAACTGCATTTGGCCGATGCTACCTGGGTATACCGTACTTTTCGCCCTATGAATATGCGCCTAACAAGGAAAGATGTGAAACCATCCGGAGATAGGGGTATACTGCTTACAAAATCGACCTGGAAGAAAGCCTCGAGGATACTACATGAAACGCCCTTTGAACTACCAAGGAAGGATTGCGATGAAAGTCATGGAAACTGGGCAAGACAGGTACACAACTCGCGTGACTGCGCAAACACTGTCGTTGAGACACGAACGCCTGCGTTGTGTTGAAGAAATGCAACGTGCCTGTGCAAACCGCTCTAGCTGACAATGCGTGTCATCGTACGTCCGCGTTCGATGCGTTGAACACTATCCTTCGAAGTCGTCCTGGTTCGTGCAGCAGCGGCGATAACAGCCTCTTCCTGCTCTTTAGCCATGCGTCTAAGCGCAGCTTTCGCCTCTTCCAGCGGGACACTATTGTTGCGGCGAGGGCTGTTGCGTCTTGACTGTGCCCGACTTGATGGAGTTGAGGCTGGGTTGGAGAATGGCGCTCGAATGCTGTTGGCTCTCGTGCTTGGAGCACTTGGTCCATCTCTAGTACTCCCGGGTCCACTGCGGAATGCGGTGCTCACGGAATCCTGGCTGCGGCTATCAAGATCGCGCTCGTGGGAATTGTTTCGCGAACGAACAAACTTTGGATCGTCGCCTTTGCGCATGTGTCGAAACTCCCTGGTAGCACTATCAACGCACCAAAGCTTGTATCCACTCGGCCCTCCGGGAATGAAAGTGCCGTTTGCATCCCAACACTGGACCCAAGCGACACCATCGTCCAGCTGAAAGAATCCAGCCGTGACGAGCTTGCCTTGCTCATTCTTGATAGTTGTGGTGACCTTTCGCTTTTTGTAATCGTCCTCAAGCAGATAGCGACCCAACACGCGAGATCGATGGACTGGGATTGGCTTGGCCAGCTTGGTGAATGCACGTGGGTTCGAAAAGCCGTTTGGCTGGGTATCTGAACTTGACGCTAGGCTTTCTGTGACCTGACTCGGATTTGGTTGAAGCTCCGAAATCTTGAACCAGCCCCGGCCCGGAATGTATTCATATTGGCCAGGCTCTGGATCATTCCAGAACTCGGTCACCCTGGTTGCCCGCTCGGTGGACTTTGGACCACGAAACCATTTGTGTGGCTGAAACACCTTTTGGGTAGCGAGGAACAGATTTGGTGTCATTCCAGGGGAGTATCTGACCTGGGAAGTGGATGTATGGTTCCGAGTATCTGATTGGCTCCGCGTGGCGTGAAGAGTTTCTCAAAGCTGTGGCGCAAGATGAGTGGCGAGAAAGGAACCTCGTGAAGGACGGCTGATATTCGCGAGCCCGTGGACTTGTGATGTGTTATTAAGACGATGGCACTCAATGGACCTGTGTATTCGCGATTGAAGGCCGTATGAAGAACGACACGCGTGAGACGTTAATCGCCGAGCGACCGCCGATCACCGCGTGCAAAGCACGACTAGGTCGCTAGGGAAAAGCGCTGTAAGTTGGTTCAATAGGAAAAAGAGAATCCAGGAAAAGGAGCCAGGACTACCGATAGGTATTTAAAGGTGACGGGAGCTAAAGTAGTGGTTCGGGCCTAGAAAATCTTTCCCAGGCTGGCGGAAGGAAATTTGCAGGAACGCTTTGATAGTCCCGTGGTCGTGCTGAATTGTGGATCGTTGAGAGTGCAAGTCAAAGCGCATTAAAAGGGTCGCCTCAATTGTGTTGCATTCATATGCGAATCGCAGTCGAGCCATCAAGCAGCCCCCGAGCCAGTCGGACTCAATGGACACGCAACTCAGCGCATTCGTCATCCCTCACTGCCGCCGTCAGCTATTCTCAGCGATACCGCTCCGATTCTTTCCTGCTGCTCTTATCGCAAACCTGCGCATCTGCTGAGCTGGGCATGTAAAACGCTCCATTTGTGCCTTCCTCGCAGCAACCCGCATCCCTTGGTAAAGTGCCATGACGAGCCAATCAGTCGCCCTGCTGCCACCCCGTGCTGCAGCAACACAAGATAAAGCGACTGACGTAGGGCCGTGATGGAGGCTTGTGTGCCTGCTGCGGTGAAATTACAGGGCAAGCACAGAGGTCAGCGGTGTGATGCTCGATGGAGGCGCGCGGAAGCAAAGGAAGGTGGAGCTCTTGATAGTCCGACGGACTAAGGTGCGGTAAGTCACCCGCAAGCGTTTGCGTAGCTTAAGCGAGACGGGCTTCGTTGGGAAACACTGCGAAACAACTGCGTGACACACTTTCTCTTTCTGCGCAACGTGCTGGTGCTGCGGCTACAAAGATAAGCCCACGGAAGCTTGACTGTGCATCCACTGCGGATATTCTGGGCTTCCCTGCGAGCCTGCCACAATGCCAAGAATCACAAGCCAGATGCAATACAGGCATCCGGCTGTATTGTGTTCCCGGTCTTGATAACGCCGTCCCCAAGAAGGACCAGAAGCATATATCATCAACATGCGGTGAGCCGTAGGGACTTGTCAGGCTGAGAACAGCGCATGCTTACTCTATATGCAAGTATAGCGAGTGCTGCAAATAGTTCAACGCGTAAAAAAGAGAAAGGGGGTTACTAGCTCGTCTCGAAATCTCGAAAAGGCGTGAAACATCCTGGAGGACTGGCCACCTCCCAATACTAATCGACAACCCGATGTCTTGGTTCCTTCTATACTGCACTGAACTGTAAGGCTTGTATAAGGGCTTGGCGGTTGCACATCGTCGATTGACACGCGAGCTCGAGGCGCGCCGCGCGATGTTTTCTGATACCAGAGCGCGGCCGGCAGGTCATGCAGGTTGCGTCACCGGTGCAATTAATGCTGGAATATCCAGGCTGTCCGTATTTGCACCATGGCTATTTGCTTCACATTTGCCACTGTGTTGACGTGTATTTTGACTGATATTCATTGCATGCTTAATGCTTCTTTCCTCCAACTCATGGGTCGCCTGGCGGCCTTGTGCCGCAGTGACTTTTGGTGTGCATGCCTCTCCACACGTTCACTTTCACAGGGTGCGTGCCGGGCCGTAGAGGATGGAGAGCCTTCCCATTGAGATCGTAACTAATCACAGAGACGCCGTATATGCCCGCCCAAGTTGAAAACCACTCCCACCTATGACTCAGTCTTGACGCGGGCCTTGCCGTTCGTCACCTTGACGCCGAGCTGCTTCGCGCGAGCGACGATGTCGATACGCTTTCGTGCTGATACGGAGTGAGAGATCCTAGGGTCGAGTCAGTGTGATGCACATAGATTCTCTTCAGAATGGGGCGCACGTACTCGGCGGCGAAGGTGGTGTTGTGCATGAGGAGAAGGTCGACGTCGGCGACTACCATCTGTTAGCTACTACACGCCTGCAGTACTTCTCAACTATCGTACCATTGCTGACGAGGAAAGCCTTGTGACCACTTGGCATGAGGTGGCGGGTCTTCCTGTTGGATCCATAACCGATCTGTGCCGCTGGTCAGCACATCTTCATCCATTTGCGCCAAAGATTGTCTCGATATGATTTGTCTCGCGGCGCATCGTATGGTGTAAGAGGTCCGTACCTTGGGCATAGCAGCTTGGCCCTTGAACCGCCTGCGGACGCGGTTGTCGATACCCTTAGGCTTGCGCCATGAGGGGTCGACACCTGAATGCTGTCAGACTCTTCGTTTACCAATCCTGGTCATGTCTTCTCTTACACATGAAGCGGTCCGACTGGTGGCGGTTGAACCGCTTGGGGTCTGCAACGTGCGTCAGTTGTGATTTCTCGATGTCGCAATTCGGGGCGGGTCGTACGCTTCTTCACGATCGCGACGTGCTTCTTTGCGGCAACCATCTTGCGCAGTATTAGCAGTTGCAGCAACAACAGTTCTGGGGCATACGTACTTTGTCTGCTGTTGGGGGGTTAGTTGGTCGTGACTTTGAACTTTGGTCGTCGATGATTTTCGCGGCAGCAGGTGGGCCTGACTAATCCTCGCTTACTAGCGCGCCAAGACATCGACAAACTCGAAGCTATGCGAGCAGTGGCGAGCAAGCACCGAAAAAACAACTAAGTTTTTCGAGGCAAATAACGGAGTCAAATAATGCTCATATCACTCTTCTCACGGTACCAATCACACGAATTGAAGATCGCGCTGAGAAAATTTCGATGCCAGTTGAAACATAATGCCGAGCTAATCTATCTTACTAGGAGCTGATCTCTATCCCCATATATGCCAGGAAGTCAGTAGAGGATACGTCGTGCTCCCGTGAAACATTATGCCTTTGGTTAAGGGAAGTTCGTTAAAGCAAACTCTTCGCTATCACCATGAAAGCGCTCGAGAGCGACACAAAGCTCCGCCCACAAATCCTGTCGTGCAGGCCACGGAGACGGAGGAAACAAGCTGTCAGTAGTCCTCTTCCATAGCCTCCGTCTTTGAGCCGCCTCTCTTCTCGTTTTTGACCCACTCCACGAAGTCATCAATAACAGAGGGCCATGATGACTCCTCAGTCCAGAAAGTCATATCTTCGTCGGCGAGGGTGAGTTTGGCAAACTTCAGAGTTTCGTTCCACATATCCTTGTTGACGCTCTTCTTGAAGGAGGTAGTGAGGAACTCTTTCCACCAGTCCAGCCACGGTGTGTTGGTGCTCGACCACTTGATGGGAGAGAGGTTCGAGCTGAAGAGGAGGTCCCAGAAGACGATGGCTTGGTCAAGAGTCGCTTGTTTGGAATTTCCAGTCTTAGCAATCGTGAAGGCGTACTTGTAGATACGCTCGAACAGGTCTCGACTTGCAGGTAGTTCACGCTTCAGGTTTTTGACGTAGCCTTTTTGCTTGTCGACAGTATCGCAGCTAGAGAACGTCAGCCAGGCCAATTGATGAAAGAATGGCAAAAAACATACTTGCGTTCTTGCCAGCCATTTACGAAACCTTCGCGACTCAGCTCGGCCATAGCGGTAGCTTGCACAATTTCATGTGCGGCCAGTACGTCCAGGTCCTCCAGATTCACATCAATGTCCTGGAAGTACTTCATCGTTCCTTCGGGTCCGATGGCATCAGGCTCCCCAGTTGCATTATCTCGGTACCGATCGAAGACCTTGCTGAGACTAGCCTTAGTCGCCGAAGATCCAGTCGATCCGCCTCCGCCGCCGCCGAAATACCTGTAAGGAGACTGTCAGTAAAATGAACTCTTGCTTGATGTTACCAGATATCGCTATAGTAGGGTACCAAGACAAAGTACCCGTATAATTCCTGCTGCTGTCCCAGGTCTGGCGCGCTTGTGCTTCGCTTGCCATTTGTCCTAGTCTGTACGTGTGCGAAATACATGCGCAAGTATGTAGCATAGTCGTGCTTGGATCTGAATGCTTTGATAGGTGGTAAACCTCGACCAGGTGGGAACTCTACTGCCTCCAAAAGATGGTAAAGCATGAGTTGGACGTTGGTAGTGTTCGATGTGCGTAGATCCCGGATCTGAGGGTCTGCCTGTCCTGCGGCTACAGCATGGAACTCTTGTGCTCTAGCGTTGATCACGCCCAGAAAACAAGCGCGCGTTGGCTCATTGAGGGAACGGAAGAAGTAACGGCGTGCATTTGCCTCCTCAGCTTCCCAAGCGGTTGGCGTCGCTTTCGACCCAAAAAGGCACGCAAGCTCGCTGTGGCGCGTTTGTGGGATGTTTTCCATCAAAGCCTTCAGGGCCATCCCAGTTGAGATCGGAACCGCAAATTCAACCCGACTCATCCAAGGCGCAACCCACGGGAACTGAGCCAAATATGGTCGTTTCAGGTTGTGTGTTTGGTCTAGAGAACGTAGTGACCACACAGCTGATGTTTGCGATGAGACCAGTCTGGTAGAGTGCGAGTATGGTGCCTGATATGTGGGACCGGGCGGAATGAACATGCTCGGATGAAAGGTATTGAAATGTGTGGTACTGAGGTGCGTGAAAGGATGGTGTGCGCTCATCTGCCCTTGTGATTGGGTGACTAGTACCGGGGGCGTGCGAGCAAGTTGTGAATCAGCCACCATATTCTGGGTTCGCATGCCTGGCACAAACGGATGCATGTCGGACGACCAAGGCGACGATGCCATGCCAGGCTGGAAGGCACGCTCAGGGGCAGCTCGCTGAAGAAGTGACGTTGTTGCGTATATGCTTTTAGTACCTATGTCTCGTGGTGCAGCGGATCGTGGACGAAGCGCGTCTTCCTGACCTGGGACAATGAGGTTTGCTTGGGTGGCTGGTCTGAACTGGCTATCCAAATTCTCATCCTCTTTCTGGTCCAGCTGGGTCTGATAGCTTTCGGAACCACTACCACCGCCGCGTAAAGATACCACGGGCGCCAGTATAGGTTGCCAATAGAATGCGTTGTGATCACCCACAGAAGCAGGCAACCCAGATTCAAGGTGCGTTCTAGGGCCGAGTAACGATTGTATCTCAGTGTATGGGATCGGCATGGTGATGTTGCGAGTGTGTTGCAAAAATCTAGATGGCACCGAGGCATTTTTCATGCTGGACGGTGGACATGGCAGGGAATGATAGCTCGGTTTCTCTGCTCTACCTTCAGATGTCAAGCTGTAGTAGGGCGCCTGACCAAGGCGGTCGACTTGCAACTGGTAGAGGTGCTCTAGCTCCAGGTGTTGCGTCGCTACAATCGAACGAGATCCGGGGCCATGTCCAGACTGTGACTCGGTGCCTGGACGAGAACTTTCGCAAGTGGGTAGTGGGCTCTCTGAGCAAAGGTTACGTGAGGCGACATGCGCAGTCATGGTCCCAGAATGCTCAGCACTTGGAACAATCGATTGCTGAGACTGCTGCGATATGCGGCTTGCGGAGCTCAGTGAGCGATACGTGGTGTACGACTGTCCCGAAATAACTCGTTCTCTGCGCTTGCGATATGCGAGTTGTCGAGCCCGATCTTCAGATGCGCCGAACATGGTGCTGTGGATGCTCGCGTAGATTGTTTGATGCTGGCTAAACAGGTGTTGAATGTAGTGCGTGTAACGGGCAAGTGTGAAAAAACGCGGCTATGGTTGGCAGGCTGCGCTGAACGCGGTAGCCTCGAGCGACATGGGTGTAGCAACAGCCGCCCGCAAGCTGGAAGCAGCATTCAAGTAGAGCTTGGTCCGTAAGGAAAAGTGCAATTCCATATGATTTTCAATCCTCATCGCGGTGCAGCTTTCCAGAGCTGCAAAACACACACTGTCTCCAATGTCTCGTGCTCGCGCGACGACGACCAAGGACGAAAATGCGCAGGCTCTTCGAGTCTTCTCTTTGGGGACAGCAGCAGGATATGTTTGGATACCCTAGATCGTCACTTTGAAAGAAGAAATGCATGAACTTACGCGTTGACGGCTGTCTGAGCATCCCAGTTATGGCTTTTCAGTACCCGTATGGCAGCATTGCGGTCGACGCTCGTGAAGCTCATGAACTGAGTGATGGCAGCCTTTTGCTGAGAAGTGTATACTGTTGGCATTTTGGATTAGCTGCGCGACCAAGTTTTGCAAGCAAGCTCCACTGCAGATGAACAGCAAGCAGAGAAGGAATGACGGCCGCGGTCGAGCTTGAGGTGGGGTTGAGAGGGGCAAAAAAGTCGAAGCTGAGGTGAGAGCGCGACAGAGCGGCGAAGAAGGGTGAAATCAATCCACAGCTGGGCTTGGTTCTAGGCTCCGGGTACGCTGAGCTGCGGTCGCTGTAGTTGAGCTCCAGTATTTTGTGACGCGCCGTCGAGGCAGCAACGGTGAGCCAATACCGTGAACAGAGGTGCTTCGGATATAACGCTGTTATCTCCACAGCCTCACCTCACCACCACGCGCCTCCATGGTGCTCAATCTCGCGAGTATGAAAAGACAGGTAGCTGAGCACTTACCATCGTTGGTAGATTGCTTGTCCTTCTTGGGGGCCGCCTTTGTCTTCTTCGCGGGACTGTCCATGTTTTCGGGACTGGTCTGGGCTTTGCGTTTTGGCATTAGGGAGTGTAACGTCGTCTGCGCTGTTGATGCAGTCGGGAGAAAGGCGTGTTGTGCACTTGCGCGGCGTTACTTCGAGGGTGATGCGAGAGGGGGTGCAGCTTTTCCGTGTAGTCGATTGCGCAAGGCCATGTGAAGAGTGAGGAGAAGTCGATCGTTTGCTCTTTGTATATATACAATTGCGAAGTGAATGAGCGTGCTGGCTGGCGCCTTCCAAAACAAGGTCGATTGCTCACGGCAAATCAGTTGGCAAGATTGTGTCTAACATAAAGCTCGTCTAACCGGGAGCAGAAGAGATGCGAGATAATGGGATTCCGCATCAGCCAACATGGAGGACAGAAAGTGCGATTTACGAGTCTGCGACGCCAAAGGAACGCATACTTAGGTGCACAGACGAGTAGTAGATCTTGACATAGTGCTTGAAGCGTTGAGTGACCTGGGTATCGATCAAGAGCCACATCTGCAAACAGAATAGCTGATAGAGTCATCCTCTCCTACACTGTTTGCGGCTATAATGTGCGAACATAATTGGAAAATGTACAAGTTACAACCACGCCTGACACGGTGCGGATCATCTGTCACCTCTATTCAGCAGAAGGCATGCTCTCCACTTCCTCACTGAGCGCGCGCCAGTTGTCTGCCTGCAACTCCGCGTACTTGACGCGCTCCTGACTCCATTCCTGATGCAGTCGACTGACATGGTATTGGCTCTTTTGAAAGTATAGCAGTTCATCCCGAATACACTCCTTAATGAAGACACCCCGAGCATGTTGCTGTACAATCGATTCTTTATCCTGTGTACCGTGGATTAGTTGAGCCAATGTGAAGTGGCTGGGAGTCATACCTTGAATATCGCGTCTTCTACTTTCTCAGCTTCACCTGGTTTTATCTGGTCCGCCGGCTTGTTTCGAATATTCTGGAGCTTTGTTTCGTTGCTTGCTATCCTCTTTTCGAGCGATGGAATATTGTCCTTTGCATACTTGTCGCGACGATCGAACATATCTCGTACACTAACCAGTGTGTCTCTCTGCCTTTTCAAGTCTTCAAGTACACCTTCTTCCCAAGCGCGTGCCTCGTCGTCCAACAACTGTCTGGACTGATCCAAATGCCTTGCTGTCGAGTTGAGCCCTTCGTTTAGCAAGGGCACGTCGTTGGTGTCAACCGCGTACGTGTCCACCGAAGACTCTGTGAGTGAGGACAGGGCTGTGGAGAAGCGAAGGTACTCAGCAGCAATACCTTCGTTACGTCTTGTCAGACGCTCCATCATGTTACACAGATTGATGTAGCTCTCTGCGCTGCGACGGACGCCAGATCGAACAGTATCGAACATGTCAGGCAGCGTTTTAGGAAGCGAGTCTTCGAGGTCTGGAGGGAGTGGCTTGCCAGTGAACTCTTCCTGTACCGAAAGATTCGCCTGCTTTCTCCATACCGCAAGCTCCTTTGACGATTTAGTATATTATCTGCATACAAACTGTCGCGAACATACCGTTGGTACTGTTAGGAACATAATGACCAGCTGCTCTTGGTTGAGCACTGGATGTCGAACGAGGGCGTTGCTAAAACGCGTGAGGCCTTTTCTCCGTTTCTCAAGGAAGCTGGCATCCGCGGCTATAGGATTGCCATTGACTAAGAACTTTCAATACGCATCGAATCGCAGGGGAGGGAAGACTCACTACCAACCCTCTTTGGAGGTAACAGCGGCAATTGTCGGAATGGATATCTCTTGTGCAGACAATCGAGCAACCAGACGAAGTCGCTGTAGCGGCGCACAACTTTGGTAGTTCGTCTCGAGCTCGCGACCTCGTAGTTGCGGTGTTGGAAGAGGAAGACGCCCTCCTTCTCTGCAATGGCGGTGATGGTGATGACCTCGTCGGAGCCAGTGCCTCCCAAGCCTACGCGGCCAATTGACCGGCCCAGGTCTGGTGGAGGGTCTGCTCTGCCGCCACCCACAGGAGCCGCGCCGAATCCTCCGTCACCAAGTGCTGGAGTCGCAAAGGGCTGGTTGGACGCTCCGTTGTAGCCTCCCCAGCCACCTTCGCTGCTCAGCGAGCTCGGCTGCACAGAGTCCCGGTTTGTTGTGGAGTTAGCTGTCGAGTTGGTGGTGAACTGGCTGGTTGTTCGAGCGGTCGCGGGTGCGCTTGTGTTTGCGCCGTTCGACTGCTGTGGGACAGAGGTGTAGCTTGTGTGTTGGTGGCCCTTGTGTAGGTCTGGGGACCCCCAGGGATCCGACTCGGGGTCGCCAAAGGACTGCTTGCGCATTGGAGCGCGCGACCGACTCGGCGTGGGCTGCTCGGCCGGCTGTTGCTGCGCGTGGGGCGTTGGGGCCGGCTGCTGCGCGGGTGGAGAGGCCTCGCGCTGCTTCGTGGACGGCGGCAGCGGGACGGTGGGTACGGGCAGACCTAGTAGCGGGCGTCAATGTTGTCGCATATGCGCGCAGGTACGGGGTGGGCTGCACTGACTGTGGCGTCGCTCGTCGACGCTGTCGAGCGTCAAGACGTCTTCACCCTCTTGCGACAGGCCAACCAAGGCGAAGAGGACGTTGAACTCGTTCCTTCCGAGTCCTGCGCCTTCCTGCCCCGGCTGTGACACAATCTCGAGAATCTTGGCCTGTGTGTCACTCGAGACGCCGCTCGCACGCAGGAGCTTGCGCGCGCCCTCGACGCTGATGCCACTGCCAGCGCGGTCGCCGGCGGCCAGCACGGCGTCGAAGGCGTCAATGTACGCGTCGGGCACGTCTGAAGCTGGCAGGAGCGACTTCACGAGGGCGCCGCGACCGGTCTTTTTGGGTGTTGGTAGGCTCCACGGCGAATCGCTGCTGTCCAAGTCGTCTGCGAACAAACTGTTGCCCGTCTTCGCCGCCGGCTTGGGGTCGTCATCGAAGAGCGACGATGCCTGCTTCGCGCGCGACGGCACATCCTCGTCGCCAAAGAGGGACATGATGGCTGGCCGAGCTGTGTTGTTCGCAAGAGTGGAAATCAGGCGCGAGCCGCAGCTGCAATCAAGAGTTCAGACGAAAGGCATTCAGCGCAATGTGACGATAACATGGAGCTGCGCTATCACACGCGGCCAACCAAGCGGCCCAAGCTTCTGCGGCGTGGAAACTTGGAGCGAGGTACCGCGTGCGGCTGTCTTGGCGCGGCATGGCATCATCATCTGCTAGGGTGCTGAAGGTCGCCTCGCGTTGTAAATGTATGTCTTTGTTATTGGTTTGGTCGCAAGTAGAGCGACACCTATATAATGTCCGCCTGCGCACATCCATCATGTGCCGCAGCGAGCCTGCAAAACCGAATCTCATAATCCGATGGGTATCCAGATAGCTCTACGCACTAAACTCCCTGCCCGCACGAGGACGTGCTTCCTCGTCCCTTTTGATGACCAGCACAGCGCCAAAACCATGCCAATGCTATGTGATATATGCTACCACGAAACAACATATCGTCCCGCCTATGCGCCAATTCAAACACGTGGGTATATATGCCAACACCGAGATTTCATGAGAAAAAGGAGATTGAAACAGATTGCGAGTAATGTCTGACCACCGTTACCTGTCGTGGTTCGTCGACATGTGCTGCTGTCGTCTGATGGCGTTGGTCGCCTCAGATATTTCGTCGTTTCCAGCAGCAGTTGCGAGTGGGCTGCTAGGTATGCCAGATTTGGAAGCGGGGGGCGACAGTCCAACATTTTGTTGAACTTGCTGACCGTGTGGGCCTTGAACTGGTTGTGGATAGCCATCTCTTGTGATGCGCACATGTGAGTCGTCATCGCGCTCCGTCAATGGGGAAGAAGATGCGTGGACGATGTGACTTGTGCTAGTGGCCTCGCCAGACTGTGCGGGTGATGGAAGGTCCTCCTCCTCTGCAATTGCCGTCGGAATTCTGGCGAGATGGGGTCCAGTTGGAAGCGGCATATCTTGCTGGGCTTGTTGTTGTTGCAGTATTATCTCGGGAGACCATGTCTGACCCCGTGGTTGGGCTGGAATGATTGTGACTGGTAACGTGGCATCGGCTTGCGTCCCAGACTTCTTCTTCGCACGAAATCGTTCCCCTTGTTGCGCAGCAAATGTCCCTAGGCGATCTGCCAGAGCGAGCCCACTGTAATTTCGTGGCGGAATGTTGGCCGCTACGTCTTCTACTGCCAAAGGCTCAATCACTCGGCCTCTTTGTAATTCTTGTGGTGGAGTGCGTCCATGTCGTCGAAAAGGGGCGGCGACGCTTTGCCAGTGCCACTTGGTCCTTTGCTCGATGGCATCGGGCTGAGGTGCACTGCCTTTCTCGAGATCATCTGGGTTCGAAGGTTGGATGATGCTCTCACGTGGCTGGGTAGACAACTCCGCGTTCCCATTGCGCTCTTCTACAGCACCAGGCTGACGAATGGGAGGTGTTTCGCTGATGGGGTGATAGCGGACCGTGTAGACCGTAGAGTCGGCGCTCGTGGTGTCGGTTCGGCTCACTGGTGATGAGATGACAGGTACTGGGGGAGGAGTCTGCACACGAATGTATGCACGTGAATTTCGGTCGCCTCGTGTCGCAGATTCTGAACGGCGACGAACAGGCGCTGGCGCAGGAATGTGAATGCTGCGCTTCTGTCGCGCTTGTGCGCTAGGTGACTCGGTCATTTTGCGCCCGAGCTTATGTGCAAGATCGTTGAAGCGTCCAGTGTGCGCCGAAGTGAAGGCGCCTAGTCCGCCAAATCCACCACCGCCTCCTGTTTTCTTCTCGTCTTGCGACAACTGGCTCTGTCGCTTTGCCGGCCATCTCGTATCAGAGGAAGGAGTGGTGTCAAGCATGTCATCTCCATCATAAATTTCACGTCCCAGAATTCCGTCCTTTCTTTCCTCTCTTTCTAGCGCTTCTATCCGCTCTACCCATTCCCAAACAATGACGCTCGCGGCAGCTGCGCCAACCCAACGGAAATAGTCGCCCCAGCCGGCGATGGTGTAGTTGGCGATGTCGGTAATGAAGAACACCACCGGTGTAAGAATGGCAATGTTAGATAAAAGAGCGACAATGCTCATGTTCCACATCATGGAGTGGTAGAAGGCGTATCGTCGTTTTGTGATGGCGTAATACATAACCCAGGCAGCGTACAACATGCTAAGCGACAGCTGAAAGAGGTAGCTTAGGGCCGGAATGGCGGTGTCAAAATGTGCAGGGCGACGATTGTTCTCGTAAGGGCCGAAGCTGTTGAGCGAGCTGAAGGTGATGTCGAGAAGAATCAAAGCGAAACCGACCCATTTGATGATCACCTTCTCCTTGTGGCGCGGGAAGAGGCGTATCAGGGTCTGAACTTGTGCGAGCCAGATGAAGATGTCCGATATGATGCGCGAGACCTTGATCTCCATGCCAGCTACGACCTGATTGCGCAGCTCCATGGCGTCGATGAAGCCCTCCTTGTACTGGCGTCCGGCGATCTTGAATGTGTCGGCGGTGGCCAGTGTCAGTGAGATGGCGACGGTCAAAGCTGCGACCTTCTGCAACCATGGTCGGCTTCCTACTCCTATGATGGATCCCCCTCCTGTCGCGCCGCTGATCATCCCTCGTCGTCCCATAAGACCTGAGCGACCTGTCGCGTTACCGACGAAGAATGTACGCGGTGTAATGATGAGCATGATCACAAGCATCCACGCGATGACCGTCGCAGCGCCCGTCGCATACGCCTGTGGAGTGATCTGAACGTAGGGGCGCGCAGTCAGTAGTTGTCCCATGTGTACATCGCAGTCCAGAGATACTCACGCTGGCATGGAACGGATCTCGGATATCCGCGATACTCGTAATGCCGCCCGACGTGTCGTCGAAGTGGCCTTCATTTGCGTTCGTGCATTGCGGTCGAAAGAAGGCATCCGTAGTTAGATTAATGAACTGGCCTGGGGACAGTTCGACGATTCCATAGGCGGGGAGCTTGTAGGAGGGACAGTGAAAGGGGAGCGACGAGTCACGCCTTTCGAGTACCCAGTCGTCCCACATGGTCGTGTGTCTATATCGGTCCAGCAGCAACGCGTGTGCGACTGTCGCATCCCATGGGATCTCAGGTGAACGGCATGGCCTCGCGTTTGGTGGTGGCGGTTGGTGCAGTGGGTCGTCGTGTTGTCGGGATGGAGAAGAGGTGAGCCAGGCTGGGCAGAAGCTTAGTGAGGAGATGGCGCTCAGCGCTCCTGCCAACTCTCGGGATCGCGCCTTCCGATTGGACTGCCCTCGCGCCTGCCCAACTGGTAAAACCGCCCACAGACCCCACATTTTTTGCGCGACCACGAAACGTCGCAGGCTGGCCGATGCACACAAAAGTGTGGATATCCCATGCACACTCCAAACAGCGAGTGCGCAGTCCTTCTCAACTGCGAGTCTGGTGGCCGCGATCCCCCCATGGGCCAATTCCCGCACACTTGGGGGAGGTGGCGTCGGCAGGAGTCGGGATTATGCGAACCGCACCTAAAACCAGCGCTCGTGCATCAGCGAAACTCGACAGAGCGCTTCATGTCTGCACCCTATCGAAACATTGCTAGCACAAGCCTCATGAATAGTTTCGCCATGATGCGTCCAGACCCTGCCGAGTTCAATCTTGGATGGCAGGATGACATCTGCAGCTGCACTAAGGTGCTTCTATCGCCATTCCAAAAACCTGTGTCCAGCGGCAGTAACTCCGGCGTCACTATTTGATGGATCGTCGATGCGCTCCGCCAGCCACTGCGCGTCGCTTGCACGTCTTCTTCGCTCCAACTAAAGCATACTTCTGCACGTAAAATGGCAGCCCATCCGTGCAAGCGACCGCCTAGGTACATCGCATCACACTACATACAGTTTCCCATCGCATGGTCCTTGTTGATGTCGTCAAGCGGGTTCCACAGATCACATTCGGATAGCACGGCAGTGTCGCGATCTTACCGGCAACACCTCCGCAAAAGCTTAGCACCAGCCACGTGCGGAACATTGGCTAACAGCATCTGAATTTTGGAATCCCTGCGATGACGCACTCTGACTTCGTTCGTCGTGACACTTCCGAACATCGAGCCAAAGCTCACACTAGGTGTACTTTGGAAGGCATTTCTACACTGCTGATGCCATGAAGGCGCAGACGTTAATAGCGGAAGCCGGCCGTACGTTCAAACTTGTCACCGCAGCTTTGGAAAGGGACTAGTCAAGCGCACCTGGTGTGAGCATCAAGCACGATTATCGCCACTCTAGGCAAGAGCTTGGAAGCGATCGCTCACGGCCTTGTCGATCTGCCGCAGAGTGGTCCCCAAGAAAGCGGGTTCACCATGCAATTGACTTTCTCCAGCGAGCTAGCTAAGCACGGATCAAGGACACGGCCTGGTTTGGCATATTTCGATGTCGCCAACGAATGATCGCCGGGTGCTCATGAAGTATGGCCATGCGTTGAAGTCGTGGACTGGCTTCCAGACTGCCATAGGGTCTGACTTAACGAGTATGTGCCCGAATCACGCGCATACCGGCAATGTTGGCTTTGGACAGTACCGTGAGCTTGACGGCGAAAAGAAGTGTACACACAACTTTATCAACGTTCTTTAAGTGATGCTTCCCACCACAGGCAGGTTCCTCCTTTGATCATTCGACATATCCCGCAGCCAGGTACCAGCATCTCTATGTAGCTGCAACGCTGCTGCCGTTCTGCAATCCGAGATCATTTTGTGCCAGGGGACATCAGGTTCGGAAACATGTAGTAGAATAGTCAACCATCGCTACGCAATGAGGAGCCAGAATCAGCTTATAGCGAAGACAAGTTGGGTGCCCATCGGTCTGACCAGTGACGAACGAAATGCCCCGGGTGTGGTGAATACACTGCATGCAAGTTACAGGTTCGAGAAATGCATGCGGTGTGCACATAACAGCTCCCTATCACTGGCTTCCTGCAAAGGGCACGATCACCATGACGTCTTGCGCTCTGGATACTTAGAAAAGGAGGCTGTCCTAACAAGTATGAGGAGCGGGTGATGGGGCCTACTCTCGCTACACCGCGGACCTACTCCATGAAAAGAACTGCATCTAACATTCGAAGCTTCAGTTACTCGCTCAGAATATATAGACGATCAAAAAGATTCAACGGGATTGTTCGACAAGTTTAACGGACTTGCTGCTTCCCTCCTGATAAAATTCACAGCTGAATGTTCGCAGAGTCCTTGACGACCGACCATGCCTTCAAAGAGTGTGCGCCGTTTCGATTTTTAGGTTATCACCACCCATGAGCAGCCCAGACAGCTACCAGTCAAGAATGCCAAGTCTTATGAGACCACCACGTTCACGAGTGCGAGGATCCGAAAGGGTGAGCGCGTTCAGGAGCATCTTACGCCATGGCAGAAGCAAACTTCAAATATAGGATCTCAACTGATGGCGAATCAACATGCCTTCATGTGTGGAAAAGACGTCTATAATGGCAGATGGGCATGCTCCATTTGTTTGGGAAAACAACCCCATATTTTGGGAAGTTCCGGCATCAAAGAAGAAAAGCTCATCGATGATTTCACCCAAGTTTAGTCGCCGGGTCTAAAGGGACAATGAATTCGGCTCGGCCATTCCTTGGGCTCAACACTTCCTGGAGGCTTACACAGCAGTCTGCAACCGCAGCATAGCGCTGACACATTATTGATTGCCTTCGCGCAACAACAAAACTAGATTGTTAGTTTCACGTGAAGACATCCAGCCTATGAAATCATTGGAATACGGTGACTCGTTAGGACACCACTATATGAATTGCATATATAGTAAAGGCCAATGTCTATATACCGATTGACACCATCTATATCTACAGTCTTAGCTCTAACCAGTCCAGACATTTGGTCCCGGAGGCGTGTACGTCGTCACCGAGTTCGAGTATGTATCCACTGTCACACCTGGATCGGACTGCGCAGCATACCCAGGAATAGTAGCAAGATAACTATCGCCTGGCTGCGCGGTACCACTGCCAGTGACTTGAATCTGAGCGCACTCCTACACGATGATTAGCCCGTGTTCAACATATAATCAAAAAAGTCCCTGAAAACACATACCGCGTAGAACTGAGGCGTCTTGGCCTGGTGAAGAGCGAGCAGCTCGTGGCGGACCAAGTAGTTGCCCGGAGCCAGGGACCTGGGGACCGTAGATTCCCAGTAGAGATTTTTGAGAACCTTGGCCGTTCCCCAGTTGCGACCGCTGAGTGGCGGCGCGGTCATGCCCTCTTGGTCAATCTAAGAGCAATCAGTACACCTACTGTGTGAGGTATTTTGTACTGGAGAACAAAAGCGTACCTTGAACCACTTCTTGCCGCTACCGTCACAGCTCTTGTGGTCGCCGGCACATTTGTAGAGCCAGACCATCACAGGTCCTTGTTCGTGTGTCCACTGGGCCCAGATGGCTCTGATTTTGCCTCCAGCAGCGACCGGAGCGACCAAATCGGCGGATGTGCCTCCATTGCACATGACCTTTCTGTCGGTGATGGTCATGGTAGGGTTGTAGTCTGGCCATTGTCGCTGGATAGTCTTGGGTGAGGAGGCAGGCGAGAATCCCGTATAACTGGAGCACATGTCAATTGGCTTATTCGGAGCTCGACGCCGTGTCAGTCAAGACACAGTATGTCTTACCCTGGATATTTGACACCATCGATCTCGTAGCCTAACGTTGGCGTTTGCGATTAGTGTGTGTCTGACACATAGCTGAATACCATCACAGTCGACTTACTTGTAACGGCTCCATGGGCAGCAGCTTGGGCCGCAAGTAAGGCAGTGGCCGTGAATACAGACGAGAACAGCATCTTGATTCAAGGCTATGCGTTTCACTGATGGCAATGATACGAACTATGACATTAAAAGGCAACTGTCTCCCGCCTTATATACTCTCGTGTTCTCTGTACATGTCTCGGCTATCCGCCACGCACTATGCCTGCTCCTGCTCCTCCTCTCAACTACCCCATTAATCATCGCCAAACACCAAGTCAGGTCGCCCACCCCAGATAGATGTAGAAGTGGATGGCAATTACCATGTACTATATCCTGTCGTCTCCCCGGACCGATCGAAGACTATTGGCCACAGTTCACTTTATCCGACTCGCTAAATCGCAGCCTCCTGCCGGCTCTTCAAGTACCGGACCAGAAACAGTAAGGATAATTGAGCTACGCAGTTCCCCAGATATTTAATTTCCAAGTCGCTATGGCATATTGGGAGGGGCGAACAAATTGACTATGACGTTGACTAACCTGGAGACACCCTTCCGGCAAGACCCGTCCCAGGACGGCCAATTTATGTGATGATCACTATTGATCCATTGTCGATCTTGCAGAGCGGGCATGATGGGCTACCTTCGGGCATGCCTCACGTGTACACACGTTGATATGTGAAATGAACTCAACCACGCAGGCCGTGATCAAAGATGACATGCTCGGCTGCGACAGAGACACATTGGGTGATAAAGGGACAGACGATGGAAATGGCGTGTGAATGCTGTATGTTTATAAGATTACGAGTTTTCTCGTTCCTTTGTCTGATTGTGCAACGCCCACCATTTCCATGTGAAACACCTCATGCATCGCCATCAACCCCAAGGCTCTCCCTCCTTCCGTGCAAGTTTTCCCATTCACTCCATATGCTTCTCCATACGTCCTTCTCGCTCCGGCCGAGCCCCGCAAACATAGCGTCTAGTTCTTCCTTGTGCAGACCCGCCGTGCCCATGACATTCCAGATGCCTGGCATCAATTTGACTCGGATCGTGGGCTCCAGTCTCCCAGTTAGATGTAACCGGCAGAATGATGCAAGCAGCGGATACAAAAATCGACTTGTTCTCTCTCGTGCGGCCTTGACCGGATCATTGAGATCCTTCGATTTGCGTGACTTCTGATGCGGTTTAGCAATAGACGATTGCGGTGGATTACACAGCGTCCCCAGCAGACGTGTGTATTGGCTGGCACTGGCGGGCGAGAGGCAACTAGTATGCGTGGGCACCCTCGAGCGCAGCCAAGGAGGAAGAACGCCGCTGCGGGTGGATGTGGGCATAAATAGGCAATTGAGTAGTCCTTGGAGTAATGGCAAGATCAGATGCGAACGGCCGCCGAGCCTATTGCGATGTACAAGCAAGACCAACCGGCTTGTTTCGCATATTCGTGCGAAAATATGCGGCGCGTGGCTAGGCTCAAGCGCAGGACTAGTACGCGATGTCAATTTGACTAGCACGCTGAGCACGCACTCAGCGCTGTGTTGGCTTGTGAGAGAGGACTTGTCGTTCAGGAATGCATCAATGCAGTCCATGAGCGCGTTGAACTCTGCTGACTCGGAAACATCTATGAGGAGTTTGCACAGTTCGGGTAAGATTTCAAGCTCTTTAGGCTTTGAATCCAAGGTTTTGGGTACTGTGTTGGGTATGGTAGAGATGAGGCGTCGAAGGATACGATATGATGTGGTTTGATCAGCCGGGTCCGGGACAATAGTGAGGAGCGGAACGAGCTGCAGCTTCTCGGCTGTATCCATGAACCGGAAGGTTGCTGTGAGGTTTGCAAGTGTGGTCCTCTTAACTTCGTTGGCAAGGCTCTCATGACTCAGCCTGATAGTCAATGCGATGAGCCACTCGATATTCGGGTAAATCCTGTACTTGGCCACAATGCTGTGTAACTGTGCAACGTAGTTGGCTACTTCCACAGAAACTTGGCGGCGGGAGGCTACATATGATTCCAGATCAGCATTGTCGTTGATCCAAGCGTTGAGCCAAGCTGCAGTTGTTTTGGAAAGGGTGGCGTCTTCCAAAATAGCTATTGGCAATTCGGAAAACGCTTCTAGAACATCTTCCAGGCAAGCGTTGCCTTCATGATCGGGGCCATCATCGGTTAGGCATTGCTTTAGTACTGTTAGATAGTGCTTTGTGCTCAACAGTTGTGCGTCCCTTTGCTCCAAGAGGGTAGCGCGTAGGATAGCCAAGGCTGTTGCTGAGACTTTGCTAGTACTCTTTGTCAAGCCTTGGAGTTTCCTTTGAAAGTCACCAAGGAAAGCCCTGCTTTGTGCTTGGCTCTGATTGGAAATGATGTGGGCCAGTGTGACTTGACACAAAAGCCTGAACTGCTGCAGGGAAGGGCGCGATGTTACTCCATCTCTTTGAAGCTGATCTCCAATCTCGAAGAAGACCGCGCCATCTGTGGAGATCTTGGCGGTAGCATTTGGTATTTGCATGAAACGAAGCATTACGCTCATCAAACAAGTCGGCTCTGATGATCCTGTGCGTAGCAGCTCAGTCAATCTGTCCAGGATGACTTCCCGTCTCTCACGAGATAGTGCCGTAGGCTGCATGTCGTTGAACGATCTGACGACGAGGTCGCGCAAGCCAACGTCTTCCCCTTGACCAAGTGTGTCAGAGAGAGCGGTCGCGTAAACGTTCTGTAAAGTCACGCTTTCGCAACCAAATACTGCTTGAGATAGACTTCCGAGAGCGTCGCCTTCGTCGAGACTAGACAGCCTTGACAGCATCGCGACGAGCGATAGTCGAGCAGCATCAGCTTCCAAAAGACCCAAAAGCTGGGCGTAATCGGTACAGAAAATGTTGACCATCTTGGTATGTTCTGGAGCTTCAAGCCGGCTCAAGGAGAGGCTCTTCACAATCTTGCGCACGCTATTGCGGATCTGCGCTTCAGACCCTTTGACAGTTTGCAGGTGATTACATGCATCTAGCAAGAATAGCATCGCTGCTGCTCGTGTGGGTGAATCTATTCGACGGCCGTTTGTACCTTGGCGATCAGTGGACATGTCTTTGGACGCTTGTTCCATCAAAGGGTGGAGGAGCATCTGCTGAAGCTGCAAAGAGGAGTGAACTTCAACAGGCCATAGCTTATTGACGAGTTGGCACAGCGTAAACCATGAAGTTACAAGCCGAGTGTACGAGCTGAGTTCGTCATCTCGCACACGTGTGGCATAGGACGAGAAGAGCGAGTGGAGCTCCGATTTCAGTGCGTTTGTGATGTCGTCGGACCGGATTGATTCCAGAATGACCGATATGACCACGGCGCTACTACAAGCCTTGTGATATGTAGCGGACTTGCGAACATTGACAGATTCTAGTTCTTCGGCAGCCAACACAGTATCGAGGTCATCTAAACGTTTGGCGTGAGCCTTGAGCAAGTGCGCAAGCTGGTCGGGAGTCAGAAACATTTCGACAAGCTGTGATAACGCTGTGGCAAGCATTCTGTCTTCCCAGACAGAGGAAGTCCTTTCTCGCAGTGCTTTCTGGCCTTCTGCTGTGTAGCTTTTCACGAGCTGGTCATCCCATCGACGTATGTAGCCGATGAGGTTTCGATTACGGGAGAAGGCTGAAATCATCGGAAGCAGTATGCGGCTGAGAATCAGTTTGCGAACAGCTTCTGGACTGAGATCCACGCTGACGACGTCAGTGCTGGGCCCACGCTGTTTTGGAACTTCTTTAGTAATGCCATTACCATCGAAGTCGATGGCTGATATCTGGTCGAAAATGAACTTTGCAACATCACTTGGCCTTTGGCCTGCATCTGTTGAGGTTGAGCGTGGTTCTGCAACGAAGATGGAGGCGTCGAGCTCAATAAGTGCTGCGACCAAGGTCCACTGCATTGCGCTCCCTGATTGACGTGTGAGGTCTGCACCGCAGTGATACCAGAAAAGATCCAGTAGTACAGCAGAGCTGATGGAAATGTTGTGCATGTTGAGTACTGCCAAAGCGTTTTGAAGCGCCCCACTTGCCATGACAGAAGTGCCAAACTCTGGGGCCGCTTGCAGCGAACATCCTGCGCATTCAGCGAGAGACACAAAGACGGCCTGTATCCAAGCTCTCTCGGCCAGGCGTGCCTTCGGGTTCCTGGACGGGGAGGCACGAATGGCTAGATCCAATAGATGCGCGATTGCCTTGAACGAGGATGACAAGTGCGCCGGAACAGCTTCGCCAGTATCTTCAATCTGTATAGCCTGGAGCAGTTCTGCTCTGAGTGGAGCGAGGTTGTTGGAAAGCGCTGTTGCTTGTCGGTGTCTCAGGCCCGTCTCAACGGGTTCACCCGCATTCTCTACAGAGAAAGCGACCCTAGACGGAGCCAGTACATGGCTTGTAAGAAGCTTATCCAGCACCTGCGTAGTTTGATTAAGCACATTGATGAGACTTTCGTCTTGTGTCGCAAAGCTTATGCCGACGAGGGCTTCGCCGAGCTGTAGCGTTGGAACCAGGCACTCCGTGGAGAACTCCTCTGACGAAACGCCAGTTGCATCGGCCGAGTCAATGATGCGGAGGTGCCAGAGCTCCAGGACAGCTGAAAGATCCACCAGAGAAGGTGCGTCTCGCAGCTTAGATGGTGGAGCAGGAGCTTGGAGGAGAAGCCTGTGCACCGCTGCCAACCACAGTCGCAAGACGCGGGAGGCTTGGGTGCTCTCTGTCCTCAGCACCATGCTCATGAGCTTGGCTTGAGACTTGTCGTGTGTGCTGCTGCTTGCAGCGGACAGATGTGTGATTGATCTGAGCACGTTTCCGATGGCGCGAAACAGGACGGCTGGGTCTGGCGAAGCGCGCGCTGGCCGCTTGGAAGCTGCTGGCTCCTTCGTCCCGCGCTTGCGTTTCCGCGAAGCCGCAGAGTCCTCTGGCAGGCTGTCGCTCGACTCGGAAGCATCTCGCTGGTGCGTATGGTCGTGGGTGGGCAGCTCGGCCAGCGCGCGCTCGAGGATGGTGGTGAAGGCAGCATCGCGCAGATGGGGTGCGCTGCGAGAGGCGGGCAGGAGCTGGATCATGCACCGCAGCAATTGCCATGCGAGCGTATTCCCTCGCGCATCGGAGCCCGCGGCCGTGTCGTCCTTGAGCCGGTCGAGCACCCAGCGCAGCACCCACTCTGCTCGCGCGCGAATCACGTGGTGCAGGGACTGTGTGCTACCCACACTATCGTCCAGCGTCGCCCAGTCGTCCGGAAGGCGTATGATGCGGGCCGTCTCGCGGATCTGCTCGTCGAGGCCGGCGAAGTCGAGGCTCACCGACTGCAGGCGCGGCCGCGTCGGCGCAAGTTGCTCGCGGGCAGGCTGGAAGCAAGTCAGCGTGGTCAGTCAGAGTGCATGTCTGCGGGCGGGCGGGAGGTAGTACTAGCATCATTGGCGCCATGTGGTCGCGGCGCGCATGCAATATGGCTGCCAGAGCGGAGGGCAGGCGGGCGTACTTTCTTCTCCGCCCAAAAAAAAGTTGCGAAGTTACGTCGGTGGTCCCTGCCAAGGCCGGCAAGGTCCAAACCTCCAGCTCGCGCCCGGACACGACGTCCATCACCGCCGACCGCATCCTCGCCCTCGCATCCCCTCCGTCCACGTCGAGCGCGGCCCCGAACCGTCCAATTGCATCCCCGCCCCCGTCTACCATGGCCGACGAGACCCCCAAGGCCACCGCGCCCATCCCGCGCACCACCCGCCCCATGAGTGAAGCTCTGCTGAACGAGAAGGTACTGCACCACGCACCATGCACTCCGCCCCCGCTCCGGCTACTAATACTCTCGCCTTCCAGTGGGACCGCTGCCTCTCGTCGATGCTCATCCGCTCCGGCCTCGGCCTCTCCTTTGGCGTCGTCTTTTCTGTGCTCCTCTTCAAGCGACGCGCATGGCCGGCATTTGTTGGCCTGGGATTCGGCGCTGGACGCGCGTGGGAAGAGTGCGACAACGTCAGTATTGGAATTTCCTGGGCTCGAGACAAGGCAGGAGCTAACGAGCAACAGTCGTTCAAGCGGGCAGCGGCCCCTTCACGAGACGGTCTCCGTGTCGTCAGGCCATGAGCGGCCCGCACGTGCTACGAGTGACAGGCGTCAGAAGGACGGGGCGACATCAGTGTACTATCACCTTGGCGTGCAAACTCGGCCGCTGTACAATATGGCAGGACATAGATCGTTTGGGCAATTCATGCGTGTACATCCCACTCCACCTCTGCCAGTTGAGCTTGCGGTGCTTGTCCCATTCTACAAGACACACTAAGCGCTACATGTGAACGTGACCTTCCACTTCCCGCCCTCCACATCGGCCACCGTCACCGAGCCGACGTTCGCCTCTGCGACTTCCACAACAGTATCCCCACACCCGCCGCTTAGCGCTTGCAAAACAACGCGTCCTTTGCAGGCCAACAGCGGTACTCTCAACTCTCCACTCGTTCCCTCTGGTGCTTCCAGCTCCATCTCCAGCCCGCCATCGCCAATCTCTGTTCTGGCTCCAAAGAAGCCCAGACTCGTCCTGAAGCCTGCATCGACATGCTTCAAATCTCCCAATTCTGGTGCTACTCGCCAAGTCCTCCCTCCCGCACTCAACAGCTGAATCCCAGCCACATAGAAAGTCAATGAGGACGTCGGTCCTGTGGCCCATCCATGTGCATGGCTGATGCGCGCGTCGTTGAGATACGGTGCATAGTGTAACTCCCCGGTTGTGGAATACCCCTCAATGAACGTCGAATTGGTCATGCGCGCGTCATCGAGCATGAAACCCCACTGTAGTCGCATCAATCCAAGTGCGGCGCTGGCATTTTGTGCGAGAAAGTGTGCCTGCAGTTCGAAGCCGGATATGAACGGAGAAATGGCATCCGCCGCCTCGACAGCAGGCGCGCCATATGGTGTCCACCGTCTAACCAAGTTACTGCTGATGCGTTCGACCTGGGACGAATTGGTTGTCAGGTTTGCGACGACTGCCCACGAGTTGCCGTCTTGGGGGTTTAGTGTCGTTGTCTCGTTGTCTCGGTACATGCCCACTTCTTCGTCCCACAATAGTCGATTCGCTGCGCTCTTGATACTCGCTGCCACAAGAGTCCAATTCGCAATCGGCTCCGAATCGCCAAGCGCTTCAGCTAGCTGAATGCCTTGTTGGATAGTGTAGTACAGAATGGCGTTGGCCTCAATGTTGTGGCCGCCCATGCCGAAGCGAAGCCAGTCAGCGGGTGACGTGACATTCATAAGTCCCGAGGAATCGATGTAGGACAAGGAGAAGGACATAGCCAGCTTCCATTTCGACCATAGTGATGATAGGAAGGCAATGTCGCCCTAATCATTGTCAAAAATCTGGACGTGTTCCATCATCTTGCGTACAAGAACTTACAGTGTAAAGATAGTGATCTGCTACGCCAATGAGTGTGTAGAGATGATATGTAAACGACAGTGCCGTTGGGAAAGGTCGTCCAGCGTACGGCAGCTGGCCACTACTTGTATTTTGGATATCAAAGAGTGAGTTCAGCGAATTTTCAATGGAAATAACGTCGTTGGTGGATACAACCACACCAGGCACTGCAATTGCCATGTCTAATGTCGGACTGTTAGCAAATGCTGCGGAGTGACATGACCCGCGGCTCTCAACGTACCGCCAGCCCACACGATACGGTCCCGCTTCGCACCATCGACTAACGCCGACGATCCGTTGGTGATGGTGTAATTGTTATACCACGTTACATTTGTCGCATCCGATACTGATGAGTTGATCTGAAAAATGTGGATCAAGGCATCTCCGTAATGAGGGTCGATTGTGCATATTTGATTCGTGTAGGCTCCAGCGTACCAAATTCGGTTCAGGAGTTCGTCTTCAGGATAAGTGTCAACACAGCTACAATCAAAGGATGTGGAACTTACCATCGCAATGAAAATAGCCCGTGTAGTTGCCAATGGCGTCGTCTTCCCAATGTGGCATGGGCGTGTAATGTACTTCTGCTGCATTCACACTCACACTTCCTGTACCATTGTGCACAAGGGTCATGTAACGAAATCCGCCTCTTTCTTTCTCTCTTGGAGCAGTATACCTACCCTGGCTCAACACATGGAACCACAACGTTTCGTCTTTGCCAGCATCTGCTGTGGCATCACTGGATGCATTTGACACCCAATATGAGCTTTCAGAGAAGGTCACCCCAATGTACTGATCCGCATCCGAGACGGCCGCAATGTCCAGCGTCACAAAGCCGGCAATATTGATGCCAAAGTCGTATGCGACAGCCGATTCGCCTCGAAATATTGCTGGGCTACCACCTGTCGACTTCTCTGTGAGGCTTTCAGGACTCGTGACTGAGCCATTGAAATTGTGGACAGATGCAGGGTGGAGCGTCCGTGACTTTGGGGCAAGAATATATTCATCGTATGCAATAGCGGATGATGATACGACAAATGCAAGAACGGGTAGAAGCGAAAGTGGCTTCATATTGATGACCGTAGTAGGATTCTCGCTAATGGTAGTGTGTCAATCTGTCCCTGTCTTCTTATATGCTCGTTCCCAAGGCAAACAGCGTAGTCCGAAAGTATTTGCCATCTTGCAGTGCCGTGCACAAGATTTGGTGGCGTCGGTGAAGCTTCGACCGAGCTATCCGCCGAAGATGACGGCAGCGTAAGTGACATCGATGTACCTCATGGGTTGGTTGTGGAGAACATCCCGGTCAACGCGGGGAAAGCTTGTGTGGAGGTCAATCGGTGTGTTGTGGTTCGCCAGCGGCCAAGCAGCAGCGCTGATCATGCTTCTTTTGGCGGCTGTTTCCCGGCATCAGCGCAACAAGTACATCAGATTTCGAAGCTGGACCGAATTGACATGCCGAAATCCAATGGACAATCCACAAGCTAAAGGCTTTTGGACTACGCGGTGCCGCAGAATGCACTTCGCCAGACTGTTTTGGCTCGGCCACGAATGCCTCACCTGCGGCCAATCTCCATGGCGACATCTTCACAAGCCAATGTGACCACCCAGGGCCATCTTAGCTGCTGAGCAAATCGTAAATGTTTTGTAAGTCTACAGTAGTATATCACCACATCATCTCCTTCCTTGTGGCAATAAGCCCAGGTATCTCTCAATCTCCACAGCCGCACTCCCTCCTGCTTTGCCCCGAAGTTCCTCCAATAGTGCTCTATCCTTGGCCTTGTAAGCCTCTTCACCCGCTCTGACAAGTAGACCACATTTGACCCACATATCCACTCTATCAGCAACTGATAGAGTGGTACATTTCGGGATAAAGACGCTTGCGACTCTCGTGTTACCCGCGGCAAGCACTTCGTTGAAGAATGGCTCCCATCCGATTGCACTCTTCTTCTGCTTCGCCGATTCCTCCAACTCTACCCAGTGTCGCGCTGCGACCAGGGCGCGAAGACGGATGAAGGCGTAAGTCTTGTCAGTGATCTTGAACTCGCTCTGCACTTTTTGAGCCCGCTTGTAGTGCCCCTGACGAATAAGCTGAAATATCGTGTCATTGGCGCTGAGACCCAAGAATGACTTTGAGTGTGCGCTCGGTGTTCCTGGTGCGCCGTCTCGAGAACCCAGGTCTTTCTCAAAAGTCTCTTGGAGTCGTAAGAGCTTTGCGGCATCGTCAATGGCTTGGCGTTGGAATACTGCACTGCCATCGCGCGAGTCCTGCAGGTACTTGGATGCCAATTTTAGCTTATCGAGAGATGCATGTAGATCAGTCTGGCCGAGAGCCTCTGAAAGCAACAAATTAGATCCATCTAGCCTACGATCGTCCTGGTAGTATAAGTCCTTGAGAAGCTCTCGGTCTTGGTCCCAAGCGGAAGACTCTACGAGCGCAGTGGCAACCGGCCTACTATTAACGACACGGAAGAACGATGCGAGTGGAAGCTTCTTGCGCAGATGGAGCAAGACATGATATACTAAGTCTGTGTCTCCTGATTCGATAGCTTTGTCCAGGGCGATGTTGTCTTCTTTCATGTTCAGAAGCAAGGGCACTTGCTTGCCTGCTCTGGGTTCATAATTGAGCAGTTCTGTAGCAAGTCGCACACGACCTTCATCGTATGCGGCTCGGGCAATCTCTTCGAAAGAGACGCCGGGCTTGCCGCGTAATTTCTTGACAATAAGGTTGCAGATCTCTTCTTCTGGATCAGTGGACACGCGCACCTTTTGCTGCGCCCAGTGGCCGTGGATGCGGCTTGAGGGTATGTGCAGGTAATCAGCCACCCGGAGCGCGAGCAAGTACTCGTTGCGGTTCGTGAGGCGCTCGATGAGCTTTTCCGGTGTCATGCGGCGGTATTGGTCGTAGCTGAGGGGCAGTCCAACCTCGTAGAAGCGCACAGCATTGAGCACACGCAAAGTGTCACATGCGTCAACAAAGTCATCGGACGAGTAGAGGTCGAGGACCGACTTGCCATAGGATGCGGCCTTAAGCAGTGACTTCTGCCAATGGATCTGGTACTCGTGGACGGCGGCCTTGATGCACGTGTCAACGGCTTCAGCGAGCGAGGGCCGTATGAGCTGGATCAGGTCGTCTGCTTTTGGGCTCTTCTGTTCCAGCAGTGCCGACGCCTCAAGCAGGTTTGCAGCGGGCGAGTCGGAACCTAGACGGAAGACATCGACGGCCTCGTCTGGGACTTTCTGCACGAATTCGCACACGTCGTTGGTGAGCAGGCGGATGCCATCGACGTCAGGAAGCAAGTGGACCCACGAGTCGTAGTAGAACTTGGCTGCGGCGCTGCGCGGTCCGACCAGGTGAATCTCGTCTTCCCAGGCAAGCGCGACAGCATTGGAGCCGCACCACTGCATGTCCTTGGGTACCGTCTTGACCTTGCTGTCGTACTCGCTGAGCTTCTCGCTCCAGTCGCCGCTGACGACCCATACCTTGCCGTCGTCGGTGTAGAAGGCGAGAAATTCTGCACGGGGGCTGACGCTGATGTGGCGGAAGGGGCCTGCGTCAAAGTTGCGGTCCTCGGCATCGGTGGCGTCGACAACGTAGAGAGTGTTCCCGATGGCGAGAATGACCTCGACGGAGCGCGACAGCGAGTACGCGGGCGGCACAATGGCCCACGATACGACGGGCTCGGGCGGTGGGACGGCGAGCAGCTTGGGGCGCGGCTCCGTGTACGAGGCCACCGAGACGAGATGGTTGTTGCCCAGCAGCGCAACGAAGCCGGAGCCGTAGAAGCGGCACGCAACGACACCGAGCGTGTCTGCGCCATGACCCAGCGAGAAGGGCACGAAGTCGCCCTGCAGGTCGTAGTAGCAGCGCACCGTGCCGTCGTCTGTCACCACCAGCAGCTTCTCGTCGTCGGACCAGCCCAACCCGCGGATGGTGCCCTTGTCCCACTGTGCCAGTCAGCCGCCGTGTCGCCGTGGTGGGGGGGTGGGGTGTACGTTGATGCTGCGGATCAGCTTGCCCGCGCAGCTGTAGATGTCGATGCTTGCCCGCGCTGCGCTGGGCCCGCGATATGTGTGCAGCTTGTCCTCATCGCGGTAGATGGCTGCCGGCGTTAGCACTGGACTGTAATGTGTGCGCCCGCCGGCAACAGGCTGCGCGCGGTCGCATACCGCTTACCCACCTACTGCGCCGCTGTAGGGCGCGCCCACGACATTGTAGTTCTCGAGTTCCAGGTCCGCATCGAACACGGCCGTGTAGAGCTGCACCTTGCGGTAGTATTTGTCGCCCACCTTCTCCCAGTTGGCGGTTGGCTTCGACATGGTTATCGCGGGATCATGGCGCGCTCACGATTGGAATGGCTGCCTGCGTTGGCTCTGGTCGGGTCGGGTCGAGTCGAGGTACAAAGTAATGGACGACGTGACGACGTAGGCGGCGGTCAGTGCGGAAGCTCCACTCAGCCACCCATAGTCACAACCCAGTAGATGCCATGAGCGCAACGACCAACAATTGTACTGAATCATAATAATTGCATTGTCCTACATAGCTCACGTTGTTCAAACACCAATGACTCCCCCAATTCCCTCCAAAGCAAACGCCGACGCTCATGCACTCGTAACCAAAGCCCTCCAATACACCCGCGTTACATCCATCCTCAGTTGCCCATAATGTCTGCCAGCGCCTCTCTTAACCCGAACCGCTCGCGGTCGCTGCCGACCTTTTTCCGGAACAGCCCAAGGTCCTTCAGGAACTCCTGCGCCTCGTTCTGCAACTCCTGCGCCAACTCGTCGTGATCCCCCTCGTCATAGCCTGAATCAGAGTCATCATCGCTGACCTCGTCATCAGTGGGCGAGGGCAGGGAGTTTTCTTTACCATCGCCTTCGCCAAACCATTCGTCCTGCTCAAAGTTGGGTGAGCCGAGCGAACGTGGTGGCGGCAATACGATGGGATTCTTGAGCTCACCCAGCGCAAGAGCAAGATGGCGCCGGAGGGAGTCAATCTCAGCGCGCAGTGCCGTGTTAACGGGCCGGAGCTCTTCGACCTCTGTGGTCAGCGCCCTAATCTTGGCCGCGGACATCTGTCGGTTCTCTTCCATGAGCCTCTGCATCAGAGCGACTTGTCGCTGATACTCTTCCAGCTCCGTTGCCTCCTCCCTCTTTCGTTGGCTCGCTGCGTTGACACTGACTTGCAGACTGCGAATCTGCTCCGCCATTTCCGTGATCTGGGCATCGCGCTGCGCAGCAGAGATGCTGTCCTGGTTTACCAAGGCACGTGTGCGGATGCGCTTGGCTTGGTCGGCATAACGCAGCGTCGACAATGTCTCCTCGTAGTCGGCAGGCGCAATGCAGGCGACCATGGCTGTCTTGCTGTTCCCTCCCAGAGAATCCTTCAGCAACCATGTCAAGACTGAATCGCGGTACGGGACGACTTCCCGGGGCCGTCGCCCCTTGGTGCCATGGCGGCGAGGATCCGCGAGAGCGGCAATCACTCGACCAAGAGTCGTGAGCGACTTGTTGATCTGACCTCCCTCTTTGAGACGCTGACCTGTAGCCTCTGTCGACTTGGCACGCTCCGAGCCCGCAAGGTCGACGAGGCGCATCCGCGAAGTGCGTTCGATGGTCTCGTCGGAAAGCAACGAGTGCGTGATCTGTCTGAGGCGGATGGTAAAGACAGCATGGGAGCGCGACGAGGTGTCGTTCATTTTCGTGGAGGCGGTCGTCCGGCTCTATAAGCGTGTTAGTCCTTGTGCGTGGCTAAGCAGGGTACCATGTGAAGCTTACCAAGTCTCCCACCTTCAGCAAGCGCTCAATGTCCGCATACGATTTGATCTCGGTCTCGGTCAAGCCCTGTACGTAAACGCCGTCCTTCTGGCTCTCTCGGATTTTGAGGTAGATAGGTGGGTTCGTCCGCGGCGTGAGAAGATCCCGGACATGCTCATTGTACACCTCAAAATACGACACTTGGACATGGTAGCTGGTGTCTGGGCGCGGCTCGTGTGCGATGCGGTCAAAAAGCTCTTCGCAGGTACGCGGTATCAGGCCCGGATTGTCTGGTGTGCCCATCATGGTGTAACTTTTGCCTGAGCCCGTCTGGCCGTATGCGAAGATGCAAGTGTGGTATCCTTCGAAATTATGATCGAGAAAGTCCTCGCCAAACGAGCGGTAGACGTCCTCCTGGTGCGCATAGTGCGGGTCTGCCTCGTCGTGGGACCAGTACGACCGGTCGAAGGTGAACTCTTTGTCATCGAGCACCCGGCGTGTGTTTGACGAGGCGTCATCGTTTGACGGTGCTAGAAGCGTAGTCTTTTGTGTTGCGGGGTCCATGCGAATGAGGCACTGCGTGCCCTTCTCCTTCTCTGCTACAGTCAGTACTTGTGCCTCTGCCTCTGTAATTCAAATCCCAATGCCTTACCTCGCCTCACAAACGCTCTGCAGCGCACCACAACCTTCACATTGCCAGGGTCGGCAGCGGCGGGTGGCGGCGCAGCCATCATGGCATACGGCTCCGCAGCGCGCATTGAGGGTGCCGAAGCGGTCGTGTGCAAGCCGGAATACATTCTGTTGTCCAAGAAGTCGTCCAACAGCTGGTAGATGGTCTCGAGAAGCTGTTGCGACCTGGCGATGTATAGTAGGTGCATGGGTGCTGATCGTTGGGCGTGCGCCCGTCGCGCTTTCCTTAAACGGGACAAATGTAAACAGCGTGGTTGCCGTGGAGGAGGTAAGCGACGTCACAGCTTGGCGCCCCACCGCATGCAAAAGACCTCTGGCGCGACAGCAGCTGGACGAGACGTGCACCAGGCTGACAACACGAGAATCGCGACGTGGCTGGCCGTGAATAGTGCAAAAGTAAGCACTGGATTCAGGATTGCGGCTACCCCCGTTTGGGTACATCTTTGTTGCATTCCCCAGTGTCGTGGGAAATCGGAGAAAGAATCGACACTAGCACGTTTTCAGCAGAGTATAGCAATCTTCCAACGCCTCCAAGACAGAAAAACTTTGTCTACGTTCCACACTGTTCCACGAGAGCCCGCAAATTTCGGGGTACATCGCCCCCGCGCCAGAAGCCTCAGCGCAAATGGACGCCATCCTAGGCCTCCTTGACGAGGAAGCAAAAAGCAAAGCTTTTAAGGCTGGCATCGCGGCAATTCAGACATCGAACCACCTCCCTCTGGACCAGATCCGCATTTGCATCAAGTTGCGCCCATTTTTGAAGTCGCAGCTTGATAGCCGTTCTCCTGATCACGGACATACTGCACAAGCATCAACTCAAAACAAACAAGATCCAATCGAACAGCCGAATGAGACTTTGATACTCACCGAAAACCTCTATGGCCTCCTCCTCCTGCGGATTACTGAAGCTGGTTTGGCATCTGACCAGCTCTACGAACTGGCAGAGCTGCTAAGTAGCGATGGGCTCTTTATGAGTCTCTTGTTCGGGAAGATGCAAAATGAACTCAACGCACTTCTGCCGGGCCTCCGAAAAAGCAATTCCCCGGGAGACGATGAAATTGAGCGCCAGGAAGCCTCCAGAAACTGCACTCGCAAGGCTACGGCGTATTTGATGCTCTTGAAGTGTTCTTATTGGCTTCCAAATGACTGTAATCACGTCATTGACCCCAATACTCTCAAATTTCTGATTCAATTTCTTGCGGTGCCATCAATCCAAGAAGTGGCATATGGCGCTTTATCTGCTTTCTTGTTGCTTCTAAAACGCGGGGCTCCGGTGGCTGTGGCCTCTCATAGTGACAACCTCCCACCTTGGCTTCAGCACTCCACAGATACAGATCGGGTGGTACTCACTAAACCTGTTGTTGACAGCTCCATGTGGGACCATTTGTGCTCGCTTAATACCGAGTACTTTACATCTGGTAAGAAGCCATGCTTTCACTTCGTCGCCCCAGCTAAGTGCAATTGCTCGACATTTCGCCTGCATAGCCCGCTGTACAAGACTGTCTCCTGCACGAGCTGACTTCGTCATAGATGCACAAACAGTCACGATCTTCCGAGTTTGGTTCCTGTGGATATCCCAAGTCGCTCTAGATGAGGCCAAACTGGAATGCCTCCGTCATGTCACTTATTGGGACAAAATTAGGCTGGGCCTGTTGCACGGACATACTGAGCAGCGCAAATACTGCCTAGCAATCCTTCATCAATCTTTGCTGGTAGCACAACAAGATCTTGACCTTCCCTTCATCCAGCTTCGCGTCATAGAACGTGCTAAGTATATGAAGTCCTACGAGCTCTATGCGGCTCTGTTCGAAACGATCGTTCTGGACCGCTACGCAAATCAGGTCCAAGCGTGCTTACCAGAGCTAACGAAGCTGTTCAATTCTAACATACCCCCTCTACTAGCAAGCACATTGTTATCGGCTTCCTTGAATCCCACAGTCCAAGTAGGTGTCCGTAAAATCATTGGGAACTGGTACATTGATTTTGTTATCAAGGTATGTACCCAGCAACCTCGACCCGAAGGGATACCTGTATGCACTCCGTGCTTCACCACTGACGAAAGATTTTGAAGACTCACGGAAATATCAGCGGCCATACACCCTTCTTCCTCGCCAGCTTCCTCCCATGGGCGACTTCAGGAGAGCTTTTCACTGCAACCCTCGTCTCTACACGCGATCACACATATACGCGACACGGTGCATCCTTGGTAGATGTGGTGGCTAGATTCATCTCTCAGGCGTCGGATGAGCCGCTTCCAACTGTACTTTCACCAAGCACTTCTACCCAGGATATGTCTACATCGAGTCGAGGGGCAGTCTTCGGTGGAGTCCTCGATTTCATACTCGAGACTCAAGGCAGAGTCTTCCATTTCGCGATACTGTACCTCTTGGAGGGTCTGATAAACGGCTTGCGCGAACTGCCAAGCCGTGTCTCACTCAAGACGTTTATTACACCTCTCGAGATCGACAAGATCATTCGCATCTCTCGTTTTCCCGGTCTACCCGAAATCACCAGCGACCTGTGCAAGGAGTACTGTGATCAGCTCCGTAGCCTCACTGATCCTGCCGGAGGTAACGCTGGTATGCTTCTCTATGAGCAGACGCGAAATCCAGTCTTGGCGATGAGGGAGCGAGCGGACACTCCACCCAGTAGTGATTTGCCGCCGCTGCGGCTACTACGTACCCAGCTGGAGGAGACACGCCACCATTGCATTCAAGGAGAAAATTACGCAACAGTATGTAACCATGTTGTGAATACCCTGGGCAGAACCGATCACTTTGCGGTCGATCAATCCGATCTTTACACCATCCTCGATGCCTTGTGGGAAGAAGCTGATAGGCGGCAATTTGTCAGACCCGTCGCTGTTCACATTCCAGGTGTCATCTTCCATCCGGTGTGCATACGTATATGCGTACTACAGCGGCCAAAGCCAGGCCACGATGCAACTTACCCGAGCTTCGCGATACTACTTACTGGAGCCATGGAACGTCTCCAGAAGCTTGCCGAAGGCAGGTCATATATCTTGTCTACGCTCGGTATGGCGCTGCGCAAGGCAGTGTTTTCGTCTCCGGACATCATCGAAATCCTCCCCTTTGAAGACCATTTCATTCGGTTCTTGAATAGTGCGCCAACGATCAGGCCCGAATTCCTATACGAAGTGGCCGCAGCCCATAAACTTCAGAAGCACCAACCGCATCGGACGTACAGCGCTTACTACGGGCAGAGGGAGTGGCATGCATATGCTACGACGATTGATCTTCTACGTCGCTTTCCGCAGGAGCATCTTCATGTGGCGAAGCGTCTTTTGGATCGGCTGCTTGAGCCATGGAGAGTCCAACGAGCCGGCGGTCCCATTATAAGCAAATGGAAAAACGTTTTGCAGCTACAAGCCATGCTTCTACTCGTTGACTTTTGTATCGTGGAAGCTGATGTCGATGAGTACCTTGCCAGTTTTTGGCACGCGTTGGTCCTGGAGCCATGGCCCCGTTATCGTTTTCTGCTCGAATGGATCCTCGCACGGATATACTACAGATTCCCGGGGAGAGCGTCGACCATTTTGACCGACCTCGCAAATATTGAAAAATCCAGTTCATCACAAATAGCGAGTTTGATGAAACTTGCAGTTCTCGTTGCACCGTACGAAACGGAAGAATTTTCGACGACATTCATGACAAACCTTGTTCCTTTCTCGGCGAGTCCCAAAGTTCAGATCCGTCATGAGTCCAATTATGCGCTGCCTATCATTTTCGACCTCGCTCGTTGCAGAGGCTGGCGGAGCATCACCGAGAATCCTGCTTTTACGAGCCTCGACGAATTCGTACGCAGTCTAGACAAGTTCAAAATTGCGCCTTGGACCATTCGAACTCTCAAACTGGACATTGTCAAAGACTATACTTTAACAAACATCTTTCAAGGTCAGTATCTAACTATAGAATCTCCTGATCGCGAATCTGTTGCTTTCGAAGACTTTCTGGCGTTACAGGAAGTAGATGAGGTAGCCGGACTACGCGCTCCTCGGGAGCGAATTCCGCTGGGAAGGCCTGTCAACCGTTCATTGTCCAATGCGCCTCTGTCTGCTAATTCAATACTTCAAACATCATCCGCTCCGGACGAGCAGATAATGCCGGCCTATTTCCAGACGAAAGCCGGATCTAGCATGGATTCCCTCTACCCACTTTCGGGTCCGCCTGGCTCTGATGGTCAACGTCCGGCTTCCATAGTTCTAGTGGCATCTTTAGTCGACAACCCGACCAACTTGGGAGGTCTTTCGAGGATCTCAGAGTCCTTTGGGATCGAAGCGCTCCATATTGACGATTTAAGAAAGGTCTCACACAAGGACTTCAAAGCTACGAGCGTCACTTCAGAGAAACACCTCAGAATCTCAGAATTGAAGGTTTCCGAGATACCCGCCTTCCTTATGCAAATGAAAAGGGACGGATACGAGGTCGTGGGTATCGAGCAGACTGGTCAAAGCGGTATCTTGGGGACGCCAGGTGGGAAGGACACAGACTTGCGAGTGATAGGTACTCTGCCACAGAAGTGTGTGTTGGTCCTTGGTAGCGAAAAGGGAGGTATCACGGTGGATGTCCTTGCCGTCGTGGATCGGTGCGTTGAAATTAAGACTGTTGGAGTCACTAGAAGCTTGAGTAAGTATGCTGGATGATGAGACGAAGCTAAGCTAATCCATCATTTAGATGTTCAAACCGCCGCTGGCATTGCAATATTCGAATGGTGGAGAGAGTGGCCAGGGAAAACTCGAGCGTAGATTTTCACTGTCACGGGTGTCAGTCTTAGGAGGTGCTCATCCGAGTACTGGAAAAGAAGGGGATAGTAGAGAGCTCACAATCGGGCCAAACTACTATGTCGCACCTATACGGTGTACAATCCTTATATTCACTTGAGTTTCCGGGTTTCAACCAAGAGTTCTGAAATGATGGCGTCGAATCAGAGACCGGAGACCGCATGCGAATTGAGCACATGAAGGGGCATAATTATGCTACCAAGTGCTGGAAATTTAGTGTCTCTACAAGGGGCGTGAGGCTTCAGCATGCTGCGTAGTCAATTGAATACTTGTCCATAGTAGATGAGGGATACCAATATCGTTCTTAAACCACGATGAAGCCAGAAGTTTCGTTACGAATGAACTGATGACTGCAGGATGTCTCGCTGCAAAGTATTCACAAAACCAAAGTCCTAGGTGAAAATATTCTATCTGCGCCCATAGGCTCCTGCTATAAGTGTAATGCTTCAAGCCCTCCATACCCCATTACATGCCTATTCCGCTGCTGGTGGAAGGTGCACAGTTACCACCGATGAATCAAAATTGACATTGTATGCAAATTAATACCTATGGATGATAAAACACCAGGTTCGAGCTGGAGAGCCGTACGTTCTGCTTGTTTCAGGTCTTCACTCTACACAGAAGCACCGAAGCTTACCTCGCAGGCGCTATAACAACTCAATGAACATAGCAGGCATGGTACCACACTTTGGCCGCGATTGTCGAACGGAGCGTTGATTCTTGTGCTTTGCATTGCTCTTATAATGTGCTTATGCACGCTCCATATAAGTGGTATCTGTTCAGGCGCGTGCGCGAAGTCATTTTTACACCCAAACCCGCGAATAGCCTCGATCCTTGACAACAAAGCTGTTGAAATTGCTTAGTACTGAGAAGTGCACTGCGAGAATCGTGGATTTCGTACCGCTAGGATACCACTTTCAACGATGTTGCTAATTGGACTGCAAGGTGCAGACATTGCTAGAGCGTCAACATCACAATTATCACTAGATCGAGAAGGTTTTGAGTGCGCTGGAGAGTTTACACTGAAGTTATAGACACGTTTGATGACCGATTAGTGCATAGTGCGCCTTGCGACTGAGAGCATTGGAGTCGTTCAATCACTGTCCGTGCACCCGCGCACGACTGACGCGAGTCTCGTCGCGCATCGAATCTGGCCCTCCTCGTCCTTATTCTGCAGCATCCACAGTAGTGTCCAGCCCACAAGACTCCTTGTCCTTACACATTGAGCAAGCTTCAGCAGTTTCGCCTGAGGCACGCGACGTGCAGATCTCCCTTGCCAAGCCATCGTGAAACCGCTATTGAAACCCACCTTCTTCCGCACCTTCTCAATGTACCCCTGATTCGTTCGAAAATCGCTCCGATAAACACACTTTCTACCCGTCGCATCCATTCTAGTTGGTTTCACATAAGCAACTTATGCTTCGCACAAGCCTTCTGGAGCCGCCGTCGCCAAGTATGGGGATGCGAACCTCGAACGCCAAGCAGCAGCTGTCACTGCTGCTGAAACTCATACTGCTCTCTGTTGGGGAAGGGTAGCCATATTAGTAGCCATGCTGGCCGCGACCAAGAAGAGAATCGAATGGAACCCGACATCCTCCTCAAAATGCCCTTCATGAACCCAGGTAAATCGACTCTAGGTCACACTTTCAGGTCAGTAGCGTTTCTAAACATACAAGTCTATCACTGAGTAACTGACCTAGGGGAAGGAACTTCGACCAGACCATTATCACGGTCAAGGTCGGTGGCAAGGAATATCCGGAGTCTTTCAGCTGCCACAGAGAACTACTTCGAAGATGTTCGACGTATTTTGAACGTTGCCTGGAGGAGAAGAGTTCTCCATACAAGAATTCTGGGACCACACTGGAACTAGAAGATACCAGTCCAGACGTGTTTGATGCCTTCATGATGTGGCTCTACACTGGATTTATCCCGCATCATCTCATCGAAGGCGGAAAGGAAGTTCATCCACCAACGCACACCATCGATCTCAACAAAGGCGAGACTGTCACTACCGCAGAGCCGACCGCTGATGCTGAGGATGTCGACACGGCGTCATGGGGCATACAACTGGACAACGATGACACGGCTGTTGATGCCAGCGCAGAAACAGCGACCAGTCCTACTCAGCCCTCTGCCGAGAAGGTGCCTGGCGACAATGAGAGCGAGAAGAGCGCTCCGGCACTGCCCGCCCGTAATCCTGCCGAGAAGCCTGAGATTCCAAAGGAGACCCTCTGTCCTTGCTGTTCAAGACCGTACAAATGGCGCGGCTTGGAAGGATTTCTGGAGCGCCGATTCATCTCGCTCTATATCTTCTCACATCGATACGAGATACCCACCCTTCGGCGAGCAGTCATACTGGCCTGGCAAACCAATGACGAAATTCTGCAGTGCATGCCGGATCACAGCAATGTCATTGCTGCATACGAAAGCCTTCCGGCAAACTCGCCCCTTTGTCTCTACTTCCTCGACATGTACAGCGTGTATTGGACCCCGGAGAGAGACAGTGAACGTATGGCGGCTCTACGAAGCCAATTACCTCAAGCCTTCTTGTTTGAGCTCGTCACAACTCTTGCCAAGGGTGAGCGACCAAAGATCGAGAAAGAGTGGTGCGAGTTCCACGAGCACGAGAACGAGGACGAGAAGAAGCATTGTCTGGACGACTTGTATAAAGACCCTGTTGCCGGCAAGGCGCTTCGAAGGATCAAAGACAGCAAAGGCTGGAAAGGCCTGGTGCTAAAGAAGGGCAAGAGGTGATTTGTCAAAATGCATGGAGTTCAGGAGTTGTACAGCGCATCCATGACTTGTTACATAGAGTTCAGTATGAATACTCAATCTTATGTCCACGCATTCCGGACAATTTCCAATTTCACGACATTCGTCACGTTCATCCATGCAATCTAGATTGAGACCACAATGTTGGGTTCCTAGGCTTGCGACTGCTCACTAAGCGTGGCTGCAGGTGAACTATGAGTAAAAACAAACTGGTAGCAACGATTCAGATCGAGTAAAGAGATGTTGTATTGTGACTGAATGTGGCTACGTGATCGTGTACCACTATTGTGCAAGTTGTGCTAATATAACGTCAGCCGCCTTCTCTGCGACCATATATGTCGACACAGCCGTGAAGGTTCCCGGGATCCTAGGGAACACAGACGCGTCAACCACGCGCAGTCCAGCAGTTCCACGCACACGGAAGCTCGAGTCGAGAACAGCCATGGGGTCATTATCTGCTCCAATCGGGCACGTCGACGATGCATGGTGACCCCATGCTGTGTCCTTGACATAATCCGCAATCGCCTCCTCCGACACAACATCTTCTCCTGGTAGCACCTCATCGATGGGAACCAGTTGTCGCTTGAAGGAATCGCGTGCTAGACCTACTGCCTCTGACAAAGCCGTGACATCGGCAGCATAATCACCACTTCCAGTGTCGAAGTAGTTGTATGTGATGTCAGGTACGTCAAGCGGGTCCGCTGAGCGAAGCGTGACAGCTCCCGCGTTGTTTCGAGGGTGGGCCTTGAGAATTGCCCAGGTGAACCAATCGTGCTCTGCCGTTGCGTTGTAACTATATCCAGGGAAATAGCCACGGAAATTGACAGGTCCACCGAACACGAAGACGTCATACTCGTCCCGAGCAGTGACAGAGCTCTTGTAGAACATCGCTGCGCCTAGACCAGGAGAAGCATAGATACCGCGATTGCCAAGTACGGAGGTTTCCCAACGCTCCAAGCAAGGATCATCTGAGGTACCACCAAAGGTGCAACCATCCAAGGCGGAGAAGTTGCTCGGCGCTTTGCCTTGAACGTTGATCTCATAGTGATCTTGCAAGTTGGTACCTACACCAGGAAGATCCACTACTACCGGTATGTCAAATTTCTTGAGCTCATCTGACGGCCCAACGCCGCTAAGCTTCAAAAGCTGGGGGCTGTTGTAAGTCCCGCCAGCGACAATGACTTCGCGAGAGGCGGTCGCCGTACCGGGTGTACCAGAAGCACCCCTCGACTTGGGGCTGGCTTTGTAGAGGTATTGGCCGTCGAGGAATTCTACTCCGGTTGCTCGGGGAGGAGTGACGGTCTGATCAAAAGTGACCTTGGTGACATGACAATTGAGACGGACATCCAAGGGGTATCGTTTAGTGCCATTGTTGAACGTGGCATCACGAACCGCAAGCACAAACTCGCGGGACCCGGCACGTTTTCCGTCCTCTGACGATAGCGGGATTTGATAGACCGCAGGCTGACTGTCGCGGGTTTCGCTGTCTGCGTTCGCATCGCCGGCCACTAGTGTTCCCAGGTTTACCACGGCATTGGTCTGGTTTCCGAGGGCGAATACGCCACCAGATATACCACACTCAAAAGCTTTGGGTCCGTGAGTACAATGTCGATGGGACTGTAGGAGGTCCCAAGCCAGCCGTCGTAGCCGTGACCCTCGGCCCCCGGTAGCAAGTACTTGTTGTCTTCTAGCTTGACAAAGTATTTGCGCATATTGTCTGGCGACCATGATGCATCACCAGTCAAAGTGGCAATGTTTTCGAAGTCGCTCTGATGAGGATAGATGGCGATGAGCGCGTTGTGTGCAGTACATCCGCCAAGCGTGCCCGTACGCGGATAGAGGGTTCCCTTAATGGTCGAGCCTGCTGGTGGACTCAAACCGGTGTATTGACCGCCATCTGGAGTGTCGTACGTAGTTTTGAAATCACGTGCTTGTCTCGAGTCATCGGCGTAGTGTCGGACGAAGAAGTTCCAAGCAAGGTTTGGATCTTCTGACACCCTGGCGTTGTATGCCGGAACTGTGTAGTTGATATTGGCGCCTTGGTCATCGCCAGCTTCGATAAGAAGCGTCTTGTGACCAGCGAGCGCTAAGCGTGCCGCCAGGGGACCACCACCAGCACCGCTACCGACGACTACATATTCGTAGCCGGTCAGATCCACTGCTTTCACAAGTGAAACGAACGTGCCGATCGAGCCTAGGACTGCCGAGAGACGCATGGTGTTTGGAGGAGACTGTTTTGGGGGTCAGCAAATATGCTAACTAGGTAGGGTTGCGAAGGTAGATGTGAATTACCTATTCCGGAAGAAAACGAATGGATAGAGGCGTCGCGAGGAGCCTGCTTGAACTCTTCATATTGGGCTCGAAGGCCTTTATGAAGGAAACTCGAGGGGACCTCCTCTTCTCCCACGACCTAGAACTAGAATGCACTACTCGCCGTTGTGAGCGTTTGACGCCTCGGCCCAACCCTAGTGGAAGGACTAGTAGTCCCAAAGGTTAGGGACCTTGCGGTGATGGCCTCCTACTTGGTCATATGGTGCGCTGCTCCTCATCTAAGCGCCTTGGTCCGTTCTCCAGCCCGCTTCATGATCGCCAGCGTATCCATGCTCGTGCGCGAACGCAATTTCCGATCCCGACCACTACGATCGCCACATCGACGCAAAGATGCGTTACGGCTTTGCTATATCCCCGGGTGATGGACTAGTCTAGCCATCGACTGATAAAGATACTATTTTGCGAAAATTGTGAATTTTTTTAGGTTTCCCATGCAAGAGTGAAGGTATCGTACCAATGCTAGGTTGCGATGGTTTCACAAGGATGTACGCGCACGGACGTCTGATCGCATGAATCGACTTCCCCATTTCAACCCACTGCCGCAGCAGTACTAATTTGGCGAGTCCGTAGCCTCCATTTCGAGGGTGATGGCCCGCCACTCCTATACTTGGCCCTGTCAAGGACCTTTCTCCATCAAGATTATGTGGAAGGCGGGTAAATGTACGTTTGCACTATCCTCAAAATTCTTGGGAAGTAATAGCAAACGCGACCTTCAAATCTTTACAAGCCAAGCAATTCTCTTTGAAAGGATTAGTGCGAGGGTTATAGTCCTTTGCAGAACACTATTGCGATGAACCAATAGAGTTATGACCGACTTTGCTAATGTGCACATGGGATGCCCGTAGAAGTGGCAGCATGGCTTTCCCTTCCCTTGGGTCCCAATACCGAGCGCTTCATGCAGCACAGGCGGTGTAATGGCATCACACTTAATTGTGCAAACTACCGGCTCGTGGCAACCAGTGACCAAGAATGACCTTTTCCAACATGTGGACCAAAACGATAGAACCTAATGCACTTCGAACTTCGCTTGAAGCAAAAGCAGGGTATGCTTGTCAGTCGGGCTCAGGGTCACATCGGGCTGTGGCTCATTGTGGTAAAGCCGTGAGACATGGTAATATTCTCCTATGCAACAAATTATAATCTCCGCTCACCTCGAGACCCCGCAATCCGATCACATTACCGAGTCTGCACACTGTTGCTTGAAGACGACCTGAGCCAAATAGAAGGTGCTTGTGCTTGAATTCCGTCAAGTCGTTCGAACGCTGGCTAGTGGTACTTGTTCTTGTCGGCGTTCTCATCATTCTCCAGGAAAACCTCAATCTTGTTGTCCATCTTGGGTCCAATGTCATTGCAAAAGCAACAAGCAATGATGGCCAATATGCCAAAACTGAGAGAGCTAAGAGCCGTGGTCCGCAGACCCACCACGTACGCCTGCTGAAATGCTGCGCCTCCCGCGGCGATGATCTCGTTCGTGATGCCGGGCACTTGTGCCAAAGCGGCTGCACCGAGTGGCAATGCCGCAAGGAACGCCGGCACAGCATCCGCGGACAGTCCGGCAGCCGTTACGGCAGCAGGAACGAGCTCCGCGGCTTTGCTGGATTGCACATTTGTCAGGATCGTTTGATAGACTGCATTGAATCTCATTAGCATGGAAACAAGCATCCAAGTCATCTCAACCCACCAGAAATGGCAACAGCGCCGCCAGCAAAGCGAGCGACGCCTGCAAGTCCTCCGCTAATGCCCAATTCGTGCTGGGGAACTCCAAACTGGATGAAGGCAATAGACAAATATTGTGCCCAACCAAATCCAACCTAGCAAGACACGTCAGCACATGAATAGGGTCAAGAAAGGATCGTCTCTCGACGTACTTGGCACAGAAAGACGAAAGCAATCATCATGCCCTTGCGTTCTGGATTCCCAAGTGCAAGCAACGCCCCGAAGACTACCATCACAGTAACGGATGCGGTTCTATTCCATCACAAGTAATTAGCATCGCCCACACAAGGAACACATTCACCTGTGCAGTGACTTACAAAGTCCACTTCCAATGCCCAATCCGATGGCCGAGGACGGTGAGGAGGAACGCTCCAAAGCACAGGCCTGAGAATTGTCAGAAACAGAAGCCATTGCAGAGTTTGTCGAGTACTAAGAAGCCCTGAACAAGTTGATCCCGCATCGTAGTCACATAGCGAGGTCCAAGACACTGGAGACAATGCAAAGCACCACTGCTCGGGTAAGCAAGACGTCACTTACCAATGTTACCAGGCAACCCAAGAACAACTCGATAACTTAAGCTGGTAGTAGCATCGGTGAAAAGAACGCCGACCTGAGTCGGATCTAAGAGCGGAATGCAACGTAAGCGACTTGCTTCTCAGTGTCGATTTGACCACATACAAATGATATTGACAGCGTAGTAAAACATCGTGACAACAAATCCTTGGTCACGTCAGCTTTCACCAAAGTCTCAGCTGCGGAGCATACTTGCCTACGATGAATGGCGCTGTGAGCTCGCGACCTTTGTCGCGGGTGAAAACATGCGTCGGTGTAAGAGGCTGCTTCAGTGGCGCAAATGTTTCCCACAAAGCAAATGCAACCAAGGCAATGAAGCCGCTGACCAGTGTGCCGATGACTATTGGGTCATCAGAAGGAAGCGTAGTTGTGTATACGATGCCAACCAGGATGAGCGTCGCAGAAGCGATAAAGAGGATGGCCCCGACGTAGTCGAGCTCCCGTAGTGCTTGAGAGGTAGGGAGACCGCGGGGGTGCGCGGGTGGGTAATAGAAGAAAAAAAGCCCCAGGAAGCTGAAGAATACGGCGATAGCTGGTGCATACTAGAGATGATGCATTAGTGTATCGTTTTGGAAGCAGCAAATGGAAAAAGGACGACATACAAACAACCATCGCCAAGCTTCTCCGTTGACCGCAGCATATGATCCACTGACGGGCCCGACGAGAACGGCGAAGTAGACTCCCGCATCTGCGAGCACAATTGCTGCGGCTCGCCACTTGTTGGGGAGCAATTCCGGTAGAGCGAAAGCAGCCAGCTGAGCATTGCCGGCACCGAATCCTATGAGTGACATTCCTGCCAACATGGCAGTATTGTTCTTGGCGGATCCGGCCACAATGAATCCGACGAAGAGACAGGCATTGCCACCAACAATGAACCATCGCCGTCCGAAAAGATCGCTGTTTGCTCCGCAAACCATGAAAGCAATGGTCACGGTGATGGTATACAGGCTTACGAACCAGGCTGCCCTGGTGGGGTCGCCAAGCTGGGTCGCAACTACGGCAGCGCAGGCACTGAGTGATGGAACGATCCAGAAGCTGATACCGTATGAAAGCGACAGGATCTTGGATCAAGGTCAGTATCGAAACAGGACATGCCTTTCATGACTTGACTTACGATGACAACACACCACGTCTTCAGTGTGACGTTGTACTCTTCATCGCTTCTTGGTAGATGTCCCGCATTGGCATTCTCCACGTCCTTCTCTTTCAAGCTGTTGGAAGTTTTGGAAACATCATGTGAGGTGCGCTCGACTTTGGCCTTCTCGTCCTCAATCATCATTGCATAGACTGTAAGTGGCTCGTGGTATGGCGCGAGGCAATACAGAGACTACAATGTTTCGGTATCGAGACCATGCGCCCCTGCACAACATCTTATACCCATGCATTCTTAACTATGCGAACCATGCCAGCCTTTGCCGAAATGTAAATCAACCCGATCAGCTGAGCAACTCAAGGTACAGCGCTACACAATCGAGCATTGGTCAGGGCGAATCAAGCCAAAGTATGAGTAGAGGGATTGTGTAACTGGTTGATCTGAGATATCATGGAAGATGTTTTCCGTAGCACGGGAGGCTATGCGAATGCTGGGGTGATGCAGGCGAACGGGTAGCCAATGCGGAGAGAGTCTGGGGAAGCGAGCCGTCGGTGATTAGCCGCGGATCATCAAGGGCCACGGCGATCCTTTGAGCTAGCCACCCTTCATGAAAGATTAGCGAACTTATTATTTGCGTCGCGTAAGGTCGGCGAATGCTTTCGTGGACCAAACCGGCGTGAAACGAGGCTTCCGCCATGATCGCTGCACCTGGTGATCTGCGGGCGGTAAATCTAATGGGGTTTGACACGAAGGATTCGGGAGAGGGTTCCGAGGACGAGGTAGTCGCGGATGTGCGTATGCGAGGCTGAAGCAGGCTGCTATCAACAGGATGGAATGTCCTGGATGCGTATTGCTCATATAGGTATGGGTTGTCTGAATACCAGGTACAGTTCACTTGGCTGAGAGTAAAACTTGCATAGCCCGCCAAGGTTTCGTGATCTTCGTAGGACCTTTGTATCCACCTTCATAAGAGACTTCTATCAAAGGATGAACATATCATCAGCAGAGTCACCCAGCTTCTGTCCACCTCCAATGGGCTACTGGAGTCTCCTTTTCTACATTTCAGTTTTGATGCCGTGCAATACACCTTCGGATAACCAATTGCACACGTTGTATTGTTTCATTGGCAGCCTTGCCTAAGGGTGTCAGTACCATCAGCAGGATCACATCGGAAAAGCAAGAAAGCGACAAATCGTTGCTCAACTTACTACTTCGTTGATTTCCACGGAGACATCTGGACTGGAGGTATTTTCCAAGAGCCCCAGCTTGGAAACCATCCGAGTCACCGGCCTTGGCGGCTTACACATCGTTTGTCGACCACATATTCTTACGCTGAGCATGGGGTGACAGCGTCATTCGTTGGCCATCGCACATTTCGTATTCTCGCATTGCAAGGGACCGCCATCAAACCGCATCGGTGACTCGGACATCGGACTGCAAAGTCGCGAGCGGCCTCTCAAAATGAAGAAGGGCAGGTACATGTGAGCGTATATAGTTGTCAATGATGCCAGACTCTTTCTACATATCACCGCTTCTAAGTCCCAACTTACGATAAATCGATACAATAACCTTATAAGTGATTGCTCAAGTCCACCACCGCGAAATGTCACTCCCAACACACCAACGCGCTGTCATCTTCAACACCACTACCAACAAGCTTTCCTTCACAAGCAATGCACCAGTCCCAACATCTACCGAAGAGCTTCTCATTCGTGTCCACGGCACTGCCATTACAAATGGAGAGCTAACATGGGCGCCCTTCTGCGACTGGCCAGAAAACCATATGCCCTGCTACGATGTCAGCGGCACAATCGTCGCGTTGCCCGACAGCTGTGAAAGCTTCCAGATTGGCGATAAAGTGTACGGCCGCGTGCATGCCGGCCGCGAAGGCACGGCACGAGAATATGCGACGATTTTACAAAGTGAAGCAGCCTTGGTGCCGAAAGGACTGAGTATGTCAGAAGCATCCAGTGTACCCATGTCAGCACACACGGCATGGCAAGCGCTATTCGAGCAAGGACTTTTGACTGGGTCGTTCACACCAACATCTGTGCCTCACGTCGACGCCTCCGGTGAAGCGGTTCTTGGTCAAGCGAAAGGGAAGCGTGTGTTGGTCCTTGGTGCGGCTGGTGGGGTGGGCTTGTTGGCTGTGCAATTTGCAAAATTGGCAGGAGCCTACGTAGCAGGGACTGCGAGCGGGAAAAATGAAGGGTATCTGAAGCAGCTTGGGATCGATCAAGTTATCGACTATACCAAGATCTCGGTGCAGGAATTCATTGCACAAGGGAATGCGAGGTTTGACGTTGTCTTTGATTGTGTTGGCGGCAGGTCGATGCTTGATGGCTGGAACGGTGTCACAGAGGATGGCGCGTATATTTCCGTGGTGCCTGGTTTCAAGGACCCAGAAGGAGGAAAGCCTGCCGGTGTAAGGAGCACTTGGTTTGTGATGGAGGCCAGAGGCGAGGAGCTAGCCAGGATCGGAAAATTCTTTGATAAAGGCATGCTCAAGTCAACGGTAGATTCTGTTTGGAAGCTAGAAGAGTTCGAAGGCGCCTTTGCGAAGACTGCAAGTGGGCATGCGAGAGGAAAGGTCGTTTTCAACGTATCGGAGGCAGATTCATAGGTTTCAGCTGCGCCTTCCGCAAGAATAAGGATGTGTAATGGGCATGTGGATTAGTCGGACCATTCGTCTACCAAAAAAAGCCTACTTCAGCCATACCAACCTGCATTTCTGAACTGTGTAAATTCGTCCACGATCGTGCGCCTGTTGAATCTTGCGCCAACCGGTATCCCGTTCCATCATGTCTATCTTCATAATTCTCCACTCTTCGAGATCTCAAGCATCCTCAGTGAAGGCGGTGTATTCTTGTGAGGTCATCAACTTGCACGACGGCTCTCCTGACACGGTGATCTTTGCAATCCAGGCGTCGCCCTCGGGATCCTTGTTGATGTTTGCTGGCTTCTGCTCCAGCTCCGAGTTGACCTCGGCGACGGTTCCGCTGACGGGGGTGAGGATGTCGGAGGCGGACTTCACAGACTCGACAGCGCCGATTGCGTCACCTTCGCTGACTTCCATGTCGACCTGCGGGAGCTCGATGTAGACGACGTCGCCGAGGGCCTTTGCAGCATATTCCGAGATGCCTAGGGTGTCTTGCAACCGTCAGTCAGCGCGGGCGTGGTGCGGGGCGGGACAGTAACGCACACGTCTTGCCGTCTGCGGACGCTTCAATCCACTCGTGGTCTTCTGTGTACTTCTTCTCCTTCACTGGCGGGCATTAGCTTCCAGCGCTTGCTTGCACGGGGTGCTTTTGCCCGCATACATGCTGCAGAGACCGAGAATAGCCGCTGCCTTTGTGGGAATTGCGCGCGCTGGCACACAAACTGCGGCCTCGCCCTCGCCAGGGTGGTCAATTGGCGCATAGCGCGTACGGCACTTGAGCAGGCAGCCATTTTGGTGATGTGGTGGATGTGCAGAGTCCAAAAGCGCGAAGTGTGCTGGGACCTGGGGAGACTTATGATGGACGCCAAGAGGCCGTGCGGATACCGGTCGCGTACCTTGCCCGAAAAGCGCACCTTTTCGCGGCGGAGAGGGTGCAACTGTCCGCAACGACACACAACAGCCAGGCACCATGTTGTATGAGATGATAGGAGTGGTATGCACTGCAATCGAGTTGCGAGCCATTGTGTGATTGCATTCTGACGCCAGCAGGTCCGGCCTGGCCGCCTCTCCGAAGTCAAAGAGTACGACATGGCCATCGCGATCGCGCATGGGCTTCCTCGCTGACACGGCGTGCAGAATCGCAAAGACAGCGGGCACCATTGTTCTCTCGCAAAAGGGCGTGGTCCGTGGCTACTCCAACTGGGGCACCTTCCTGCTCCCCAAGCCCGCGAAGAAGCTGCAGACCACCCACCATTACGGCCACCACTTCATCATGCGCTTCGATGCGAGCGCCCGCGCACAACACGCCCTGCGCCGGACAATGAGCCTTGACCCCCGCCTCATCAGATACTCGGTCGTCAAGATGGGCGAGAAGTTTGAGCATATCAAGGACGTCGACGGTGTGGCCAAGTTCAGATGAGTGTGCACTGCGCGCCAATGTATGATAGAGGACAAGCATGCGGGGAGTACCAACGGTGCGGTACATGGCACATTTTGCATCGCGCTGGCGTTGAGGACATGGGCACCAATGCCATGGGGATATTGTGTAGCACTATGATACACTATTAGACACACTTGCTCTGCTCTGATATTGCAGCAAAAAAGTGCTAGACTACTCGTGGGACACCTGGACGACTATATATGGCGCCCAAAGCACAATTGTACTTTTCCTTCCACCTCCAATGCATCCGAACAGAACCATATCCACCTCATCGCCCAACATAGCCCGTGCTCAAGAAAACATGTTCGATCGCGCCTTCTTCAGACTCGACTGGTCCTCGTACTAAACATCTGTGAGCTTTTGTGCCATGAGCCGGCAAATGAGAGTACTTACCTGAAGGAAACCTGTGACATCCACCAGCACAGTCCAGCAATCGACCAAGTCTACGAGATCATGCTGTGCTTCTGCGTATTGGCCAGCTCCGACATTGACACTCCTTTTGAAGATGGCCACCATACTATGCCGATTCTCCTTGAGAAACTCTCGCGCTTGAAACACAGTCTGATCGTTCTGGCGTCCTCTGGCGATGACGGCTGCATTGATCACCCGGAGCACCGACAGCATGAGTTCGTAGTATTTCTTCAGAGCCTTGGGGTCGTCAAACTCTAGTCCGATATCTGGGTCCACAGAGAAGATTTGTGAGTCGCGGATGGAAAGAAAGAGCCCGGCATTGAGCACATACGCTGCGCCCAAGCGACTCTGGCATATGCGGAGAAGCAGCGCCAGCACAGCATCGTAGTATGACAACAACGCTGGGATCTGAGGTGCTGCTGCCACTCTAAGCTCTTCTGGAATGTGCTTCAGGTTGTCCACGAGCACACCGATAAAGTTGAGTGAAACAAAGGTTTCAAGCACATATTTCGACTGTTGACGCGTGGCAACCGCCACCATGGCATTCAACAAGAGCAAGGCTGACACTTTGCAAGTCCCTTGGCCGCTGTATGCATCGTCGCACACTGCCTCGATAAGATGCGTTCCGCAGTTTCTAACGGCGTCGAGGGTATGGCGGCCAAGTAGACTGTTCGCGGATGCTTTGTGAAAGGTGCCCTGGATGTAGCGAAAGCAAATCTGATAGCAATACTCTCGAAGCTCTGAGGTGGCCACTGGGCTGTAGATTCCTGATAGCGCAGCTCGGAAAAGCTGCGACAGGCGGTCGTTGGCAAAGTCTCCCGTCTTTTCGAGAGACGTTGACTCAAAGTCGATTTTCTGCACCAGTGATTCGGCGAGCCCGGCAAGCTGTAGGGCCCCGAATATGTCGGCATTGTAAGATTGCTCAAGCTTTGGAAGAATGGATTGTATGGTCTGTAGGATGAACGAAGATCGTGCCGTTTCCTCAAAGTCACAGCTGTGCACAGCGACCATGAGTACTTGTACCCATGATTGAAGGATGTCTCGATGGTAGCGCACAAGCTGTGCCCTTCGATTCCAGTCGGCGAAGACGGCCAATAGAACATCGGCCTCTCTTACTAATTGCTGTTCTGCTTGCGCCTGCACCTCCGCAGTGGCAGTCGGTGGCGCGATCAGACCTTGTTTCTGCATAAACTTCAATTTGAGCCTGATGACTTGTTCAATCAACGGCAAAGAGTAGAGAGTAATGCCGTCCTTCTCTTCTTGGCAGCTAGTGAGACTGACCCCATCGAAGAAATGGTGTTGATCTGGCAAAAGGCGCTCAGGATACACAAACTCGATAAAATCAAAAAGGTCGAAGATGTTCGGATTTGGCGTTGGATCCTCACCAGGTCGGATGGTTGTGCCAAGAAGCACAGACTGGATGCGCGACCTCATGGTAGGCATGCTATCCTTCACTGTTAGACGCAGCTCCCGTGACTCGTAGTCTAAGAATGCTGCCCGACGTTGCAAAAAGTTCTGGAGAGCTAGAGCCGGGTCGCCCGCAAAGAACTCGGAATAGTCGCCCGTAGTCGTGTCTATTCCTTGGGCAAGAGACAAGCCGTCCCATAGGATATCGAGATTGATAGGAACTATTTGAGGCGCTTCGATGAACAGCAGCTCGTTCTCGCGTAGCTCTCCCATGGTCACCGCACTGGTCAACGGGGAGCGCCACAGTTTCTGCAGGAGGTCCCAACAACGTGTCTTCAATGTAGATCGCCATGCGAGAAATTGATCGCCGTCATTGTCAGGATACTCGACACCTAACAGAAGTATGGTGTGGAACAAAGATTGCCCGTTTGACCATAGACTGTCTTCAGCGATGTGCACCGTGCTACTGCCACAAGAGAAGCCTAGCAGGATATGGGCAATGGTGGGTCGTGTGGAAACAGCAGCTAAACAGCCGTTGAGGAAGTCGAGCACGCGTAGCTTGACAACGTAGCCAGCAGCAGCTGGGCCCGCCTCTAGCTCTTCTGGGGAGAATCTCATCAAACCGGCCAGTGATCGACCGATTCGCTCGGCCTCATTGTCTTTTTCCAGAATGCCAACGATCTTGCTCCTGCCAGATCGCTGGCCGAAACCGGCGGGCGAGACTGCTAGCTTGCGCGAAGAGGCCATCTTTTCGAGCAGTTGCAGTGAGGCGATGGTTAGTGATTCGTGACCGGTTCCGCAGTATAGACCGAGGTCAACGATGATCTGCAGATTGTTGAGTACGGCATCCTCGAAGGACGCCAGGGACAAATTTGAGACGGGCGAGTGCTGGGATGAGGGCTGCTGCTTGAGCACAGGTCTGACAATGTCGAGATACGTCGCCTGTAATTTCATCACAAGATCCATGACCTCGATGCTTAGCATCAACGACTGCACCAGAGGGGAGTCGGATGGAGCTGCATCGACCTCGGAGACATCGTGATGCGCCGAGGCAAAGAGCGCTTTGAGCACTCTGTCGTTGAAAAGCCATTCCATCACTCTAGTGAATGGGTGAAGGGCCACATAGACGGCCAGAGACGAGGGATCGATGACGGAGTCAACAGGTATGTTGGATTTGTTTGCAAACACAACAAGATTCTCGTTGAAGGTTGAGAGGCAAGTTACCATGAAGCTCAAACATGTCCATCTCATAACGTTCCGCTGCAAGGGATCAAGCACCTCCTGTGAGCGTTCAGCAAAGACTTGCTGCATGACAAAGTCGACATAACCCTCGATTCCCGGCATTCGTCTCGAAGAACCCAAGCCTTCAGGAAAAGGCAGGCTATCATTTAGTCCTTCATTCTCTGGATATGGCTCCACGAGAGCATGCAGGTAGCGAACGAATGCAATAGACTCGTCGTACCCATCTGCAAGCGTACTCCAGAGGTCGTCTCGAGGTAAGGCACCCATCACCGTGCTTGGCTTCGATCCCGCATAGAAGCCACTGACCGTCCAGTCGTCCAGGATGTTCCACATGGCGCTGGCGCGGAGCGCATCCTTTCCGACAAGCAAAGCCGCGAGGGCATCGTAGGCAGCAGCGCGGAGTCCGCTTTCGACCTTGTCCGTACAGAGACCAAAGCAAATCTGAGCCAAGTCGTACTCCTTGGTATCGAGGACCCAATTGCGCGCTGTTGCACTCTGTCGGCAGACATGCGCCAGAAGTCGCAGGTAGCTCTCGAGCATGGTAGCGCTCTCTGGTTCGACGATCTGGTCCACCGGATTCTGTGAAGGGGCGTAGACTCCGCCTTGTATGGCTTTCTTGGGTTCGTGGATGTCATTCACAAATTCAATGAGCTCGTTAAAGATGTGAGTGTAGCTGAGTGAGCTTGTTCGTCGAATCTTGCCGGATGAGGAAGAGCCTTCTTCCATCAGAAACCTATGCGCGGAGTCTGCGTTGCTCTCCCCAGTCGAGATGGCGCGCAACATTTCGCAGAACATGGCAATGCGAGGCGTCGGCTGTCGCTTAGCCGCCCACTGGAGGAAGCCGTAAAGATTACTCTCTTTGTCCGACCAGAAGTCTTCCGCAGCGTCCGGAGAGCCATCGAATGCATAAGCAACAATGACCATGAATCGTTCGAGATGCATAGGGTACTCTCCTGTAGACCGTTGAAAGTGTAGCTGTAGCCGTTTCCGCTGGTCGTCTTCTTCTACTTTTAATCGTCGCAATGTGTCTGGCATGTTTGTGATGAAGGAATCGACAAAGGTTTGGAGCTGGTCCATGATCAAGATTTTGAAGAAATCTTCTGGTTGAGCTGAGTCGGCACTAAGAACAGCGGTGTCCTGCAAGAGGGTTGAAAGCATGCTCGTCTTTTGAGGATCGTACCAGCGGGTTGGCCGCACGTCCTGGCTGAAGGAGAGCGTGAAATGGAAGGCACCGTCATCGAGGGCCTTGAGAAACGCGTCCGAACGGGAAGTGGCCTCGGCGTCGAAGTTGATGTTTTGCATGGCTGGGTCCTGCGTGTTGGGGTCAAGGTAGCGCCCGCTGTACTCTGCCAGCCACCATGTCAAAGTCGCAGCATGCAAATTCCGCAAAGCCCAATTATCGCTCTCCCGGCCGGCCATGAGGGTTTCGTGCAGCTTCCGCGCATCTTTGAGGACGAGATTGGATTCGGCGGCGGCCCAGGACGTCAGGCGGAGGAGCATAGGCACGTAGTGGATGGTGATGAGGTCATGCTTGTCGAGCGTCCGGGCGCGGGCAAGCAGCGAATTGTAGTTGTCGAGATTGACGTATCCTGCTTTGATCATGTGCGTGCATATCGCTGCCAAATTCTCGTGCTGGCGTGTGAGGCTCTGGCGCTGGAAGGTCATGATCTCGACAAAGCCGGGCAGGGGCACCTGGCCTACCACGTGCGTGCTCTGGACACGCTCGGCAATGACATGCAGCCAGCGCTCGACGGCCTCCATGGTTGTGAGGCACTTCATCCAGAAGCCGTAGGCATTGGCAAGGTTGGACGTGTCGTTGACGCCGACGATGAACTGGACGGCCAGCTGCAGCGCATCGACGCGCACCACGTTGTCGTCGTCGGCGCTGTCCAGGGCGGTGCGCATTAGGATGCGCAGGCAGAGCAGGACGTACTCGCGGCGGCGGTGGAAGCGGATCACGGCCGTCTGCAGCTGCGAGCGGTCGAGCTCCTGGGCCTCCGCTTGGGCGCCCAGGAAGAGGGCGGCGGCGTCCAGCTCGTCGAGATTGAGCGCCTCGGACAGCTCGAGCGTCTGCTGCTTGAAGTCATCGTTGACCTCGTACTCGTCGTCGCCAATCGTGATCTTGCCTGGCGCGGTCAGTCAGTTGCACTCGTCTCGGGCGCCGCTCGCGGGCCTCGGGGGCGCGTACCTGCTGTCAGCGTCTGTCGGCTGGCGTCGTTCTTGGGCTTCTTGTCGAGCAGGGCCTTGAAGTCGTCGAGATGCGCCTCCAGGGTGTGGATCAGGCGCTCCAGCACCGGCAGCTGCAGGTCGATGTGGGCGCAGAGGTCGCGATGCAGGCCCTGCAGGGCGGCGAGGCTGTCTTCTTCAGCCATGGGAGCGCAGTGTCACGGGACTGGGCATTATGTGTGGGAGAGAGCGGGCAGTAGTGCGGAGGGAGGGCAGGCGCGGGCGTGTTTGGGCGCTGCGTCTGTTTTCTTTGACGCAGCTTGTCTTCTGGCGAGGCGACGCGACTCATTCACATCAAGCTAACTTAGTGTAGTCCCAGTACCTGCATCATCGTCCAAGCTCCAGGCCAGGTACAGCACCGCTCACCTCCGAACACACCTCCGCCTCAGCCACTGCAGCACCGAGCACTTTGCGCGCAGCCGTAGTCACGTCCTCACGTAGTCACTCACTGCTGGCCATGCACACCCTCGCTCCTGCTTGTACTCGGCGCGGCACAGCGAGCAGCCAGCATGGGGGCCACCAACATCCAGGACGCGAAGCGTAAGTTATTCCTACAACCTCTGCAGCCGCCATTGAGCGACGCCATGCTGACTGACCGCCTGCAGTGCTCATCCAGTCCTCGCGCCAGAATGACCGCGCAACCGGCCTCAAGGACCTCGTGCACATCCTCAAGCACAACCGCGGCAAGCCCAGCCTCGATGCCCTCGGCAACAAGGCCTATCTCGCCCTGTGCGAGGCGCTCTTCCAGTGTATGCGCGACGACCGCGCATCGTTCCTGCGCAGCACGTCGCGGAACCCAAAGGCAGCCACGTTCCTTCCCCTCTCGGCAGCCGCCCTGCGCCATGTCGTCGCTACCGGCGTGCGTACCATCAAGAGCTCGACCGTCGAGATTATCATAGACTCCATCATTGAGGTGCTGCCGGGCCTGGATCGCGTGCCCATCAAGCTTCTGCTCGAGGAGCTGCCCAAGACCCTGCGCGCCCTGCTGGACTACCAGCCGCATGTGGAGCGCCTCTCTAAGGACTGCTGGGACGCGGCAGTCGACTTTTGCATCGAGACGCTTGCTGGCTTCTACGCGTCGCCTGAGCCAGACGTCGAGCCGCCCAACAGCTGGAGCACAAGTGTCTCGAGCCGCGCGCGGACTCCCTTCGAGTCGACTGACCTAACCTCATCACGAGCCAGCCCTCGTGCCCCTCTTGTCAGGGCAAAGTCGGTCAATGATGAGTATTCACACTCAGCAGAAGACTTTGTGCACTGTCTGCACTCACTCGTGAAAGCATCCAACGCGCCTCTGCTGGACAAGGCAGATGACGTCCTGGTAGCCCTGGTACAGTTCCTCCAGCGGCGGACGGGGCGTAGTAGCACTGCAGTTGCTGCTCTTGCGGCCATCAACTCGATTTTGACCCGATCTACAATGCAGTCTCTCCAACTCACTAAGCGTGTGGTGCAAGAGCTACTGCCTTTGATGAAATTCATGTGGACTGAACCTGCACTTAGGGACGAGATAATGATTACCCTGATTTACACTGAGGCACACCTGTCCAGCTTGCTGTCTGACCCAGAGAAGGAGCCTGTCGCCTTCGACCTCGAAGCTCTGCTTGAAGTCATATATGGAGAGTATCGAAAACGGCAAGAGTCCACTGCCCATCAATACCTTGAAGACGACCATGTATGCTTTCGACATCTGGGATCAGCTGATAATACTACACATCCACTACGTACACGTGCCTTTTCCATGGATACTCAGCACCTACGCTTTGAAAGTCATTGGGCCACTGTAGCAACAATAGCGCGCTTCTCTTTCATGCTCGACCAACATAGAGCCGTCGCCGTTCAAACACATAGCGATGGCGAAGAGAGCGTCAACAAGCGCCGCCGCTTTACTCAATTGTTCCAGGAATATCTCCGGCACATTCTCGAGCCCCGCTCAAATGCCAAACGAGCGGCATTGCAAGTAATTGCTTTCATGGTCCAAGAAGGCTCTCTCGATCAGGAAGACCTCCAGTCGACATTGGAAAGGCTCATCTCATGTATCTCTGATGAGAATCCAGCTCATTCCACCTGGGCCATTATTGCTCTCTCTGGGTAAGTATTTTCAGCGACAACAACTTCGCGCCTTTCTCTGACATGTCCAGTGCTGCACTCCAACCAAAGGCAAAGGACGCTAATCTGATACCGTTCTGGATATCTGCCTGGCAAAGTGCGGCTCGTGCGGCAACGTCCGTTTCAGTTTCCCGGGCTGCTTGTCGCTTAATGGATGTCCTGCTCAAGCTTCACATTATACCATTCTCGACCGTGACAGATACAGTGCAATCGATGCTACTGTCCATAGAACTGAGTGGTCCCGCATTGCTTACCGAAACCAGCTCCTCTCTTTTGACTACGATACTGGAAGAACGTGTACTCGAGAATCCGACCAATTTCAACGCCACGTCTGAACGAATTCTCAGCTGGCTTGTTAGCAAATGGACACCAAGTGAGTTCTCCATGTAAATCTTCTCGGAACTTTGGATTCTAACTTTCCAAGGCCTTTGGTTTGAGCGGACATACTCATCGCTTCATGCACACCATTGTGATGCACGGGATGTTTTGCGAGTTCTGTTTGCCTGCTTAGACAGACCCTACACTCCTCCTAATCATGCTCCATTCTTCGTTCTGGGACCTATATCCCAAGCGACAGTCCGGACTGATGCATACAAAGATCTCACGCGGTATCTACTCTTAGTCGATAACGAGTACGATGCACTTGCAAGAATCAATGCTAGCACGTCAGGGGCTATGGACAATCCAACCGAACATCATCCTACGCCACTGGAGAGTAGAACTATAGAGTTCTGTCTTTCTGAAGTAGAAAAGGCGAGAGTCCGCTGGACGGAGATGATGACGTCAAACATACAAAGCATCAACTCGGATATGATGCGAGTGGTTACCAATTTATGCATCATCATACCAGCTGTCACGAGTCTCGCCGACCCGGAAGATCGACACGTCAGCAGTCTTGCATCCGCGATCAATGATTTCGCCGAATCCTTTGTCGAGACTCTCGCGAGACCTCACATGGAGCAGTATAAGGTCGATGCTGTTTTGGAGACATGCGCCAAGAGCTTGCCGGACGTCGGTGCTATAAAATGCCCAAGCACCAAGACCTTCAAACAAGTTGGTGTCTATCTTCTTGCGCATCATTTGTCGAAAGCGCTTGGCAACCGCAAGGAGATCAAGCAGTCTTTCTATGCCGAGGAAGATGATTTCATGGATGTCGACGATACCGTCGACTCACAAACTACTTCACTCGCCACTGGGAACGAGCCAGATGTACCTCGGCATGACACGCCTGCCGAAAGTGACCCGGCCGCTCTGCGCTCATCCTGTACGACCTACCTACATTTCATATCGTCGTTTGATGATGACAGGGAATTTGGAGCCAAGCAGATACCTTCGAAATTTGTGGATTATGTTGTATCTCTCCATGAAAGCGAATTGCTACGATCACGTCTGTTTCTTCGGGCGTTGTGGAACAGCAGCTATGAACTGTCTCGCAGCGACTGTCTCAACCTCCTCGAGCGGTACAGTGAGGCCCTTATCGATCCCCGTGCTCGCGAGTACAACACATCTGAGGTTGCGAACGGCATGTTGGTTGAAGTTCTGATTGGCACAGCATCGGTATGGAGTCCCGACGCGGCGGACCGCGAGGCACAGGATTTGTACGACAATGTCGAGGCACTGTATGCCTATTATATCAAAGATATGGAGAAAAGCGGCGTCAGGCGATCTGCAAATCTGCAAAAAGTCCTCGCTGTATTTCTCCATGGCCTCTTGAAGCAACATCCAGACTTCGGGCAGGTTCGCAAAGTGCCATCTGTTCGAACTGCATTATTCGAACTCTTGGCAAAGGGGGAGATGACAGTCAAGTTCCACATAGCCGAGCGTCTTCCCGGAATGTTTGAGGACTTCGTCCTCTCAGAGCACAAGAAGATCCTGCAGGACGTGGACAGTAGCTTGCCCGGCGATGATGAGGGTATCGAGGGTATAGCGGTGCGGCTACTCGTTCTCTCGAAGCTGGCATCACAGTGGCATACTCTCTTGCGTCAGTGTGTCTACTTCATCTTCGCCACCGCGGGCTCTGTCGAGGGAGCTGCCCAACATGCCAAACGGTGTATTTTGAATGTGGCAAAGGCTCGAGGGCTAAAAGATTCACAGTGTCTTTTCCGTCTGTTTGCTTCGCAAGTGCTCTTCATCTGGTTAGATCGAGGCCGCGTCCTGGCAGACATCCCTTACATCGCGTTTGGTTACACGTCATTGGTCGAGCTTTTACGCGACATCGCATCGGAAGCGGTAGGCCAGGTGATCATGCGTGGTCGTAGAACAGAAGTAGAGTACCTCGCAGGTAAGCTACAGATTCCCACAGACGAACTCTTATCAGCAAATATGGGTAAAGCAGCTGCGTATACCATAGCTTGGGACACTTGTCACGGCTTTGCGCGAAACAGAGCAGAGCCAAATCACTCCAATCTACTGAAGGAGCTAGTTGGGAACGAGTCTTACTACCAGTCTATACGGTATCACTTCCCGCAAGTAGTCGGCTATATTCTCCAAACCATCGACCACGAAGAGCGCTTCCCTCTTGCCTTGGAGAAGAAGCCAGCTTTTGATGGTGCCGCCCAAGTCATATCCGCTATTGTAGGGATCAGCCAATCGAAACAGGATCTGAATATTGGCATCGAGCCGGCATTTTCCGCATTTTACCTTCCCGATCAACTGGAACGTCTGTGTAGGCGAACTGGTGACAACCCCGCCACTTTCTGGTCACCAAGCACCTACACTTATGTCTTGCGCTCTCTACTAGACCGTATCAACCCAGCTTTAGGCTCACTATACGCACGTTCCATGATACGCAAAATTCGGATTGTGGTTGCTTTGGCAGGAACTGTAGCACACGCAGGTTACCCCCTTCAAATGACGCTCCAATCTTTGCGGCCCTTCCTCACCGATGTTCAATGTGCCGAAGATACGGTTGGCATCATGCAGTATCTGTTCGAGCACGGTTCTCAGTATTTACGAGAACATGTTGCGTTCCTGACAGGCATTGGACTGTCCATACTGATTTCGATTCGAGTCTTCCTAGGATCTACCCAGGACAGTACCACGCAGCAATCGCAACATGTTGCAACAATGACAGCGGCGAATCGATTCCACAAATGGCTCACTGAGTATCTCAGGGGTCATGGTGAAATAATGGGTGCTAGTAAACAGTCATCATCCATCAAAGCTTTCAAGCTTATCACCACTGCTGCCTCCCAAGTGACGGATGAAGGTAACTCAATGCGCGGTAGTGAAGAGGGCAAGCTGCTCTTGGAGATACTGAATGATGTAAAATCAGGCCGCAAGCTACTCAATAAGACCTCGCGAGAGGTTGCGCTAAATCTACTATGCCAAAATTTCCAACCAGCTTCGATGGCCCGTGACGACATACTGGGCCTGGATCAGGATGCTGCCGAATACGCACCACTTGTTTGGGAGTCATGTCGCCGCAGCGGCGTTGGTGATGGGTACCTTCTCTGGGCAGCAAAGGTTCTTGGACGTGCTTATAGTGCTTGTGGAGAGGTGAAGCAGAACACGACCCAGTCACAGCCTTGGACACAATCACGCTCCACCACCAGAGATGCTCTGGGGAAAGCTTCTCGCGAAGCCATTGTCATGGAAGTCATCGAGCTGTTCTACAGTGACGACCGCACTGAAGTGAGCCTGGCGGAAGATGCCGTCAGGCGTCTGATCTCACGCCTGACCCAGGCGGATTCTCGATACGTTGCGGAGTTGAATAGGGCCATACCAGATGCCATAGGGAAAGCACTTGGGTTATACATCCCAGAACGTGCACCAGCTTTGGCCTCCCTGCAACCGGAGGGACTCGAGGAAGCTCTCACTGCTACGAACAAGACGGTGCCGATATGGATTAGAGACGTGACGATATCGCTTTGCAAGTCTACTCCTGATGATCCCATTCTCGGGGCTCTCTCTGATCTTCTTTATGGGATTGACCACATGGCGGAGAGACTCTTGCCATTTATCGTTCATCTTGTCCTACTTGACGAGTTTGACAGCGAGCGTCGAATCCGCGAAGACATGTCGGCTGCAATGACAACATGGTTCAAAAATTGCGGACCGCACACTGCGCAATATGTCCGCCATTTGATTCGAATCGTTCTCTATCTTCGCAGTCAGCCGATTCCGAAAGAAGTCACACGTGTGGACCGGGATCGCTGGTTAGAAATTGATTTTCTAAGCGCATCACAGGCTGCAGACGTGTGTGGTATGTATAGAAGCGCTCTTCTGTTTGCTGAGACGAGTTCCGGCCAACCTGTCATCAAGAGCAACACCAGAAGATCTCCTGTCCTAGTCGAAGCTCCTCGACTGCCAGTGAAGCTTCAGCTCTCCATCTACAAGAATCTAGACGAGCCAGATTCGTTCTATGGCGTCGACCGTGGCTCAAATCTGTCGTCCGTGCTGGATCGGCTTGAGTACGAAGGAGACGGTATGAAGAGTTTGCTCTTCCGCGGCGCGCGACTTGACAGTCACATGCGCCGATTAAACTCTTTCGATTCGGCAGACTCCCGTGGCTCCGTGAAGTCTCTCATTATGCTGAACATGAATAGTGTCACACACTCTTTGCTCTCTACCGATCAGTTCCGGGACATTGGCGATGATGTTGTGGAAAGCACTCTTCATACCGCAAGAAAGCTCGGCCAGTGGGATATCAAAGCCCCAGACACAGTACATACTGAATCTAGCGCGCTATTCAAAGCATTTCAAGGACTGCACTTTGCCAAGAGTGCGACGGATGCCCAAGAGAGCTTTGAGCGACAGCTCCTTGCCACGATGAACTTCTTATCAGGACGAAACGACTCTTCAGTCCCAGTAAAAGCTCGTCTACGAGCACTAGGCGCTCTTGTAGAAGCAGACGAGGTGATCAGAGCCGAAAGGCCAGAGCATTTGCTCGACACATGGGACCGTATGAAGGCTCGCGAAAGATGGATGTTGTCTGGAGAGTAAGCTCGTTTGTTCTGGGCTTTACCTTCATCTTTACTGACTATCACATAGATTCAGTGACGTACGGCAGTGTCTGTCCTGCCGCGAAACGCTGTTCGGCGTCCTAAGCTCTAACCAGTCTCTCGTCAATTCCCTTCGATCAAGGACTGCAACTGTACGGGGAATCGAGGTAGAAGCCCTTGTGTCCTCATCCACGATCTGCAGAAGACACGGCGCGCTGCAAGAATCGCTCGCCAGCGTGACTTATCTATCGGATATCGTGTCTGACTGCAAGTCTGTTGGTTTAGACATTGAAGCAACGGCCCAGCACGAGGTAGCAAACGTACTGTGGGAGCAGGGCGAGGCAGAGACTTCGATACGCATTCGCCAGCACCTCATCGAGCACGCAGACTTCGATTCTCAAAACACTGATCTGAGTTTACCTGTGCTTCTAGCACGTTTGGTACGTACATTCCCATGTTGGACACCGAACTGTGCTAATTTCGTCAGGGCCACCACCTTGCCGAAGCCCGCCTTGCCAAGCCTGATGCTATCATGCGCGACTATCTGGAGCCGGCCATTCGCGAGCTCAAGAACCAAAAGCAGGGTGCCGGGCCAGGGCAAGTTTTCCACGAATTCGCCCTCTTTTGCGACAAACAGCTTCAAAGTCCAGAAGCGGCTGAAGATATGGATCGAATCAAGACTGTGATGGACCGAAAATTGCAAGAGTACAATGAGTTCTTGAAGCTTTCCAAGACGGACAAGAGCAAGAGCATGCGCGAAACTTACCACCGAAGCGCTCGCCGCGCAAAAGGGTGGTATGACCTTGACCATGCGGAGTACGAACGAATGCGAAAGGGCCGAGAACAATTCTTGCGACAATGCCTCGAGAACTACTTACTGTCGCTGTCCGCCAGCGACGAATACAACAATGATGCGTTGCGTGTTTTTTCTCTATGGCTAGAGTATGCTGACACGGATTTGGCCAACAGCGCAGTCAAGACTTATCTCGACAGTGTACCCAGTGGCAAGTTCGCCTTGCTAATGAATCAGCTGTCATCGAGACTACAAGCGGAGGATAGCGAATTTCAGAATCTCTTGATGTCACTTGTCTTTCGCATTTGCGTCGACCACCCATACCATGGCATGCATCAAATTTTCGCCATTCAAATGAAGGTCGGTGCCATCACTAGAGAGGACGTTGTCCGTGCAAAAGACGAGGCTGCGCGATCTCGCCAGAAAGCTGCGACAGCACTAGCAACTGCTCTGGGCAATGACAGTAGGGCGCGCTCCTATTGGAGCTCAATCTTCCAGTCGAATGAGATATATCACCACCTCGCCATGTTCAAAGGCGAGAAGGAAAGTACGCAGCAGGGTCGAGAGCTGCCGCTAGATCGATACAAGGAGTCTAAAGAGCTTGTCAGTAAGGTGCCCAAATTAAATGTACCGCCAGCGACTCTGCAGGTCGAAGTCAGAGCAAACAAAAACTACACCGACCTGCCGAGAATCCAGAAGTTCAAGCCGACCATGAGCATTGCAAACGGACTAAGCGCTCCCAAGATCATCACTGCTATCGGAACAGATGGAAAGCCGTATAAGCAACTAGTGAGTCGCTGAGCATTCCTATGGTCCTGGCATAACGACTAACGATTCAAGTTCAAATCTGGCAATGACGATCTTCGTCAAGACGCGATAATGGAACAGGTCTTCGACCAGGTTTCGCGACTTCTTCGGAATCACACCGCTACACGCATTCGGAACATCGGTATTCGCACATATAAAGTGCTGCCACTCTCCACGCGCTCAGGTCTGATGGAATTTGTTCAGAATACCATACCGTTGCACCTTTGGGTTATGCCGGCGCACGAAAAGTACTATCCCAACGATTACAGACCTGACAGGTGCCGCAAAGAAATTGGTGCAGCTCAACAGGATTCGCTATCTACACGCACCAAGGTATGGCAGAAGATTGCCGGCAATTTCCATCCGGTCTTACGATACTTTTTACTGGAGCGTTTCGAGGATCCAGATGAATGGTTCGAGCGTCGCCTAGCCTACACACGCTCCACGGCTGCCATTTCTATTCTCGGCCATGTCCTGGGTCTTGGTGATCGCCATTGTCACAACATATTGCTGGACGAGAAGTCGGGCGAAGTCATTCACATTGATCTTGGAGTGAGTTTTGAAGCAGGTCGTGTCCTACCCGTGCCAGAAGTCGTTCCGTTCCGCTTGACACGCGACTTGGTAGATGCTATGGGCTATACGAAGACCGAGGGCGTCTTTCGCCGGTGTTGCGAGTTTACGATGGACACACTACGTGAGGAGCGTGAGTCAATCATGACATTACTCAATGTCTTGCGTTACGACCCGCTCGTGAATTGGAGTGTTACACCGACCAAAGCAAAGCGGATGCAAGAAGGTAATCAAGACACGAACGCTCAGAATGGCACAAGAGCATCAACCGTCGCACCAGGAGGTACGCCCGCTCCATCAGGACAAGGAGCTTTGGAGGAAGTGGTGCAAGAGAGTAACAAGAAGAGAGAGAAGGAGGAACAAGCTGGCGAGGCGGGGAGAGCACTCAGCGTGGTGGAGAAGAAGTTGAGCAAGACTCTAAGTACAAAAGCGACTGTCAATGAGTTGATACAGCAAGCGACAGATGAGCGGAATTTGGCGGTCCTGTACATGGGGTGGGCAAGCTATGCATAGTATTGAACGATGTACCTTACAACAGCATTACGGTTTCACAGCATTCGAGCGCGGCGTTACGGCACACATGGGCATAGATGTAGCGTTTCATGTACCGAAATTTTTATCAATACCTAGGGACCAGCGTTGTGTACAACTCCGCCTACTTGCAGCATGATGTTCATAGGAGCCTCGCGTGGAAAAACACATGTGAAGACTGCGCTGCCCCACCCCACAAGCGAAGATTACCCCACTTGAGCCACATGCAAGTTTCTCACTCAACGATCTCCAACAATGTGTAGACTGTGTGTGCGTGAGCAAATGATGCTGTGTTTATATACTGTATTATTTTCTCACCACCCATAAATCATCCGATTCATCGGCCTAATGGCCCAATGGCAAGGCGCTTGACTACGATTTATTCTGCAATCAAGAGATTCCAGGTTGTATGTATTACCCCAACATGATCCAGTTCGATCCCCCACTAACACGCAACAGCGACCCCTGGTTAGGTCAAAATTTATCTTTTTGCACATCTTGTGCAACTGCTATCATATTATCTTCCGCTGAGCTGTGTTGGAAAGCTTTTTTTGGTACCAGCGCGTGCTCGCCTATATGCAAACTGACACCCTCGCCCTATTTCTCGACCACCAAAACCACGACCTCCAGAGTTGTTTGCAAGAGGGTATTATGATCACTGGCGCTGGTGACACGTGTGCTGGCAACTTGGTGCTCTTAGGTCTTGAAGACATACACTGCCCTCTCGTGGTCGTGATGACAGGGTTGTCAAAAGCTGTATCAGTGTGCGCATTGAATACTACGAAATTCACACCACTCAGTGCTCGAAAAATGCATTCGCTGAGCCTAGGGTAGCCCTTCAAGTGGCCCTCTACCACTGTTGCTTTTCTCAAGAGGGGGGTTTGTGCAAGTTTGCTTTGCACTCGTGCATTGTTTGAGCTGATGATGGAGCAAGCACAATACCGAGCCCCCACGATTGATGCGCAATGCTTTTGTTTGGATTTACATCATGTTCGATATCCTACCTGGTAATATGACATACTATCAATGTACGTACGGTAGTCCTCTAGCGAGTGGAAACAAAATCAAGACATGCAAAGGCCAAGTCGTGCTATGAGACTTTTCGAATGTTTGCATCATTTTGAAATGCTGAATTCGGACACCCTTGGTCTCGAGCAGAGGCGAACAACCGTATCAACGGGCTGTCATACTTTTCACTGACGTCTTTGAGAGTCTAGCTTAGCTTGACCGTCTGACGTGCACATGTTATGAGCTGCAACGTTTCGGACACCGCCATTCGAGTGACATTCAAGGCATTCGTTTCGAGAGCACATTCCACCATGAAGATCCGGAGCGTCCAATAGGGGAAGGTGTATTGATATGCACTTATGACTGTGAAGCCTGTCATTCCATCTACTTGTTGCACTGATGCAGCGCTAGCAGAATCTTCTTTACATTCAATACACAGTACAGGGAAAATGAAAAAGGACGCATGCAATGCAATGTGATGATATCCAAGTCGCAAAATGCGGTCAGCGCTTGACCGTCACCTGCCAATTTCGCTCCAACTCCTCATGCGTAAAAATGAAAAATGTCGCTAAATTTGCGCACAGTGCGGGAAAAAAATAAAATCAAAATTGTTTGCCGAGACGGTGATCGCCCATTTCCCGCTCTGGCGCGCATCAACGCAAATCTGATGTTCCGCTTGTTACTCGACGATTGCTCGATGCGAATGTGTAACGTGTGCCCCCACTTCTGGAGTCGGCGTGTTCCGGCGTGCCGCTCCGAGCGAATTGTGTCGCAGCGGAATCATTTCGGTGTCGTCCCACTGATTTCAATGGAGACGACGACGTTTTCCCCGGTCTCGTGGCCATGATGCAGGAACATGAGGCTGCATACGTAGGATCTTGTGTAACTGTGCCTTCCTTCGCGCGTATCCACAGCCTGGATTGTCGCCAAAAGCCGGTCTGACAGGAATAATTGGCCATCACGCTATTCGTTGTAGAGCGTTTAGCCGGAACCGTCCATGTGCACAGGCACTCGTGTGCGGTCCAGGTAGAGTTTTCCGAGGCAACGGTCACTATGGTGGGAAGAGCCCACAGCTGCGACGCCGCTAAACTTGCCGGCGGGCACTTTGCTCCGAGGAGAAGTGGGAAATCCGATCGACTCCAGGGTGCTTGCGTAGCCTGACGTCAACTGGGATTGGTAGGTTGTCAAGGGTGCGGCACCGCGCTAGGTGTGTCATCGGTCACGATGTCGTGTGAACGGAACGAGGGTCTTCCTGCATGCGTGCCCGACGCGCACAACGGTTGTCAAAGTCCAGGATGGCCTAACAAAATTGCTCTGCTAGTGCAATTACTTTGCGGCAATTCCAATCCATCTATCAGGGACTCCATTTACGCCCGGATTCGTTGGCGCCTTTCCGGAGCCGGTTTTTCTTGGCGGGAGCCAAATGCGCGCTCTGCCGACGGCCTTTGCGTCGAGCTTGCCGACTCGGCGCATGTTCATCTCGAGAACAATGACCCGCAGAAAATCGCTGTTCTCACGAGGCTCGCGCTGACGGACAGTCGGGGGTGAGGACAGTGCTCGTCCAGCTTCGGAAAAAGGATCCGATGTGCGTCGGCGGCTTTTTGAACGGCCCCTGCGGTCGTACGTTTGCATTTGTATCATCGGTGCATGGGTGTCGGCATCGGCGTCGACCATGAGTGAATCGTGTAGCTGCATTGATAATTCCGTGGGCGATATGGGCGCGGGTTGGGGATTGAGGTAACGTCGCAGCGCGGGAGAAGGCAATCCTTCAAGATGTTTTGGGCGCATTTCGCTTGTGAAGTTGGGTGACAGTAACGACCGCGTGAGGAAGTCGTCAGGAGGAACGCTGGGCGCTGTAAAGTTCGAAAATGATTTCGCAGCAGACTTCAAGGCTTGGAGCGAAGCGGTGAGATTTGATTTGAAGGATTTGAAGCGTTCGGTCGAAGCGGGCATAGATTCGATGATTTCAGTGATATCATGAGTGACAATGTCTTCGCACTCTTCGGGGCCAAAGTGTAGTAGCGGGTGGTCCAAAACGCAGTCCTCTTTTGGAGGGGAGTTCACGACCCTCTCTTTGCGTTCTGGAAGCGACTTGCGGCTGACGGATTCTGGTGTGCTGAGGTTGTCCCAATGTGACGAGAACGAGGGATCGTCATAGTCGAGTGAAGGTGGCAGAGTAGCCAGCGACTCGCTGGATATGGATCTGGACGCTGAAAATAAACCCTTCTCTTGCTCCATGCTCTGGAGGCTGCCGTATTCGTCTTCGCTCTCGTCCACGCGACCTAAGAGCAGGTCCAGCGGCGAACCCACAAGTGAAGGAGGTATTTCACTATCATCCTGCTTCCACTCCTGGATCAGCTCGTCCATGGATATCCTTCGGTCAGCCATGGCTGGCTTGCGGCGGCGGGGTGGCAGCTTTGGGATCGAGGTGACGGCCAGCAGCGCCGCAACGGCAGGTGGAATTGCGCCTGGGTTGTGAGAGCTGTGGGTGCGAGTTGATCTGGCGCCGTTCGGTCCTCGCGTTCTCACGGTCTGAGTGGTGGTGGCAGCTGTTCGCGATGGCATGCGGGGCGGGATGACAACGGGTTTCGAGTGCGAGTGCATGGCCGCGGTAGTGTGCACTTCTCTTGGTTCGGGGGGAAAGATGGACTCTGTAGTGTTCGGCAAGGGCTTCTCTGCAGGCCGGAGAGTGCGCGGCGAAGGGGAATTCCTCGCTACACGCGTGCCCATCTTCTCTGATTTGGAGCGCGACGAGGGTGGAGACCGCTGGAGGTACGGGAACGACCTTGGCGAGTACATCATATTGCACGGAGGCCTTCGCGGCGAGCACCCCGTGACTAGGGATGGGTCACTGCCAGGTACGGCTAGGCGTCTGTGACGTTTCTCGGTAGAGGATATGGGTTGTTGTTACGTTATTGCTGGATTGGGATTGGATGGCGGCACCAAGGGGATCTCGTAAGGAACATCACACCTGCAGGGACCGATTTGGCCGAACGTGGCCGTGTCAGATTGCTGGGTGCTGTGCAGATATGTGGACGGTGCGGTGGTTAAGAATGAAGCATGAGTGAGGGGGGAGCTGGAGTGAGGTAGCAGAGGATAGGCAGGTGGAGGAGGCGGCGGCGATAAGATACGTCTGTTGGAATGACGGCAAGGGCAGCGGGCTATCGGGGTGCGGATATGTAATAAAGGGCACTCGCGTGGGCAACAACAGGAGCACACGACCGGGCTGCAGTGTCACGGAGCGCCGCTGGGCCTCGTTGCAGTCCAGGCACCGCTGAGACAGGGCGCGGCTGAGAGGCCACGCTGTCGAGGGCCTTCGCGGACTGCCCACGCTGTCCTTCTCAGCGCTCCACGTCGCTGATCCCATGTGAAGGCTGCGGCAGCCCGGCCAGTTCCGCATGCGCGACATGGACTCGTCGGCGCGCACGCGGGCTTACTCGAGTGCTTCCGCCTACCGCGCGTGTTTGTCGTGCAGCTGCTCCAATATTTCCACGTAAGCTTGTGGGGAGCATGTTACACGCAGAAAGCTGTCTCGTGCACACAAACGCAAGTACTGTCTTCTGTTGCTGCCAGACCTACGCATTTAGTACTGCAACTATGATGTTCGTTGATGTGCATAGGCGGCTCCCGAATCCCGGAGACATGCCGCCACCTCCACGATCTACCCACCACACCTCTCAGCCCTGCCCCACGCCCCCTGTCTTCTGGAACACTGCTTGAACAAAAAAAGCTAAAACATGACGGCGACGCAATTGACGCTGCTTCAGCTTAAACCCCCATCCCCATCTCACAGTCATGATTACAGCGATGAGTCTCGCGCTCGCGGCGGTATCTAGATGACCACATCGTACTGCAGCGCGTCCGGCGCCCTTGACCGGACGACACCCCGAGGCGACCAGCCTGTAAGCGTGCTTATCGTTATCTCGTCCGCGAATGGCTGCATGCACGCAAGTCTGTCTTGCAGGGCTTAGCACGCGTCTTGCCTGAACAAGCTGTGGGGTGCATGAGCGACCTGCTGGGAGGGTGTCCAAGAATCCATGTCCACCAGCGCCCGTTGCATGCACTCAAACATTGTTTTGCCGGGGACCTGCAATTGCAGAAGGTAGTGCGCACTCTCCGTGTTCCTTCGCCTTGCACAAAGCGCGCCGCCCGCGGGAGCTACCAGCTGTCACTTTTTGCTTTGACTCGCTCCCACCTTCTCCTTCGGGCCTAAAGGGATCTCTTGCACAGATGCGGAAGGTTGAAGAGTCACTGCCCTAGCGGCGGCTCTGTGGTGACGGGATTGTGCATGCACCTGGCAGATGACAGCATACAAACAAGCGTCGAGTATACAATTACAGCGACGTCTGAACATATACAATGAGTCGAGAACGAACACTCTCGATGCAGCCTGCTGTTTTTCATCCCAGTATTGGCTTCTTTTTTGTGTGCAAGAATCTGTTGAGTCACACTGTGCATCACAATAAAATCATACCCGCGACCCTTGCTGCCACTGAAGTGATACAGCATGTGGTTAGGCTGCAATATCATGTCTTGCATTGTTGCAGCTCAATCGTAGTGGTACACGTTTATCCGCAGGGGACTATCACCCCATCCTTACTACTTTGAGCCATACCCATCTGCGTCTCGCATTGCCCACACCGAAAATGAAGATTCAGACAAATAGCCAACGCTCAAGGCTATCCAAAAATGCCGCCCCCATGTACGCCTTTGCCCCACCATACTCCAGCCAGCAATCAATCCACGCGAAAGAAAAGAGAAGAGCTTCGACCCGCTTCGCTCTTTATGGCCGCAACGCTCGAAGGAAGTAGTGCACGTCTCTAGTTGCAGCTTCGGTACAGAGGTAACGGCGCCCAGTCCACCTCGGTGTAGCAGCCGTTGTAGAAAGAAGAGGTGAGTCGAAAGAAAATTTTCAGGCACTCGCAGGCTGACTCAAGCCGCGCATGCAACGATTACAGATGTGAGGTGCAAATGGTGAGGTTGAAGAGAAGAAGCCGTAGACTGATCATCACCACGAATGACGTTGGCCGTGATACATGCAATCGTCCCGTAAATAAGTGCGAGTAAGGGGTTGTCAGGAGACACTCCAGACTGGGTTGTACCACAGTATCAATAGTCGCAATCATCGGTCCATCCGGCCTCAGAGCCTTCGACGACACGGACCATTCGGCCATCATGTTCTATCATGAGGTCTCCGCCATCGACGTTCCGTATGCTTCGGATCTTCTTGCCTTGGACCCCTCGCGGACTCGCCGCATGGCCGCCGTCTGGCGTGAATCGCTTCATTTGGCGCTGACGGTAGTGTTGAAAGTCGATGTCATTCTCTGGAGGGTCGTCTGACTGTTCGCTGAATGTTTCCCAATTCTCTGAACCAGACTGCATAGTGGCACCTGTCCCGGTCGACGAGGTCTGTGAAATCTGCCTGCTGCTAGAGGATGATAAAGAAGGAGGTGGGTACGTGGGGACATAGCCGGGGCGCGCGCTGTGGCTGTGTGCCATGTATGGCCGATCATCGTAGGGATCCTCTGGTGGAACGTTACGAACGATGCTCTCGCTGCGCTCACCGCGATTGAACTCGAAGCGATTCATGGGTGTATCAGCAGGCTCCGGTGGAACGAAGAGATCCTTCATTCGCGGAGGCGGAGCCATCGGAGGAGGCATCTTTCGAATTGTGGATGACTCTTCCCTCGACGGCGGCGGCGGCCGACGTTCTGGTGAGTTACCACCATGAGGCATGTTCTTCAGAGGAGCACGCGCGGGTATTTTGGATGGGCTCTTCGCTCCGGACGCTGCCGACATTACAGAGCTGGCGAGGGGATTGCGAGAAACACTTGCTCCAAAATTGGATACAGGCGTTTTGGCTCGACTTGGAGGAGGTCCACGAACAGTGCCGGCGCGACTAGCGGGAGCAGATTTAGGCGCAGTGGTAGGCTTACTGGCAGGCATCGCCGAATTTGAAGGCGTTTTGGCTCGCGGAGGAGCAGCCTTGGATGCAGATGCGTACAGCTCGTCGAGGTATCGTTGACCATGAACAAGGAATGGACGACCATATTCGTCTTCCCATGATTCGAGTGTGTGTTTCAAATCCTGTGACTGGTCAGCATACACTCATTTTCCTCGGCTGCGTAACATACCGATTCAACCTTGGGAAGCTCCTTCGCGATGCGCTTACGCATCTTCTCCTCTCGGAGCAGCTTCCCTGGATCACGCTTCTCGCCCTTCTGGCCACGAGCCATCAGCCGCGAGGCATCTTGGCTTGATTGTGCAAGCTCATTGCGCTCCTTGATAAGCTCGCGGTGCCGGTCGATCTTCTGCAGGATGGGCAATCTCTGTTCTTTCAGCGCCTCCAGTCTCGCAATCTCGGCCTCGTGCGCTGAAAGAAGAGCATCGCTGCAGACGTCGGAGAAGGCAGGCGTAAAATCGAGCATCTCCTCTTCTGAGAAGTACAGTGCATCCCATAGCTCTTGGAGTTTGCACCGCGCTTCCTCAACGAACAAGTGCAGATTTTGGCGCTTCAGCTCGTTGAGCCTGGCCAGCTCGTCTTCGTACTCGTTGATCGTTCGCAGGCCGCAGCCGCGGTTGCTGTTGAGAAACTGCTTTCGCTCGTGCTGCTCGATGCCCAAACGTTCCCATAGCTCTTCGATGGTGTTGCGCAACTGACCCAGCCGTCGCTCGCGGCCGCGCTTCTCCTCCAGCAGTCGCTCTTTCTTTGCCTTCAGCTGCGCCAAATCGTCCAGATGCAGGCCAAGCTGCTCCGGCGCATCGCGATGACACTGCACGATGGCACTATCCGTCTGCGCCTGTGGGGTTCCAAGCTCCGCCCACAGTTGAATGATCTCCTGGCACATTATCTGCACCGTGTTGATGCGCCGCGTGTATTCCTCGTAGACACGGGTGAATTCGGCATCCAATTTGGCGACATACGACGGCGATATATCGAAAGACGGTGAGACGGCGGCGTTTTGTGCTGTGGGTGGGAGCTTGATCTGGACGAAAGACGTCTCGAGGTGCGACGCGTAGGACTCGAGCGCTTCCGCCAACTTCCGGACTTGTTCGAAGCGTTCGCGGTGTAGTTTGCTGACTGCGCTGTACTTCTCTTTCAGGCCTTGAAGACACCGCGTCAACGGGTATGTGATGGGCGCGTCGCCGTGGTCGTCGTAGTTGGGGTTCGGTTTGTTGTCCTCTAGCGATGCCTCCATTTGCTTGATAGTTTTGATGAGACGGTTGGCTTCTTCTGTCATCTCGTGCTTCTCGTTGGTGACATGTCGAAGCTGGCTGTGCAACGTCTCGGACAGTGCAGAGAAGAGCTGTGGACTTGTTAGCGACAGAAAACAACAGGTGAGGGGCGCATCGCACCTCCGCCTCGCGCGAGTCCCGCTCATGGCTGGGGACGCCGATCTCGTCGAAGAGGCCGTGCAGCTGGCCTATGATGGTGGTGACCTGCTGGGCGAGGTAGCTCGTGTCCATGGTGACTGCAGACCTGCCAGCGGCTTCCTCAATCGCGCATGCACCCTGTCGGCGTGCGGAGAGCTGGTCGGGGACCTTTGCGGTGGGCTGCAGAGTTGCGGCTGGGGTGCAGGTGGAGGCAAGCGGAGAGGCGAGGAATGCGCGTGGGTTCCAGGTTGCGGGAAGTCGAGAGTCGCCGTGCAAACGAGAGTGATGGTGTCGATGGCGCTGTCCTTGTTCAAATGGGGCAGCGAGTCAAGGAAATCACTGATGCTGCACGCGATACAAGAGTGATGCAATGTTGGAGATGCACAGTGGGCGGAGTGCGAGCGGCCTGCTGGTCGTAGGGCCTCACCACGGTTTACTTCGCGGTCTGGTTGTCAGGGGCAACAGCCGCACCAAGTCGCGCGTCAACAGAGCGGCATCACGAGAACACCGTTTCACCTCGAGTGCCCCCGCACCACTCAGAAGCGGCGCAGCGTTCAACAGACCAGGGACACCGTGGTACAATATGCGCGAAAGCGGCACCGCAAAGCCCAAGAATTGACCCTCTGACCAGATAGCTATGCCGTCGCTCCATCAGTTGCTGACTACCAAGTTTGGAAGACCTCCCAAACAACCACGTATTTACCGGTTGGAAGTCTGCCATGAAGGACAGTTCTGCAGTGAATCCACCTCATCCACAACTTCATTTGCGGGCAGCGCGGATAGATGCGAACGCAAGTAGAGTAGTAAAGACACGCCTTCATGTAATAGCCTCGAGGCCCTTGGTATGTTACAAAGGTTGTACTGCAGACCTCGACGCCGCGAAGGCATTCTGGAGTGTCCCACCGGAAATGTCAAGGCGCAGTAATGTCGCTGATACTGTAAAACATCCTCCTCAACCAACCATCCAACCATCGTTCCACGCATCCATATGTATAGTCCAGTCTTTCTAATACTCATTTGCACCTCTACCTACCAACTTGCATATCTTCTACGCCTGCGGGCTGTCGTTTGAGTACCCGTCCGCTGTGTGCTCTCTCCCTTCAGATCAGATACACACTTGAGATTGGTAGGCCGACCGGTACTTCTGGCGTTGTGCACCCACTTGCCTGCACCGTTGTTGATCATGTCTAGCTTTTGAGCTCCGGTGTTAAGCCAGAGCTGCATCTTTTTGTTGTCGCCGTTAACAACGTTGGAGCTGCACGTCACAGCAATGGTACCAGACTGCCTTGACTCCCAGGTATATGTATCCATTGTGACAACGTCGTTGATGGTCGGGTTGACCTTGACGGTGACATTGGCTTTGCTTGAAAAGGATGAGTTGGATTTGAGGCTAACGACAAGCTCGAAGACAAATGATGTCTCCACCGTGACCTTAGGACCATTTACACTTGCGTTTGGAGAGTCACCATTTGTGATGCTAGCCAATGGCGTTGCGGGAGACGTCTGATTCCATTTGAAGTTGAGGTCGCTGTTTTGGAGTTTGGATTCTGTATTGCTACCAACAAGCAAGAAATTGGTGCCAACGCGTTGTGTCTCGCTAATTAGGGCGACTGCGGCAAGAGGCGCTGTGACTGGTGCGTTCGGATTCGTCGGGCTATCGCCTGGTGTGGTGCCTGGTGTCGGTGTGGGTGTAGCGTTTGGATCTGGAAGATCACTGGGACTGCAAATCCTCGACGGCGCTGGTGGCGAGGCACCTGGAAACGGGCTCAAAGGCCCAAACTGTTTACCGTCGAGAACAGTCCCTTGAATCAGATCGCGGATGTCTCCGAAGGGGTAAGGAGGAGGATTGGTCCCTGGCACATCGACTTCCGGGAAGATCCATTCGGTGACAGGGGTGACATATTGGCCAGCTTGTATTCCATCTTTGGTCTCCTTTACGGGTGTGTTGGTCGTAATACGATATTCGCGAGTGTAAGGAGCCTGCGCCGGAGAGGCAATTCGAGCCTCCCATTTGCAGCGAGTCTCCTGCTTTGGGGTTGTGATACCAATTTGGCGATAGCTTTCTTTGCCAGTGCAAGGATCTACCTCGATTGCATGAATGTTAACAACTGCATTGGCGCAGCTTGAGAGGAACCCAATCACCCTGATGTCTGCAAATTCGACATTATTTGCTGTATCTGGTACTCCAATGAGCATGTCCTCAACACGTATGTAGTTTGGGACATCTGTGCCTGCCTGGGTTGTGATGTGTAGGCTGATGCAGGTGATTTCAGAGGCGAGGATCTCATTGCTGCCGACCTTGAGGCCAGAGTATTCGATAAAGTCGCCAACCTTGAGCGGCACCATTCGAAGTGGATCAGGGGCATTGAAGCTTTGGCCGTTCGGTCGATTTGAGCTGAGACATGTCTCTGCATTGCCCGCATATGGTATACACATAGGAAATCCAGAGAATGAGGTGACACTTGGCGATGAAGTGTCTGCCACCCACATGGGAGCGGTCTCAACCTTGGGGCCGAAGAGACCGTCGGGATCGTTGAGTCGTACCCTGACGCCGCCAGCTATCGAGAGAGTCCCATCTGAGTTGATGGCCGCAATGTAGCCTTGACTACCTTCAAGACCAAACCTTTGGGCGACTGTGATTTGTCCTGCGATGATGGTCTCACCAACAAGATTGCCAACGACGGTGGTCTCAAACCCGCCAGCACCTGCGCCGCAAAGGTCTTTGAAGGGTGCGAAGACAGTCGGGAACTGTACGATCAGGTTCTTTGGCACCTGGATATTGAACCCATTGACCTGAACTGAACCGCCACTATTGAACTCGGAGCCAGCGGAGCAGCTTTGCAAGTTAGCAAAATGTACTTGGTATGCTCGAACAACGTGTACCTACCCATCAAGTCCGCCAGTGACCAGGAAGGGGATTATGTTCGGAAGTTGTGCCACAGATAATGAGGTGAGTGAGAGCCATGATGCGACTGATAGCACACGATTCATCTTGAAAGCCATGTAACCAAGAAAACAAGGCTTGCTGAAGTTGATACCAAATGACAAAGAGAGTCTTTGGCCTATATATACTTTTGCGAACTATGTTCGCTGACTCGATGTCCGGAGTTCGTCGCTTACGCCGGTTTACTCGGATCTCAGATGGCATGTCCATTCCCAGAAGAAAGGACTAGAATGTGGTCTATCACGACTGAGCAGGCCCGAGACGAGCGCGGGAAGTGTCTGATTCCGAACGTATGCCTGGGGTTCATGGAAGCCTTGAGCTTTGGAAGCCAGTAATACGTTGTCGGCGGCCGCCATCGATATTTCCAAGCAGGTTAGACGAGTACAGTTCCCGCATGTGGGAACACCGAACGGGCGCCATGCCCGTGAGCCAGTGGGCTCTGTTACCAAAGAGTAGACACGGCCAAACCGAGTCATAATCAAACAGGGGAGAAGCTGCAGCTATCGAAGCCACGACAAGCTTCTCATGAGCTTGACCTAGCATGTTCTTGGCCAGCCTCGTCACAAGCTGTATCTGGGCCCCTTGGCGGTGCCTACTCATAGGCCAAACAACTCCGGCCGTGTGCTCTTGTTGTTCGGCCGTACCTTCTGTGTAGTGGTTCCTTACAAGCCGCTACATAATCTTGATTTCTTGGGCTGCATATTTTCACATGCTACCTATACTAAAAACCTATCTTCCAAGTTGTGCAGGTGCTTGGAGGTATTCAACAACGTATTAGTGTTATACAATGCTTATAGAAAGGCGCGGAGGTCTCTAGGAGTGGATACTAGCAGGCAGCTGGCCGAATAGGCAAAGCGTGCGGCCGAGTATGTCTTGTCTACTCTTACCCTGGATACCTGCAGCTTAGCGCTCGGGAGCGGCTGGCGGATGCCAAGGCCGCACTTGCTTGCCCGTATAGCTCAGCTTTTGACAGCAGGTAGCCTGGCCCCAGCACCTTGCTCACTAATTGTTACAATCCCACAACAGTCGGTGACATATCGCTGTCAGGTCGTTCGGGTGATGCTGGAATGAAAGACTGTTGAAAAACTACATGAGCGAGGAAACGTAGTTCTGGCTTTGGATGCGCTTTTCAAAAGTCTTGCTCGGTGCATTGAAGGATAGAGACAGCATACCCATCGCCACCTGCATACATGTTCGGGAGTGGAAGGAGAGAGATCTGCATGATGATCTAAATTGAGCATAAAGAATGACAGCTTGACACAACACGGGACCAGGCGTGTGCGGCTGAAGACGAGACTAAGGACGCTGCATCATCTAGGGTACTGAAGTGGGACGATATCGTGTGGCTTACTGAAAGGGTGCGCAGGGGTTGGCGATAGCAACAATCGGTTCATAGACGAACTATGCGAAAGTCCAAGCGAACGCGTGATATTAATGTAATCGACCCTCGATTTAAGATTTGCAGATATCGAGAGTCTATAAGAAGCAGCTGAGTTCGGCATGTTGGCCGGCTTCACAAGAAATCGGAATGAAAGAACCCACGGAAACAAGGACTTGGCGGCAAGGTCCCACTCCAATCGAAGCAGGGCTAGTACAAATGTGGCGATGCTCGACTCAGCTCACTATGCCCGTCTCGCATGCATGCAAGCAACCCGGAGAGGCGTCTGTTGGTGTGTATGTCAATGTCCGCCTGCCAACTGCTGGTCACATGGATAGTCGTGAGCTCATACATGCGGCGGTCTGTGGACGATATCGTTCTGTGCTCGCATCTTCTCAGGAACGGCAGCTGGCCTCGCAGCAGTCGTTGCTCCTCAGTGCGCGCTGGCGACGGTGCCACGTAGAGCTCATCGCATGTTGGGGATTCCAGTGTGAAAGCATGTCTGTCGCAGCCTGAGGAATATGTCCGTATGCAGTTTTCGTCGCTTGAATCCCTTCGAGTTTCCTGCCTGTCACGAAACTTTCAGTCTGAATGAAGTGTGTCTTGTTCACGTAAGACTACGCTTAAAACAACTATGATGTAACGAGGATCACTGGACTACCTTGTGCCTGACCTGAGCACGTCCCGTTCATCTTGATCATACGCCCAATTGCGGTGCTTTTCTGGTGTGTCGAGGGTAGTCGCTGCTAAAGCCAGTGTGTGGCAATGCCCACCAAGCGTCGCAGGAACATGTATCCGTTCAAGCTCATCTATTGCATACTGTCAAGTCCGCGATTGTTGACTTCAAGAAGTTTGGACATCTTCAGGTGGGTTTCCTCTTCAACTGGCTAGTTCCCAAAAGCCTATGACAGTTATGTAGCCCTAGTGCGCGCTCGACTTGGAAGGTTTTGTGCTTCTTACTTCATCGTGCAGTAATTCTGGCGAGGCTGTCATGACCTGTACCGGAAGGATTTTACCGTTGGAAATGTGGAAGCAAGTCCAGAGCTAAGGATACAGTGGTGATAGTAAATGTCTGTGAGCTTAAAGGTTTTCTGTAATCAGGCAAATTGAGGGTCCGTCATCGACCGATCAGGCAAAAATTTGTTGCGCGACCTGGTGACACTGTCACACAGAGTACGCCAGAGTGAAGGTCAGGAGCAGGGTGGCGGAGCGCGGAGGATAAGCACCGTGCACGGGCCACGTCGCTTAACGTTGCGCCAGGCTCGCACCCAGCGAATTTCGCGATCTCCAACTTCTACGACCGACAGCGCCAGACAACGATCGAATCAACCAGCCTCCGAGCAGTCAATACTGTCAGTACACTCTCAAGATAGCCGACGATTTTACCACGAACCATATACTCATTTCGCACGCAGCAGCGACTCCGCAAGTCCCACACCACAACCACCCAACATGTCTCACGAGTCTGTCTGGTATTCGCGTCCTAGGACCTACGGCAAGGGCTCCCGCGAGTGGTACGTTTATAGGCCTGTACAGAAGAGAACAGAGGCGCGACTTTATGCCCGAGGATAGCATGGGCTATGACGCGGATGAAAGTGCGCACATGGCGAACTAAATGGCTAACGAGGTACTCACAGCCGCGTCTGCACCCACCCTGCTGGTCTTATCCGCAAGTACGGCCTCAACATCTGCCGTCAGTGCTTCCGCGAGAAGAGCGCCGACATTGGCTTCGTCAAGGTACGGCACACCCGTTTTTCTCTCACATGGGCTGTTTGGATTACTTCCGTGCCCAAAGGACGACATCACATCTATCACTTAGAGAGCTCTCGCTGATTCGATCATAGCACCGATAAATGCGCATTCGAAATTGGCGGCTGGAGTCGAGAGGCGTAATGGTGTGAAGCGATGATTACCTGACGATACAACATTGCTCGACCTACCAATTACGAGCAGGCACAGAGTGGGCCCGTCGGAATGACACAAATCTGCATGGTTCTCTTTGGGCAAGGATTCCTTATGTGAAACAACGAAGGAATGATTCCAGGCTTCGATACAAAAATCTTATCCTGAGTTCACGTCAATGGTCCGATTGATGACACGAGGAGAATGTGACGAGCAGTGACGATTTCGCTACTAACGTAAAGTGAATGTCATCGACACTTCGCGTTTGACTAAAAAGCCCTCTCACACGCAAACTCTAGGCGCACCAGCACTGCCAACCAAGATCCCGACTCTCACGGAGCTTGGACAGTCGGAATTAAGGACGCAGTGGCCAGTGCAACTCTAGCATGGCGACACTCGCGCAACACTTAGTAGCGGATCTAAACTCTTCAATGTAGTGAAGGCATCAAGCCCTCCTTATAAGTCAGATTTGGACCAGCCGTTCGCAGCGTCACTCTCCACGAGAGCCCGAAAGACTCTAGACCACCGGCGGGGAAACACATATAAGCAGGACAATCATGCCCAGGGACTGATCCGAACACGCACTTCACGTTTGTTGTGTCGTGTTTCTCACTTTTAGCTACTCGAAGCGCCGCATCCATATGCCCTGGGAGCTTGCAACATTATCATGCTTCTCATTTACGGAAACGCGTTGGACTACCGCAACTATATCTTGACAATATCCACCCTTGTTCTGTCCCACAGTTTGTGTGCGACAGCGAGGCCCTTCTCCCTCTCTGCCTCGCTAATACGAGGGGGCTGTACAATGACACGAGCGTACGTTCCCGCAGCACGACGCTTCGATAAGGTGCCTGGATTGATGACAAGCACGGATTCCACGACCTTGGTATCTGTCAGCACGAGCTTCACGTGCATCGGCGATGTTGCTTACCTTAACAGTGCCCTGCAGAACACTGGGCGTGATCAAGATATCAGGCCTGACATTAAGCATCTCACCTAGTTTGAGGTAACTCGTGTCCAGCATTGTCCCTAGGGGAAGGAATGGGCTCAGTCCTTGCTCTGGCTCTTTGTCCTCTCCCTCTTTCGTCTCCTCGTCTTTGTAGACCCTCTCTGCTACAGCCGCTGGGGGCGGGACGACTTTTTCTCTAGCGAGCGGCGGGAATAAAGGTAGGAAGGTCCGTTGCTCTATCACACTTCTCGCACACCTCTCGTAGATGTTCACCGTCTTTGCCTTGTCGCTTACCAATTCTTCTCTTCTCAGCATGTCCAGAATGTCAATGCTGCTCATCCCGACCGTCATCTCGTTCATGCTCAATGTCATAGGGTTTGTCACACATTGCACCATCTTACCTGCCGCGCCAAGACCCAATTCTTTCTTGACGAACTTATCTTGCGGGAACGCGGCGTGGTGGTGATGAGCATCCCGAAGACTAGGTACCAAAATGACGTTGCATGTTGGGACCCTCTTCGAAAAGTCTTGCAGTGCTGAGGAGATGTGGAATCGAAAGAGATCAGCCATTGTGGCCTGATCAGGACTGCTATTTGGCGGGGGGTCGAAGTCACCCGTACGAATCTGAGGGTGTTCTGCATCAAGAAAAGGTCCAACAAGGATGATTGAATCAGCGTAAGCTTCGGCGGCATTGTCAAGAAAGGCGTGCAATGGGGCAAAGTCCAAATTCTGATCAGTCGTGTATGGACCTGCGGCGATCAATATGGTCAGGGGACGCATATTGTCAGGATCCGAATCGGGTGTGTCCAGATATCGCGCGTTGATTACGTCGAGCTCGTCGGGTTTTGTTGCAGGTTGATTGAGAAGGGGTAGAGACAGTATCTCGGAGACAACAAAAGCTTCGCCGGAGGCATTCGTTCCTTTGAGGGCGACTATTTGTCCTGGGAAGAAGCTGTAGTTGATTACACCGTCGACGTTGAGAGGCACACGGCGGCCAGATCCGTACCGCCTTGATCCTTCGAGGACAAGACTGGATGTGTTCAGCTTGCCTTCGCTAGTGTCACTAGCTATTCGACCAACAGCAATGATCTCACTGGGCGACTGGAAGTTGGGATCACCAAATACACTCTCGTCCAAGCTCATGTGTTCGCGGATGAGTTCACGGAACTCATCAATACGATCGTCTAGAACCTCTGACGCTTCTGATAATTTCATGGCCATTGTGCGATACGAGAACTTGGACATGTCGGTGTTCGCTTTGAGCTTGATGCGGGGTTCTTTTGGCTCTTCGGAGGGAGGTTCGGGGATGGCGATATCGCCCTGCATGAATTGCTCGGTAATGTCATTGGCGTTCTGGCGAGTTGCGAAGTCAAATAGTCTGGAAAGATGTCAGACGATAAACGAAGCAGGCAATGGGGCAGACCCACGGTCCACTGGTGGTCTCAGCCCGAGGTGTCAAGACACCACCCGGTGAGCTCATCTCTTGAGCTTTGCTGGCCTTGCTTGCGGGTGTACGGAAGTCTGACTTCCTCTTGACCGTACTGCCATTGACACCATTCGCACCGCTTGGTCGGGGTGTGTTGGGCACCAGACCCTCCAATCTAGCGCCGTTAGCCAGGACCATCTACATATGTAGCTCGATGTGCCATACATATCATACATGTCCCCGCCCTTAGCCCTTGGAGTTGGCTGTGACCGCTTGACGTCGTTCCTCTGCTGAGCCTTCCCCCTGCTTTCTCGCTCGAGAGCATCTTGTATTGTCTTCTTGAAGTCTCTCGCGGTCTTCAGGTCCATCTTGTTCTCCTCTCCACCCATTTTCAGGTTGTACGCCTGCCATTTGAAGTCCAATTCCTCTGGCGATATCGAGTACAATCGCAACATGGACTGCAGTTCGTTGAGAACATCTGCGGGGAATTCATGGTCCTTAGTGTCACAGTAGCGCTCGAAGCGTTCTGTAAGTTCGGTCGTTGCGTCGTCCATTATAAGTTGTCAGGCGGAGTGCAGCGAGAAGTAATTGTATAAAGTGCTTTCCAACGCGCGTGGTGGAAGACGCGTCGCGCGTCCCGCTAAAGTGGTACGCATTTTGGTTAGCGCTGTTGCAGGGATCAGGGTCCAACAAAAGTTATGCCTGTGCTGATGCTGATGCTCCAAGTCGTCACATCTAGCCGTCTTGGTGGTGATCCTCCAAATCACTGCTGATAAGCCTGTCGTCAAAATTCTTACAGTTGCGATTGAACCCCGACTTCCCCAATCCGTCAACTCGAACTGATCAACATGTCCACGCTTGGTCCATTCGCGGAACCGGCGCCGGGCTGCAAACCTGCGGCCCCTGCAGCCCTGACTGCGGATCAACAGAGCAAGTACGACGAGCTGCTCACGGAGGTGCAGTCGTGGGAATCGCTGCCTACTACCAAAGTCGGAAATGAGACTGCTCCTCTCGCAGACGATGAGCGCATGTGGCTCACCCGCGAGTGCCTTCTCCGCTACCTGCGAGCGACCAAGTGGAATCTCCAACAGGCCATCACACGTCTAAAGGCAACAATGGTTTGGCGCCGAGAGTTTGGTACCGACACATTCACCGCGGAATATATATCTGAGGAGAATGCCAAAGGAAAGCAGGTTCAGTTAGGCTTCGACAAGGAAGGCAGGCCATGCCTGTATCTGCTGCCACAAAACCAGAACACCAAGCCGAGCCAGAAACAGGTCGAACATCTGGTATATATGCTCGAGAGGACACTTGACTTGCATCCGCCAGGCCAAGAAGGACTCGCGCTCTTAATAGACTTCAGGAACACCGGTGCCGGCGGTACACCACCCATGAGCATTGCCAAGCAGGTACTGGATATCCTACAGAGCCACTATCCCGAGCGGCTGGGACGGGCTTTGCTTACGCATTGTACGTATCTTTGAACCCCATCTTCAAACCATCATTGCATCTAACATGCGAGACAGTGCCATGGTATGTTACCGCCTTCCTCAAACTTATCGGCCCCTTCATCGATCCCGTTACAAAGTCCAAGATCAAGTACAACGAGCCTCTGATCGACCATGTACCGGCCTCGCAACTTATGGTAGCCGCGGGCGGCGAAGTTGATTTCAAATACGACCACAGCATATACTGGCCAGCTCTGGCGGACATGGCTGCGAAGAGAAGGCATGAGAGGAAAGAGCGGTGGGAGAAGGCTGGCACACTCATTGGAGAGAGCGAGGTATATCTATGGGGCGGAGAGGAGACGAGCGTTGGCGCAAACAAGGACGGAGCGGAAGTCAAGCGGGTAGAAGATGCGGAAGAGAAGATAAACACTGAAGCTGATGCTTCAGTTGCGAGTAATGGTGCTGCAGAGAAGACTAGCGAGAAGGAGCTTGTTGATGGCGTTGACAATCTCGACATAAAAACGGCCGAACCGGTGAAGGTGGCTGCATGAGCTGGTGTACAATTTAACGTCCATTGCATTAGGCCTGGCGTACATTACAGCGTTTAATACTACATAGTCCGCCCATACTGCATGATGGAGACCAGTGATTAAAGGTATATTCGAGAAAAGATCGGCTCTAATAAATCAAATGTCGTAGATTAAACTGAGCTCGTATCCCGTTCAAGAAATGAAAGACAGCATATCGTCTTTCGTGAAGTAATGCTCGAGGACTAATGACGTCACGTGCTTTCGCGTTCGTTTTCGAGGTTGCTGGACCCTGGTGGTTCTCGGGCTGCAGCCTTTCTCTTCCCCGCGTCACGAACTTTTATCACAGTATTGCGGACACCGGTCTTGGAAGACTCTGGCACCTCCTTGGATATTCTGTATATATATCTGACGACTTTTTGAACTGGCATTTGCGAAAAGAGGACTATACAAACGCTTTTTGTCGCGAACTTTACGCGCGACAAGGTGAAGGAAGCACAACAGGCGCAAACCGTATCCGCGCTATAGCTTTTGACCGTCGTGGCCTTTCACCGTGACCAACATGGCCCCTAGAAAAAGGCGCGACCGCACGCGACAGTCGAAGCTGAACTTCTCTCCTGCTGCAAAATCATCACCCGCGCCCACAGCCGACACACTCCCGAAACCCGCGACAGCTACACCCAAATCCACCCACAGACTGGCATCGTCACGGCACACAAGATCTGGCCCTAGCAGTGCCGCGAAACAAACGATTACAATGTCATCGAGCGAAGACGAGCTGGCCAGTGGAAACCGCAGAGGGATGCGTTTGGGCATGCCAGTGACTTCTGCCGAGCTTGGCATGTTCGGGAGCTCTGATGCAGACGAGGCTGCCTCTGAAACTTCCGAAGATGAAGATGCCGACGAGCAGGTAAAGGCAAGAATGAATCCTCGAAAACGGAGACGCGCGGCCAGCAGCAGTGGCTCGGACCAGGATGCAGATAAGGTCACAGTCACAAAGGCAAAGCGGAGGCGGAAGCACACCCTCAGCCTGGAGCAGTCTGAGGATAACGGTGAGCTGCGGTTGCCTCGAAGCAAACGGCTGAAGGTGAGGAGACGCGAGCCTTCCGCGCAGGAGGAGAGTGAAGACGAAGACGAAGACAGTACTGAAGATGATGTCGAGGAACAGATCCAATCGCGCACCCGTCGACGCAGGCCTTCTAGACGGCAGGCAACATCAAGTAGTGAGGAGGTCGAAGAGCTAGAGCAAGTCTCATCCCGGAACAAGCGGCGCAAACGCCAAAGACGGGCTGTGACACCTAGCGAAGACGAGGACGTTGAGAAGGGATCACAGATTGGACAAGGTAGCGGTGACGAAGAAGAGCGCGAAGATTTGCAAGAAGATCTTGCCTTCCTGCGTTCATCACCGCTACCTGACCGCGGGAAGCTCCGAAGCACACACGAGAAGCCCAAGAATGAACGCCAGAGAGCTCTTGAAGCGCTAAAGAGGAAACGTGCTGGTACTAGCGAGCCATCCTCATCTACAACCCCTGGCCGCAGTCGGCGAGTCGTTTTGGAGTCAGAGACAGATTCTGAACTCGAGATCATCAAGGAAGAGCCAGAGAGCGACGTCGAGACCACCTCCAATACGGACGATGCGGAAGATGACGATGATGAGGCACAAGAATCGGAGCGGGATGCGAACGCCTTAGATATGTTCTTAGAAGACGACCAGGATCAAGGTTTCATCGATGACGAAGAAGGCCCAATTGGCGAGCCGATTCTCAACCCAGACGACCTCATGCCACTTATCGCTGCCCGCTTGTCTAGCACAAAACCCAAGGAGCTCTTCAAGTACGCTATTGAATGGATGGTCATGAAGAAGATTCATCCGGGCTTCGACTCCAACAGCCAAGTTTACGACATCACATTTCGCAAGCTTGATGATGAAGTCAAAGGCCTCGCAAATTCCAAATTTTCGTCTTCTGCCTGGACTGCCGATTTCACAAGAGCAGTCCGAGCAAGACCTGATCTCATGTCAATGGAAATCATTGCCATCAAAAGAGACACTATGGACCTTCATTGCCAAGCCTGTAACCGGAAAAATCATCCAGCAACCTGGGAGCTCATGCTTACAGGCCAACCGTATAATAAGGAAACGCTTGAACCATTGGAAACCGACACAGACTCTGATTCGAATTCTGACGATGTCTCTGAGCTATCGGCCGATTCAGAAGTCGAACTGAATGGCGAGAAACCAGCCTTCAATGCTGATGGTGAACGTCTTCCTCCCGAGTCGAAGCGCTTCGCCCTTGGTAAAACATGCAAGGCCAACGCTCAAGTGGCTCACACGTTGCACCATTGGCGATATCATCTTTACTCTTGGGTCAAAGACTATCTTGCACGTGCGGGACACTTGACCGCCGAAAAGTTGGTCAAACGAGATGGATGGACTGCTAAGAAGAGAGAAAAGGCGGCACTGAAGATTGTCAAGGGCATGGAGGGGGATGGGGAAATCAAAAAGCTCTACCACTTGTATAAGGATCAGGTGGCTTATGCTGTGGAGGTACGGCATGATCTGGACAGATGGGGCAGAGGGTAGCCGGTACTACATTGGCAGTCGAGGCGATGATCTCTAGGTCATATAGATGAAAGGAAAGGCTGTCCCATGATCCCAATTCCGGCATTCAGTTCTGGCGCTTTCCATTCGCACTGTATTACATATTAGCCTGTTGGCAGATGGCAACATCTGCTGAAGGTAGTGATGGATTCAATATACTTTCAATGTTGATCTCGATAACCTTGATCTAAACCGGGAGCTGTACAACATAATGGATACACACGTCACCACAGTCAGTGTAACTAGACTGTTGGACTCGATGGGCCTGCTTCACATGCGACCTCAATCATCCTTTTCGCACTCATCACTTACACGATTCAACGCCCCAGAACCCACGCCACACCTACCGACTGACAGATGTCCATGAGATTGGGAATTTGAGCACTAGTCCCGACGGTCGAAATACAATGAATCAACTTGCCAGGTCCGAGAAAGCCGTAGTGGCCAGTCATGTCATACAGAAGAGTGCTTCGACGGCTGTATCTTGTGTCTAAACGTGCAACAACTTTCACATAAAATTCCTCAAACTCGTTGTCTCTGTACATTTGCTAATATCTACACGTGAGATGCAAGCCCCAAAAGTGGGCCAAATATATTCGGCTGTGCACCGTGCATAGTAGTGCCTTAGAGAGTTACTACGTACTTTGAACAATCGAATAGGGTAACTATCTTTACGTGCTACGAAGAATAGTTTGTTATAGTCGCTTGGAGACTTTCAACAATCTATTGGTGTACCTACGCCTGTAATGAGATGCGGAGACCTCTGGGAACTGCTGAGTGATAACAACTGGCCAAATAGCAAAATCAAGCGACCCGATGTATCCTGCTCAAAAGTACGTCAACATCACTAGAACAAGTGTCATAGCGAGAAGTTCCCGCTTTCGTTGGGTGATGACTGAAGCAAGCAGGTCCCTCGACCGAGCTGTGGTTACCTACACCGAATCGAGTAAAATTTTGGATGTAGTCCACCGTTCTGGCTGAGCACAGTCACTCAATGATTGGCCGAGTCACGTTCGGAGTGAGCAGAGAACGTAAGGTGGATGTGTGCAGAGCATTCAGAGGTTTCCTTTGCTGACGAAGCCTCTCGGATAGTCAAGCACATGCATTCGTGGTAACGCGTACCATGGTACCTATAGTGCTAGAACTGAAGATCAAGGTTCCACTCCGGACGTGGCTCTCTCCACGAGTCGAAGTCCTTTGTACCTGGCATTTCTGAGCCATCGGAGAGCCTGAGGCGTGGAAATGATCCAGGCTCATGAGTTTCAACAGACTCTTGGCTTGCAAGGTCTTCATTGACCAACATCAAAGCGCCAGAATGCCAGCCGGCTGCGCTGATGCCTAGTGCGAAATACGCACTCAACCCATCTTCACCAATGCGTTGTGCATCCCATGCTCTTCCTTCCTGTTCGATCCACTCGCTCACCTCACCCTGTACATTGTGTTGCGATCGGAACAGTGATATTCGCTCATTCGCTTCCTCGGGATCGTTGCCGCCCTTCACAAGGTGGCGGAGCCATTCTTGTTTCTTATGGTCAAACCAAACCTGGCGACCACACATATATGCATGGGGAAGGAGGCGACCATCATGGTTGAATCTTTCGTAAATTATGCCCCTGGCATGTCCTTCATCGTCCGCTTCGCCTCCTAGACCAAGCGCACCGCTGGCTTGCAGCTCTTTCCCAAATGATGTAATCGTACCATTCGAGTGGAGTGCAAGGTAGTGGTAGTCGCCAAATGCAACCGAGATTACGTCGTTGTTCTGTAAAGCAGGAATCTTGTGTAGACCGGTGGTGTAATCATCATCTATCGCGTTATGCCGGTGACCCCAAAGCACTTCCAGATAAGTCTGATCACTGGTAAGGACCGCCTTATCCTTAAAGACAGCAAAGCGTCGAAACGATCCTTGTACGTCTAATGGGCGTTGTGGGTCGCTGCGTAGAGCTCGGAGTTCGACGATATCCTCCACTGTATTTTTCTCGCCAAACTGGCCACAAAATACTTTGCCGATGTCCGTGACAAACACCACGAAATGCTCGAGAATGATGTAGTTCAATACAGCTCCCACTTCATCACCGAGGGCCTTCTCTTCTTCAGACTGTCCACGCGCGTCCTTGGTACGCTGAAAGCCAGTTCTCGGCACTTCAGAATGCTGTAAGACTAGCATTGTGTCCGTCGTCTCTTCATCTTGGTCTCGTTCGACAGGATCCCACACAACAATTCCTACACCCCCGATGTAGGCTGAGCTACGACTCCAGCCGGCCACGACTTGTTTTACTCGTCCATAGGCAGACACATTCGGGCCCTCTTTCATTGTAGACGACTCCTTGATATCCAAACCGGCAAACCTGACATGTAGCGCTGGGTTCTTGACATGGTACCATGACCATATTCGGCCCGTGTCGGAAACTGCTAACACGTGCGAGCGGCCTGCTGAGAATTGACGGATGGCGGTCGTTGGCTCATCGTACTGGGAGTTCGCCGAAGAGGATGGGTAGCCTGCTGGAAACCCAAGCGGTTTCAGTCGCTCGACTGCCGAAAACACTCTGCCTCCATCGAGGACACCCACTGCATGCAATGAACCCTTCGCGGTCAGCAATGTTGTTGACCACCCCCTGTTCCAGTTAATAAGACCCGGTCATACTCTAAGATTCTGCTTTCTTACCCGCATTGCATATCAGCAATGACACCGAGGTTACGCGTGTCCTCCATCTCAGTAGGAAACGAGCAGCGAGTGTTCATTCTGAACCTCGCAGGTCGTATGATTCGGGGCATGGTGGGCATGCCGTGTACGCGCTCATCGTAGCTGTGACCTAATCGACTATGCTCATTATTTCCCCACGTAAAAACGCGGCTCTGTGTAAGCAAGCGGCGGAACATGTTCTGCCACCGGACGCCATCGTGTTGAACGACGGGCTGATTAGGTATCCGGAAGGTACTTCGAGTGGCATAGCTCCAGTATGCTGGATCCAATCGTATAGATGGTTGTTGGAATGATCTGCACGTGCTGCATAGTGAGAGGAAGCTCTTCGCGTCGAGGTAGGGCCAGATATCGACGAGAATGTCCAAGGGCAAATCCGTGAGCGAGGTTTTCTTTTCCGGCATTGTTGCTTTGGCTGTCGTGTATGATTCAGTTCGTGGTAACCTTGGTATACCAAAATGAACAGGTAGAAGCCAATTCCAGGGACTGATGCTCGATGACGCAACAGCCCCGGAGGTAAGTGCGGACTACTGCCGCGCTTGGCACGCTAGTCTTTGTGCAGCCTAGCATCTTTCTGACTCAATAATCCACGAAACGCTCACGGCTCTATCAGAAATCCAGATTCGCCAAGTGACAGGCTTGAAAGTTGCAACAAACTTCCTCGACTTGACCAATAACACGTGTCAGCAACCACAATAATTTCTGCGGGGATTCTTCGGAGTGGATAGACCACATTTGCCCCGCCAAACTCCCGGACCAAACTCAGGACTGCGTCGCCTGATTGAAGAAGCCCCATTTCGAGAAGGTCCTGCCAATGTCAGAGCCTGCAGCTGCTGAGGCACAGCAGGCGCCTCTCATCGAGGTACAGCCACCTACGGGAGATGCTCCTGTAGCCACGAATGGTGATGCTTCAGCTACGACCCCAAAACTTTCGCCAGCAGAGTTAAAGAAACTTGCGAAAGCCGAGAAACAAGCACGGAGAGCACAAGCGAAATCGACTGATCAAAATCCGAAGTCGCAATCCGGACCAGGCAGGGAGGGTCAGAAGCAACAAAGAGATTCGAAGCAAACACCGAAGGATGATAAGTCAAAACCGTTGCCGATTCGCCGACGGCCATCAAATCCAAACGTACCCGTCGTGAAAGAAGCAGATAAGAAACCAAGGAAAGAAGTGAAGCAGACTGGGTTATTCTTTGGGCATCTTTACAGCCAGCCGAAGCAGCAATCAATGAGCGGAGCATCAAAAGATGTGCATCCTGCGATACTTGCCCTCGGACTTCAATATAGCAGCTATGCTATCTGTGGTAGTACGGCACGGATGGTAGCCATGATGTTAGCCTTCAAGGCTGTCATCAGCGACTATCAGACACCTCCAGGCACAAGCTTAGCTCGACATCTCACAAGCCACCACCTTAGTCCGCAAATCGAGTTCCTGAAGAGCTGTAGGCCACTAAGCATCAGCATGGGCAATGCTATTCGGTACCTCAAAGACAGTAAGTTTTCCTTCAATTTCCTCACCACACGGCAAGGCAAAATTACATGATATTGGTCTAAGCCAACAAATAATTTCTACCCAAAGTTTAGCCCAGCACGCAATCTCACCATGAGAAAGCAACTGACCATCCACGTAGTTATAATCAAGATCGACCCCTCTACTCCTGAAAATGAAGCCAAACGGGATCTCTTAGAAGAAATAGACATTTTCATCCGTGAGCGAGTGACGGCAGCCGACAAGCTGATTCGCGATCTGGCCGCCACGAAGATCGAAAATGGTGACGTGGTCCTCACATACGCTGCCTCTTCGATCGTTGAGCAAGCACTCATTCAAGCCCATGAGGCAGGCACCGAATTCTCCGTCATCGTGGTGGACTCGAAACCTCTGTTCGAAGGCAAACAATTGGCGCGCAAACTCGCCAATGCTGGAATTAGTGTGCGCTACTACCTCATCACTGGCTCCTCACACGCGGTCAAAGACGCAACTAAGGTCCTACTCGGAGCACATGCAATGATGTCGAATGGCCGTCTCTACTCCCGCGTCGGCACAGCACTCGTGTCTATGCTGGCAAGCTCGCATTCGTTACCGGTCATTGTACTTTGCCAGTCTGTCAAGTTCACCGAGAAGGTCGCGCTCGATTCCATTGTTAGTAACGAAGTCGCACCCGCTGAAGAGCTACTATCGGAGTCTGAAAGACGGGAACTATTGCCTCTTAAGTCGCTACTACCAACCTCGAAGAGCGACGAGAAGAACGGCACAGAGAATGAAAAAGCGGATACTACAGACGTTCTTAAGTGGATTGAGGATTCCAAGAATCTGCATCACTTGCAGGTTCTCTACGATGTCACACCTGCGCATTACATCAACATGGTCATAACGGAGTACGGAAGCTTGCCGCCAAGTTCTGTGCCGGTGGTTCATCGGTTGAGCACCAATGTCTGATTCGTTCTGAAGGCCTCGATGAGCAGACCTTGGACACTGGAGTGTATGCCTCACGGATGCGCTGATTTCCAGGTGGATTGACTTGTCATGATATACGGAATGCTGGGAGGGATTTTGCATGCTGTTCAGTCATTGGTAGAAATGCTTTATCATCTGCGTCGTACTTCAGCTTACGTTGTGGTCTCATGTGCATTCATCTGAGTCCCCAATACCCAAGGGTGCGTAATTGCAAGATTGACCTCATAGGTCACGTATTCAGTAGGCGTGATGCAGCTGACGGCCACCCGACTGTGATTCAAGAAATGAGCGAGGCGCAGCTCAGAAGTGTTCCACGCAAGTGCGAGAACATGTTGAGAATCCCGGTGACCCAGGGATGATTTGCACTACTTGGCCAGAATGCGGGCTGTGTCATGACGACAGTTCTACTGCAATCCCTTCTTGTCGACTGATGATGTGGCTGTGCATGAAACTTGCTGCTTTAGCACCACTTACCTGACGCGCGGCAAAAGGTGTCTCTGAATGCTGAAATTGCGTACGTTCAGCTCGAAGGGATTTGTTGTCGATCAGGATGCCATATGCGCTGTGTAGGCAGAAGGAACATCAAACGAGCACTTGCCTAATTCAGGCAACGTGGTGAGAGCCATGTTACGTGCTCGCGTGGCAAACGGCGATGCCGTGATGAGTTTTGTTGGCTAGCTCTACTCGAAAGGCAAATGATCTGCGACACGTGGAGAAGGATGCAGATGCCTCACTATGCTCATCTCTGGTCAATCCAGTGGAGCAATGTTGTGAGATTTCAGCCCCGGACTAGATCCAGGTCTGGATGCCTGATACTTCAGCCCTACGAACGGCGAGTCCGTACCCCTTGCTGGTAGTGAGTTGCGGGGTGACATTTATCCGAATGTAAACAGGAGTCTATAGAGACGTCAGCTTCGATTTTTCCCGTCGGTGTTGCAGATGCAGCTGGAATGCAAATCGTGTGTCGCAAAGCAGTTGTTACTGGTAATCTCCTAGATCACCCACATGAGGCGAACAACGTCATAGCAGCTACTGTTGGATCGGAGAGACCGTCTGAGGAGATATGGCGGCACGTAGCGGAATGTGGTTCTCCAATGCAGTTGCAATACTGGCAAATTCCGCTTTGCAGCCAGATCGCCGAGCGGAAGCCTTTAACGGCGACTTGGCATATGCTAGTAAGTCGGACTCGTCCAACCTCTTTCCCAGCTCTTGAAAACCTCCCTCGGTCTCTCGGTAAACGCCTCAAGGCATAGTCGGAGCTCAGGTGGCGCGAACAAATCATGGACGGAGCCTAATTGCAGTGACTGTCTAGATCAGGTACTCTTCGGAAGAGATCTTGGGTGCCAGACGATAAACATAGAAGTGACAGCAGCCACCAAGCCATTTTCGCGTATTCGAAGCCTCTGATGTGTTTGGAAGCGCTTAGGATGCAGGACATCTTTGAAGAGGGCATATCCCCGCAAAAATGAATGACAGGACCGCTTCAGTGAAAGTATGACATTCGTCTTCCGCAGATTACCCTGTTCGGATTTTGTTTTAGATTGTGTGAACTTCCTGCTCGGATTGCTCGATACCGCCTAAGGCGCACGTAGCATGCTGCTTAGAGCTCGGTTGGCGTTTGGAATGCAGCTGACTGGCTGCTCGATCTCCTCACGAGACCGTGTCCGACATCAAACGCCTCTTCGACACCCGCGATCGCGCAACGAAACGCCGTGGCGGGCAAAAGATCCGACGTAAAGTTGGTCCAGGGGCGTGGAGCCAGCTCGCCGTTGATGAGAGGGCAGGGATTCAGATCGGACCTTCCTTGCCGGTGTGATCCGTGCACCTTGCTCACGGCGCCACAAAGCAACGCCACGCTGCACTTTTCAGCTGAACATCTTCTTGCCAAGACATGAGGATACTGGATGCGCTGCTGAAACTGCCACCGAACCATGCCTACCCTAGCAGCCTTGTGCTGTGTTGCTTGCACGGGCGCTATTCGTCACAGCTGAGGATTACGAACCTTTTGCCCGCCTGTCGATCAAGGCGACGGCGACGCTTCACTTTGCGTCTTTCATCAGCGTACAATCCGAGCATGACGCCGCTAGCCTATTCATCCAACGTTTCAGGGCCTGAGGACCGGATCCAATTCGATCTGAAGGGAACCATGGCTTGTTCGCCGGACCCTTATATGTAGGATGAAGATGGCGCTCGTTCTGGCGATCGATGCAGTGTCCTGGCATCCGACCCGCCTTTAAATAGCCAACCATTTATTTATACCCTGGTGCTAATCCTACAGGAAGAACTTCACGGTCCATATTACTAGCTGACCCTGCCCGGAAGGACTCACACCCTAGCGCTTATGCTAACGGTTCTCCCGGCTTTCGTGGTGGGTTCTATGAAAGGCATCGTATCCCCTCCCACACTGACTGGTCAATAGTCCCGGCCGCCTGCAGCTCATCCCACTCTCTCTTATGCCGAGCCGAGCATCTCAACCTTTTTGGTATATTCCACTTGCACTCTTACCAGCCATGGCACCACATCCAATAGCCAAAAGTCTTTCGCAGATAGAGAGTTGGACGTCATCTCATGATTCCGGCAACTTCTTCAAAATCCTGCTGTTCATTTCGATCGTCGCAACTGCTATCAAGTCGTACGCGGTCTTGGTACTACGAAGAAAGAGAAGACTTGATAACGAGAGATTGATTCAAGAGAAGGAAGCAGATTCATGTCAAAAAACCACTGAGAAACAAAGCCTTCCCAGCGAGCCAGAAGTTCCACATCAACATCTTCACGCACTCCGACAAGAGCTTTCACAGCCAGATCTTAACCCGGTGTTCCCATGGATCGCGCCACCAACACCACTCCCTGGACCATATGATGCACCATATTACCCACTGCCAAACATCCGAAGAGACTCTCACGATGCCTCTGATCTGGACACGGAGAAAAGATATACTGTACCTTACACTCGCCGCATCTCGATGAACGGCATTCAAGCACAGGAATCGACAATCTGCGGTACCACCACGGTCTCGAACCATGGCTGGCGTCGCACACAGTGGACTGTTGCTACAGGATGATCCACATGCGCCATCACCAGTATCCGCAGGAATCGCAGCCAGCCACGCCACCTACTCCGCAGCTCGCGTAACCTCTCCTGTACGCCGCATTGGGATGCTAGATGTCGAAGCACGAAGCACGACGCACCCCGATGCGACACTGCGAAACGAGGCACGTCTAGAGTTCTTGGTTGCTGCAGTACAGCTGCGAGAAAGGAGGCTCAAGCTTCGCGTGGGAGGCTTATACGTGGGCGCCATGGGGCGTGGCTTGAGGTCACTAGCTGAGGGAAGTGGAGTTAAGTGGGGCGGACCGTCAAGTGAAGTCTATTCTGCTGTGACATTCAGTGAGCAGCGCCATCTTTCTATGGGGTCTTCGGAATCCATTACCGTACGGTGTTTGATGCCTGACGATGTGGTCAGGTTCGGTATGTCACATTCATCATTTTCAGCAGCCGAGGCATAGCGAGGCGTTCAGCATGATGCTTTGCATAGCCTTTTCCTTTTCACGACCATAAATAAATGAGTTCTTCAGTCAGCTTTCCTGATTATGCTATCCGGCCCAAAATAACACCCTCTTCGCTCCGGCAATTTACAATTCCGTGCCGTCACTAAACTTGCTTCTAACCACACCCCAACGCACCAAGCGAACGCCATCGCTTCAACACTTGCATTTCACTAGCTCCCGCCCACTCTTTACCACCACTTCCACGCAAGGCTGCAGAGCCTGGATCTAGACGGTCTTTGGATACCTGAGGCGTATGTTGTGGGAGTCTAGTCTATGAGCTGTTGTGCGATCGATATTGTGTTTCGAATCGAGTACTACTTTCAGCTTCGGGGCTTCCACCATAGGAATGAACTGTGTTTGTGGCATTAAATGCGCGGCTTGGCACAAAGTAACCTGGTTTCGTGGAGGCTGGGTCAAAGGCGGTGAAGAAGATGCCACGCAAGAAGCAATACTCGGCTGTGCGTTCATCTGAGCTGTGAATGTTTCGGCAATTGTATTGTGTAGTCGCAAGACGTCGTTGATGTCGCTTGAGTATGCCCGGATAGGATATTGTATGTAGATCGCGCACGCCCAGAGCTGAATTCGGGAGTTGCGCTGCCGATCACCATAGGTGCGCATGGCTGAAACGAGATCGTAGCGTGGTAGGAAGCCTTGAAGGCGCCCCGAGGATGTGGTAGCCGGACTCAAGCATCGCGATGAATGCGAGATGCACTTAGAGCTTTTACGGAGTTGTTGCAGGTACAAGGAAGCTTGTATAGTTTGTTCAAATGTTCGCCAGTACAGTAGGTATCACCGCCAAACGCCCAGATCCTAAGCAAATGCAGATCTAATGCCCGCTCTGCCTTTCAAACTACATGTCGCTTGTTCACAAGGCATTCTTTGTATCAGCGCCTTCTCCCCTCATATCTTTCGGTCTCCGTCTTCCTCCCCTCATATCTCTCCGTCTCGGTGTAGAACCTGATCAAGCTCTGTGCGCCAACCTCGTCGCCGATTCGAAATAGCTGCGCGATATCTACATTCAGTGGACTGTCTGGCTCAGCGCTCGTCAAGAGCTGGTGTATCGATGTCATAGTGGTCGATATCGTGTATGCAGGTGTCCAGGAGGTCTTCAACAGATCGAGGCAGATCTCGCCAGTTTTGAAGTCAACGTTCGGGTGGCATATGGGTGTTACGAAGCGGATCGAAGGAGGCGATATAGGGTAGGCAGTTGGAACATGAATATCGAGAAGCCAGCGGCCACCTGCGCATTGTTAGACTTCCATGCGTCGTGATAGTAGATACACCAGCGCTAGATGGCAGCAATCGCGCGAGGACGTGCCTTCGTATGCTGTGCCCACCACTCCCTTCATCACCGCTCTCCAATGCATGACATCGTCGTCTGCAGGCCCAAGTTCGAGGAGCGCATCGTTCGGGTCAGATTGGTATGATTGAAGCTCGGTCATGAGCCGCTTCGTTGGGGACGCATTACGTGAATTTCCGGCCATGATGTAATCCCTGGTGTGACAAAAAAGGACCTTGTGTAAGTAGAATAATGACTCTCAACGTGCAGAATTGCGTGACTGTCTTTGCAGGAAATCGTGATGGCTGGTAAACACCGACAACACCCTGGCAGGGATGATGATGCACCTCGGCTGGAAGCTCCGGCCGCATTCTGGTCGATGCTTTGCGGCCCCGCTGAACTTTTGGAGATCTTGGGTTGCGCATTCAGTATGTGACCATTGCACAACCACAATTTCTGGTCCACGTCTACTCGAAATCTACACAATGGTCGTCCCGCAAGTTACCCTCACACATCTCAATCGCGCAGACGGCTCGGCAACATACACACACAATGGCTACTCAGTCATCGGCGCCGTGAATGGCCCGATCGAAGTATTGAGACGCGATGAGATGCCCGAAGAAGCCACAATTGAGGTGAACGTCCGGCCAGCTATTGGTGTTGGAAGTATGTACCGGCCCTCTCAACTGTAGACTGGTGCGACTCGAGACTTACGCGGCGCAAAGGTCCCAAAGAGCGACACCTCGAAGCCCTCCTCCACAACACCCTCCGAAGCATCATCCTGACACGATCAATACCACGGACACTTGTACAGATCACGCTCCAAATTAAGAGCCTACCAGAAGAAGAAGCAACAACAGGCGTCAGCACTGTACGGCCTCTTTCTAACCTATGCGAAACGGGTGAAGCTAACGACCTACAGAGCCTCACCATCCTGCCACACCTCCTCCACACCGCGTTTCTCGCCCTCCTCTCCGCATCAATACCCCTCCGTACAACCCTGACATCCACGCTCATCGCCCTGCCCGCCAAGTCTACATCCCTTCTCTCGCCGACTGCAAACGAGCTCCTCCGCGCAAAGCCCACAAAGTCCATCCACGTGTTCGCCTTCTCTGGCGACAGGCGGTTACTGCTGAATGAAAGTGATGGTGCATTCAGTTACGAGGAATGGGAAGAGGCGTGCGAGAGGGCAGAAGAGGTGTGTTGCGGCGAGGCAGATGAGGGTGGGGTGAAGCTTGGTGGAGAAGAAATGGAGATTGACGGACTGGAGAAGAGTGAGAATTTGGAGAAGTGGTTGAGGCAGGTGGTAGAAAGGAAGGTGGAGTGGGAACAGAGGTGGAAGAGCGACACTTGAGGTGTGGCGTGTTTACGGAGAACGATGATACCCGACTGAATGGAAATGACCGGACTGGACGATATGACTGAGGCCTTCATGACTACAGATTGGTGACATTATTGGCGTGAATAACGCCATGGCTCATATGCACACACTATAGACTGGCTACACGTCACAACTCAGTGGGCTCCGGCATAGAAATACGGATGGGCGATGAAGTCAGTGGAGAAGAAGCCCGTCCAGTCGAAAGCGATACGTATTACACAAAAACGCTATATACCCAAAACTATACACTTTTTATGTGGCGCAAACAATATTCAACAACGCCTAAGCGCTAAAACGCGATGCTCTGAGTCGTATGTAGATGCGAAGTCGTTCGTCATAATTTCGTGTCGTGTCGTCGTAGAGGCCATATCCAACGGCCATGCCATGCTATGCCCAGAATAATACCAAGAAAAAATAGTGTTACACCTCCTCCAAGCCAGTCGTCATGCGCTTGTCGTCAGTATTAGCCTGCCCTTGAAGTAAGTCTGCCAAAGCACTCTGCGGATCCCAATCAGGCACTTCCCAAGTCTTGACACCATCACACTTCTCCTTATCCGCCAATTTGACGTCTGTGCTACAAGCGCGAGCCATGTTGAGCCATTCTTGCCATGCTGGTGTGTCCGGGCATGCGTCGCTCTTGCCGACCCAGGTTGTGTTCTTCGCGACGACAATGGTTTTCCACAGCGCCTGTGTGAATGTCGCGTTCTCCGAAGGAAAGCCCTTGAGCTCCATGTTCGAATCAGAGAGGCACTCGTTGGTGACTTTGTAACACGTTGTGTCCCAATGAAGCTTGCCGGGCAGCGCCGCGACGATCCAGTATGCGGCGCCTAGAGTCATGTATGATCCTGCCCACGCAATCTGTACTTGAATGCGAGCGTTGGCAAGGCAGATGACACCCCCCATGAGCATCATGGTGCCGACCAAGCTTAGAATGCGGTACGTTGCGGCGTGTTTAAGGAGGTAATCGATTTCAGCTGGAGCAAAGTAAAGCTCACGAGCAACATCCTCATCGCAGCGCACCACAAGAAAGCTACCCTTTGGATATCGAATAACGACGTCGCCGCGTGGCACCTTGCCCGTCTTGACCTTCCGCTTGGGCAGCTGGAGTGTCCACTTATTGCCGTAGCCGATGAGGCTCGATAGAAGTGACAGTAGGCACGTAGCGACAATGGACATGCCGTCTTCTTGCCATATCGATATTGCGAGCAGGATGGCGGAGAGTCCGAAGCCGAGAAACAAGACAGCGGTCAACGGGCCGACCGTCTTCGATTTCATAGGGTCCTCGGTGACTCGCCTGATCGACACGACGCGGACGGAGAAAGGGGCGAGGTTGTTGGCATCACTGGTGGTGTGTTAGTGAATACTGCTGGACTCGAGGTGTGCTGCCCCGATGTTGGCGACATGTGGGGAAGAAGGGTCCAGGGAAGGCACGCTCGACCACGCGCCAGCAAGGGACGTACCAAACAATGTTCCCGATATGATTGATGTTGTCCCTGTAATTTCCAGAAAAAATGCCTGATACGTGACCCGGGACAGGCTCAAGCACCAGAGGCCTGGTTGGCCTCATGAGTGCTTGGGGCGCCGGTATCAACCTCGGGAGGAAGATCCATTTCGAAAGCGTTGAGATCTGAGCATTGGCGAGCACCGAACCCTCGCCCAAGATGGCGAGAAAACCAACGATGTCGAGCTGGAGCGAGCTCAGATTGATAGTGCCATCGTCAGCTCGCTGGAGCCAATGCATTCCGGCGAAGGCTTGTATCGGCTATGCGGAACTGGGGCGTTGATGGACTAAACGTCAACTTAAAGGGCGTTGCGGGATAGAAGCATGGGTCAATGGAAGGCTACGATGAAGACAGAAGCGAGAAGTAAATGCATATAACTCGATTGCCAAGTTGAGGCAATAAAATGGTGACGAAGCATGCGTGCTGCTGAGGAGAAAAGATCGTACGTAGTTGCTGCCACGCTGGGGGCCAGAATGGCTGCACAGCGCACGTCCAAGAGTCTTGCGGGTGGCACTCCCACACCTTTCCGGTCAGAGAGCCAGCGTCTAAGGTCCCAAGTCGCAGGAAGCGGGAGTTTGTGCGCTCCTCAGCCTCACTGATACGCGCTGGTGCGCCCTTATTGGGTGTGGCAGATGCCTGAGGACAGAGAGCAGTGAGGGGTTGGATGGCTGACAGGTCAGTGGCTAGGCTGCGAGCCTTCCGGTGCATGGGAGGCTTGAGCATAGCCTCAATTGTGCAAGTGTTTGGAATCCGCCAGGTTGACTCCAAACTTCTTTCTTGCTTCAGAATCGCTTGACGCATCAACCTTTAGACGGTTTGAGCTGCTGCGCCCCATCTGCAAGTGGAGCTTGAGCTCGACTTTCGATCGCCGTCCTTCGCTGCTTCGACCAGCATCGCAACCGCGCGCGCCAGGCTGACCGCTGTGATACAGCTGACCTCGATAACCCCAAAAGTAGCTGGGCGTCAGTCAAAACGACGTGTAAAGAGTTGTCGCATCATCTGGGAGTGCTTAAAGGACGGGTGAACTGCGCGCGAACAGGGTGCGCTGATGTATGTGGTTGCTCGTTCCTTCATGTCTTGCGTCCTCAGGCACGCGATCGCACTGCCAGCCGTTGTCACTCCCTCAGCACACGAGGGAGGAGCGCGAGACCCCGCTTTCCTCATGTGAGCTTGCAAATGAGCTCTCCACTGTCTCTCTTCTTTTCTGCTCGTCGCGAATTCATAAGTGCTCAAGCTTGCCTCTGGAGCCATGTTTTGTTCTAGGCACCAGCATTTTCTTCAGCCTTCTGTAATGCCCTGGCCCCTCTCCCGTGGGGCGCAGCTCTCCTAGCGACACCACCGACAGTTTGCGGACGGCGTTTACTGACACAAACCCGAACAACAGGCCGAAAACAAGGCCAGCGTCAACAAAGACTGGTACCCCAGATACATCGCCAGGCTAAGTGCCCCTCTCTGTGGAGCAACTTTGCCGTAAACGGCGCAAGCCTATCGACGTCTGGACATTTGTGTGATTCAGGAGCAACACAGCCCACCCATATCATACATCATCAAAAAATCCGGTCAGCACACAAGGCTACCAGTAAGCTTCAAAATCCAGTGCCACCACGCCCCGCGACCAGATCACTGGACTCGCAATATCCTCCAGCTGAACCTCGGACCGGTATGTCCAGCCGGTGACCGACGCAAACACCACAGTTTACGTCGGCATGCCCTTGGAAAGCGATTCCAAACCGTCGAGTGAATCTCAGAAATCACTTCAGGGGTGGTTGGCAAGGTGTGGTATCTCGACGATATTGTAAGTCATACTTCTTGCCTCCATGACTACATTTGCCCGCGCACGTCTACTCATTACTGACTCATTTGACAGTCCTGTACGTGGCAGACGCGGATCTTCAGACGATCCAAAAGATCCAAACAGACCAGTCATGACAGTAGCTGACTCTCCCAAGAAGAGAAGAAGGGTAGTCAGTCATTCACCTATAAAGCGGGCTCCTTTGCGATACGAGGAGCCCAAAACCGTAGACATGGCAGTCGATGGCAGAGAGATCTTTACAGCTGCACTCGGAGACAGGAATGCGATCAAAGTTTACGAAGCGGATCACAGTGAGTGGATACGGAAGGAAGATGATGACGCTTGGGATCGTGCGGCCAGGCCAAGCCCCAAGTCACGAGAGAAAGCCGACGTGCAAGAGAGAAAGGCAGCGGAATTAATTCGTCTGATCCGCGAATATGAACGCAGAGTCATCTTCGGCAATTTGGCTTCGGAAGCGATTCCTGGGCCTGACACCCGAGATATGGGCGGCCAGTACCTCACTAACAAAGATCGCATCGATAATGACAGCCTGCTGTATCGCATTTCAACAGAGGTGCCGAAAGGCGGCCTTTTGCACCTGCATTTCAATGCCGAGCTGAATCCTGAGCGCCTCTTAGAGCGAGCCCAGAAGATTGACAGTCTTTACATCCGGAGTATCCGTCCGCTGCTTACCCAAGAAGATCTTGATCTTACGGAGACTGTCTTCAGTGTCTTGGACGAGGACAAGGTCGAGAAAGGCGTAAGCATATTCTCGCCTGATTATCCAGGCAATGCTACCAATCATAAGGAGGAAGGCATGAAATGGAAGGTGTGGATGCCCTGGAAATCATTCCGGGACGATTTCAAGAAGCACTTTCCGAATAAATATATACAACAAGAGGATGTCATCATGGCCGAGGTCCCTCTGTGTTGCTCGGAGCCTGGGCAAGTCGAATTGGATCCTGCGGAATTCTGGTTGAAGTCCAAAATGGTGCTTAGCGAACAAGAAGCTTACGACCCCACGCAGACAGTAAACGGGTGAGTGCGGTCCCATGAAGTGTTCTTATGAACGGAGATTGACATGGACACAGAGTTTGGGCGCGTTTCAATCAAGCCACCCGATGTTTTAAAGGTCTGCTGAACTATGAAAGCGTTTACAAATGGTACATTGGCCAGGCAATCGACTGCATGATCAAAGAAAAGGTCATGTACGCTGAGTTGAGACCTATGTTGCTGGACAAGTTCATTCCCTCGGATGATGGAAGAGTCCAAATCACTAATCCTGAACAAATGCAACTGATCATCGACGCAGTCCGAGACAAGAAGGCCGAGTTACGGAGTAGGAAGCCGTCGGAGATCGATAAATTCCCTTTCGGGCTAAAGATCATTTACTGTACGCCACGATCGATTAATAAGAAAATGATGCAGGAGGAGATGAAGCAGTGTATCGAGTTGAAGTTGAAATACCCCGAATTAATATGTGGTGAGTAGTAGATGTGTATACAGTTCGCAGACCTGCTAACTTTCTCAAGGGTTCGACTTGGTGGGTGCCGAAGACCGACCGAACCACATCGGGTTTTACAGGGACGAGCTCGTTGCATTCAAGAAGACATGCGAGGCGTTGAATGTCGAGATACCTTTCCTGTTCCACGCTGGTGAGACGCTATTGGATACCGGAGGTTCCACCGACCCGCACAATTCAAACCTCTATGACGCCGTCGTGCTCAAGGCAAAGCGTATCGGGCACGGATACTCACTTATGAAGCATCCACACCTTATCGAGGCCTTCAAGAAGAAAGATGGCAGCGAGGGAATATGCATAGAATTGTGCCCCATATCTAACGAGCTTCTCCATCTGTGTCGAAACATCAAGGAGCATCCTTTCCCTGCGCTGTTGGCTGCAGGAATACCTTGCACAGTCAATTCTGACAATCCATCACTTTTCAGGTACGTTGTGATCAAGTACTTGGAGAGATCGTCTACTAACGGCCGCAATAGCAACTCCATGTCCCACGAGTTCTACCAAATCATGGTAGGGGCGCCGACAATCTCACTGTACAGCTGGAAGCAGCTAGCCCGCTGGAGCATCGACTACAGTTGTCTTAACGAGGAGGAGAAAGCCCGTGGACACGAAATCCTTGACAAGGACTGGAGAATTTTCTGCGATCTTGTTGTTGAGAAGTATAGTCACCTCGTAACCGACGGTGATATCGATGATGCAAAGGCAAAAGAGATGATCAGGAAAGGATCAAAGAACCTGGATGCTCCATGGCTGAAGTAGTCTCTAGCCATAGAGACCCTGCCCGAGCTGCTGCGCTGCGCTGTTCTTCATCGACCGACCATGCTTGATCAACAGGTGTTTGGCCTCACTCGGCGTTGAACCTGCTATCGGGTGCGCATGGGCTCAACTCAACTTAGGGTCACCAAGAGCACTCCGATCGCTTCGCGGTCGGAAAAGAACAACTGGTAGTTAGGGTACTACCTAGCACAGGACGGCTCTCTCTCAAAAGAGGGAGCTTTGTGTAGGCCGCACTGGGTCGGCGTCGTTAAAAGTGTGCAACACAATTGCAAGGGCAGCAAGCTCAGGCGGGGAGGAAACATTTGGTAACTGCGAGAAGGAACTCACGGGGTGGCAAACTTGGAATGAACGATCGGCGTATGAGTAACGAAGTTCATGACAGTCCAGTGATAACACAACTTGTAGATTTCTGAAAAAGAGGGCAGGTATAGCTAGAGACACACCCTGCTGTGCCGTAGTATTTCGATTTGAATTGATGTATTTGATTTCCTTGACGCTATGCCTGCTGATGAATTGACTTCTATGTCTATCTTGATTTCCCATGTGTTCGATAGAGACACCAAAACGCCTCTAAACACCGGAAAGTCCTCCATATCGTGACCTCGTCGATATCAAGAACAAAATCCCCGCAACCGCTGCAAAACCAGATTCACCACCCCCTTCACATCTCCCGCGATACTCGTCCCTCAACCTACCCACTCTCCAACCCTCCACCCTCTAGCACCCTCCTCAACCGTAAACTTCAACGTCCCAAATACAATCTTCTCATACAACTCCCTCCCCGCCTTCCTCGCTTTGACATGCCACGGCCCCGTCCCACCCCTCTGCGCATCCTCCCTACTGTGCCAAAAGCACGTCGCCAAATTCCTATGTTCGTCGTCCGCTTTGCCAAACCAGTACTTGAGCAGACCTCCCGACTCACAAGCCTCGCGGTGCGATTCGTAGTCTAGTTGGTAGAGGTAGGTGTTGTCCGTGGTAGGGAGGAGTTGGGAGCGGAAAGTCACGACGTAGAAGGAAGTTTCTGGGTAGATGTAGTCTGGGTGAGATGATAGGAGGGAACGCAGGACGGAAAGTACGGTGTCGAAGTTTAGTGCCTCGGTGTAGGGCGCGGTGGCGTAGGTTGGGGTTGTGGGTTTTAGTGCTGTGAGGGCTTTGGCGAACAGGAGAGAGGGGAGCGGGAGAGTGGTGAGGTCGAGATAGTGACCCGGATTGTTGTAGGGGGAGGAAATGAGGTGGTTGGAATAAGCGGGTGATGTTGAAATGGTGTTGTTCGTTGTTATTTCCTGGTTTGTTGTCTCTGAGGTTGATGTTTTGGGGAGTTGTTCAAATGCTGCGGCCTCGAAGCGGAGAAGGTCGAACTCTTGGGTTATGAAGGATGGATTTAGGACGATTGTGTGATCTGAAGGTGCATTGTCTTCGGCGGGTGTGGGTGGTGTTGACGGCACGGAAGTGATAGTGACGCTGGGTTCTTTTGATGAGAGGGATGGTATGTCAAACGCATTTTGCTCGAGCGTTTGGAGAGCAACTTCGATTCCTGGGGCCATAGTTTCTCGGGAGGCTTTTTTAGCCTACGTGCTCCGCGGTTTTCGTTGTCGTGATGTGGGTGATACTCTCGGTATCTGGTCGGCCAATTCTAGCTCTTGCTTGAAACGAAGGGCTCCTCGGGATTTGATTCCGATTACTTATATACCAGTTGGTGAATCGTGGAGGAAACGTATAGGAAGTATTTACTTTTTCTTTTTGTACCTGAACATCAGTGTTGTAAAGTTGCGGTCACCGCGAGGTACAAGTTGCGACAAAGCACGTCGAATCACGCAATCCCAAAGACGCCATTTTAGGCCTTCGCTCACCAACGATGCAGGAACATCTCGGACCTTGCATACAGTGCCGGATAATGTTGCCATACGGCGTACAGTGAGGTCGCCATTAAAGTTTCGCTTTAGAAGAATTAGGCTATCACTACAGTACTGATGTTTCCGCTAAGCGAAAATTATGGTCAGACATCCATCGTCAATTGAGTCGCAATTGTCCCGATAGAGGGCCTTGCCCTGTCCACAGACACAAAATGTGCCGGGTCTTCTGTGCTTGCATTGTTCGTCTGCTGAGCCTGGGATCGCCGCAGGATGAAGTAGGCAGGGTGCTTGCGGCCCGAGGCTGATCCTTCGGTGCACGGCTGCCAGACGCTGGCAAGCGTACCTGCAGAACAACATTCCATAGCCACATCTTTTGCACGCGACGTGCAAATCGAATACAAATCTTAAGGTCGACACACGCAGAAGCTTTATCAGTAGCGGTCTGACTCCAGCGATGACTATAAGAAGAGTGTGCTCCGATTGCTGATGTGTGCCAGTGGCGGCCTAGCCTTCCACAGCTACCAGACTTCGCAAGAAATCATACACCGAGATCACTTGGCGGACAGACTCACCGTTACTTATGTCTTAAAGGAATGGATTTGCTTTCCCGTATGTACTCGCATAGATGACTCGAGGGTAGAGTATGTTGCACTCTCAAATGTTCGTCATGATCCTCGTGGCAGCTAGTCTATGCATTCGCTGGTATCCCGCTGGACTTTTCTCGCTTATGTCAACTTGATGGCCATATTCTTCGATGCAGCAGTCGAATGCCTTGTTCTGTAGCCTGTTATCGCCAGGGGGAAGTGGCATATCAGTTCCGCGAAGTCGTAGCTCGGTCTTGAGCTCTAGCAGATTGCCCCAGAGGATGAACATTTTCTCCTCAAGTAATTTCAGCGTCTTGATGTCGCTCTTCAGACTAGAGAAGATTAGCCTGAGTTTCAGAAACACGCCTCCACGACTTACTCCCGGGCATCCATGCCGAGCAGGTGTTGTCCAGCTTCGTTGCCAACAACAACTCGCAGCTTCTCTGAGACTGTGTCGGGTGGTAGCTTTGCGTCTTCTAGTAGAAGGACGAAACCCCACTCCCACCTGCGCTTGCTATGGCTGTCACCTGGTGCTAACTCTTTCGCTCGCTTGTCCCAAGACGGATCGTTCGCGCAATGCGCGAAGAGTTCGAGCTCTGGAGGGAAGAAATCGACGACTCGGACGCGCGGTCGGTGCCGGCAATTGAGGAAAGGAAAGACGAAGTCATTGTACTTTGGTGTCCGTGTATTCAAATGCGGATTGTAGATGATTTCGGAGATTGTGGAAGGATGCACTTCTGGAAAAGCGGCTCGGACTATTTGGCGTTAGTGACTGCCTTGCACGAACAGAAGACAACTCACTATTGGCGTTGACACCACTGCGTTCATTCTCCCACTGCTCTGCCTTCTCTTCCAATTCTTTCTGTTCTTGCTCTTTCTCGGCCCGTTGTCTCGCCCTTTTCTCAGCCTTCTTTTTCGCAGATGCCTTCGCAGACGGCTTCTTGGGCACATTCTGCATCTCTTCGAAAGCAGTTTTCTTGAGACGGTGCTTTTCATACTCTTGCTTGCGGTCGTTGATGGCCTTGATATCTGCTGCATTGAGAAGTTTGCGGATGTCGGTCGCATTTACTCGCTGTCTGTCTTCATGCAGGACGCCTTCAAGTTTGTTGGCTGGAGACATCTTTGTGTGAACATTGCGAAGGTGGACGAAATCACCAACAGTGACGTTTTCCCTCGCCCAGACTGCGTTGTTGCCGTAGAGCGTGACACTCATGGTAAATTGACCATATGGGCCTTTCCATGTCTGATCCTGCCATGCCCAGTCCGGATCTTCGGGATCCACGTAGAGGTAAAGGTCTTTGTTGGATGTGTAGTCGGTCACTTTCAGATCAACAGTGCCGAGATTGTGGTAATAGAGGTTCACGACCTGGGCATTGATATCGTAGAACCGATCAAAGACCACATCCCGGATCAGTGACTGCCTGTCTCTCGCGGTTGCTCGAAAGGAGCTGGACGTAGTCGCAGCATACTGCTTCACTTTTTCAACTGAGCCAGATGCAGCGTGCTTTAATTGCATGACCGCTATCTGCTCTTGTGGCGTGGGGTCCTTGGTGCCGAATACGGCAGAAAATGGCAAGTGCTGCGTCCCAAGCTGGTATGCCTGGCTGAGTTCTGGCACGGGAATCCCGCTCGCTGGAAAGACAAGAACTCCGGACTGTGGTTTCCAGACAGCATCGATGCGCCCCATCCAACCGTCCAGTCCGAACCCGCGAAGAAGAGCAATGTCACCCACGCCATTGATCTTGGGGAACTTGTCTGGGGCAGGCCTGAACAGGCGACAGTTCATGCTGGCACCGCCAATTGAGCCGTTCGTGAAGTCATCCTGGATGCTAAACTCCAACACCCAGTCGGTGCCCTTGGACTTCCGCGGCTCCTTGATGCTGATTATGACGCCCAGGAGGTTGACTCTGCTGCCGACGGCCGTGGCGTCCGCAATGGCCGTGAATGCGTTTGGCGGCATTGGAGCGGGGCCGAAAGCGGTTAGCGCGACCTGGAGCAATGAAGGTGAAACTGTGCCGCCAAACAAAGAAAGAAGAGCGCAGGCATGCTCTTAGTCGCAGGGCTAGCACACTACGGTAATTGTGGCGGGCGTAGCAGCAGCAGCAGCAGCGCAAGAGGACCTGATAGAGGCCCGACGCGCAGAGTGGTTGCTCAGGTAGACACGCTCAGGCCAGGGACTAGAGGCCATTGCGCGCTAGCGCCGTACGCTTTGCCGCTTCCGCCTTTTCACCTCCCTGCACGACCCCACGACCAGGAAAGATAAATCCCCTCTTGCAAACAAACACCCGCCCTCCCTCCACACAGACTCTGCCCGCCGCCTGCCTCCCAGAGTCGCCGCAAGCATGGCTGACAAGTACATCCCCGAGCATCGCCGCACGACCTTCAAGGCAAAGAGCGCGTTCAAGCCGGACGAGCTCCGCCGCCGCCGCGAGGAGCAGCAGGTCGAGATCCGCCGGGCGAAGCGTGAGGAGAACCTCGCAAAGCGCCGTGGCATCGCAGGCCGCGACCAGCCCGGCGCCTCGCTGGGCGCTGCCCCCGACAGCGACGATGAGGGCGGCAACATCGAGAGCCAGGTCCGCACATGCCCCGCCTTGCCGTGCCCGCCTTCTTTGAGCACCCCCCCGCTGACGCCATGCTGTAGTTGAACGAGGAGCTGCCCCAGATGGTCAAGGGCGTCTTCTCCGACCAGATCGACGAGCAGATCCAGGCCACGACCAAGTTCCGCAAGCTGCTGTCCAAGGAGCGCAACCCGCCCATCGAGCGCGTTATCGAGACGGGCGTCGTGAGCCGCTTTGTCGAATTCCTGCGCTCTCCACACACGCTGGTGCAGTTTGAGGCGGCATGGGCCCTCACCAACATCGCCTCCGGGTCGGCGCAGCAGACGCAGGTGGTCATCGAGGCCGGCGCCGTGCCCATCTTCGTCGAGTTGCTCAGCAGCCACGAACCAGACGTCCGGGAACAGGCTGTCTGGGCTCTCGGTAACATCGCCGGTGACAGCCCCGCATGCCGCGACTTTGTGCTCCAGGCCGGTGCACTCCGTCCGCTGCTCGCGCTGCTGGGCGACAGCCGCAAGCTGAGCATGCTCCGCAATGCGACATGGACCCTGAGCAACTTCTGCCGTGGCAAGACCCCGCAGCCAGACTGGCAGACAGTACGTAGCATGGCACCCCAAACATGCTGACAGCCACTGACACGTGCAGATCCAACCCGCGCTCCCCGTCCTCGCGAAGCTCGTATACTCCCTCGATGACGAGGTCCTCATCGACGCCTGCTGGGCCATCTCGTACCTTTCTGATGGCTCCAACGACAAGATCCAGGCCGTCATCGAGGCTGGCATCCCCCGCCGTCTCGTAGAGCTGCTGATGCACGCCTCCACCTCCGTCCAGACCCCCGCCCTCCGATCCGTCGGCAACATTGTCACGGGCGACGACGTCCAGACCCAGGTCATCATCAACTGCGGCTCGCTCTCTGCTCTGCTCTCGTTGCTGAGCTCCACTAAGGACGGAATTCGCAAGGAGGCCTGCTGGACCATTTCCAACATCACCGCCGGCAACTCTACCCAGATCCAGGCCGTCATCGACGCCAACATCATTCCTCCCCTTATCCACCTCCTCCAGAACGGCGACTTCAAGACAAGGAAAGAGGCGTGTTGGGCAATTTCCAACGCCACCTCTGGTGGTCTCCAGAAGCCCGCCCAGATCCGCTACCTCGTGCAAAGCGGCTGCATCAAGCCCCTGTGCGATCTCCTAGCCTGCCCCGACAACAAGATCATCCAAGTCGCCCTTGATGGCCTTGAGAACATCCTCAAGGTTGGTGACATGGACAAGGAGGCTGGCCAGGACGGAGCCGGCGGCGAGCCCATCAACCGATACGCACTCTTTATTGAGGAGGTCGGAGGCATGGAAAAGATCCACGAGTGCCAGAACAACGCCAACGAGGAGATCTACATGAAGGCATACAACATCATCGAGAAGTACTTCTCGGATGAGGAGGGCGATGCCGAGAACATGGGCGAGGCTGGTCCCCAGGTCAACCAGGAGGGTCACTTCGGCTTCGGCGCAGGCAACACCCAGCAACAGCAACAAAACTTCAACTTTGCCAATGGCGGAGACTCAATGGACATGTAAACGGTACGTTGCCGTATACAGATCGTTCAATGTCAAGCCCGCAGCTGCTCCGAATGCAGCACTCACTTCCTCGCCCACCAGCAGCGTGCTCCCCTCCCTTCGATCGACCGAGTGATGGTGTTCATTGCTAGATCCAACATCAATCTCTGGACGCATCCGCTCTGCAGCCTCAGCAACGTCCAACCTTTCCTTCGCAATACCCCCATCAAATCTCCTGGCTACTTCCTTCGAAGCCACCCTGTTTGCCACGACATCTATGAAGCATGAAAGATACACCGTCTTGTAATCCCCCAATGTTATTATCCGCATCATATCCCCGGCGTTGTGTCTCTGGCCGGCTGCTTTGTTTCTTCGAACGATCGAAGAGTAAGTAAGACTGGGAAAGGTTGGGTTGGCAAATCTGCTCTGGTCGGGCGAGGATCTCGAACAATCGAGCGACGCACGCTCAAAAGTGCGTTGCAACTCATCCGTATCAGCTACGTAGCTGAATCTATCGCCTTTGATGACATTTAAAAAAAGTACATATCCACACTATGCAAATGCTGTGATTCTGATTGATGACTTGGAGGCGGCCAGTTCATCCCACTAGTCATGCACGAAGCTGCGAACGTCATGCTAATCGCGCCCCGCGCCAGAGAGAGCGCTCCACCCCCACGCATCTCCACGACTTCAAATCTTGTCGCGTGCATGAATTGTATGCTTGCCAACGATGCCCAGAACTGGGCTTTAATCTTCAATTGGCACCAGAGCAACATGTCTTCTTTTCCGTGACTTCTGGTGCATCATGTCTCGGACCGATGGCGCCATTTCTGCAATTACACCGCCGCCCAGAAGCATAGCCAGCGCACAGCTGTCGCAACCATCTTGCGTATAACACCTGGGCGCATACTTTCAGACCTCTCCGAAACCCCTCATACCTCCACAATTCATTAGGTCGCAGCAGACACTCGCAGCCAACTCACCACCAGCATGTGCCGGTTCATGGTACGCGTTTCCCAACCCTGCCACATTGGAGACTAACGAAGGCAGGTATACAAGGGCAAAGATGAGATTCTACTCTCAGAACTCATCCTGAATCCCTCACACTCCATACTCACACAGTCATTCGACTCGCGCTTACGACTAGTATGTGATGACTGCGTCCACCCAATCTTGTATGAGCTCGCGACTCACAGTACATAGGACCGCCGCCGCCCACACAACGGCGATGGGTTTGGTATCGGATACTACACCTCCCCTTCGCTCGGTCCCGAACCATGCGTCTTTACGTCTACGATCCCTGCGTGGAACTGCATCAACCTGTCGCGCATCGCCTCCAAAACCACATCGAGCCTCATATTCGCACACGTTCGCGCCACGACCGAAGGCAATCTGAGTGATTCAAACTGCCATCCCTTCTCGTACAAGAGCCTCATGTTCATGCATAATGGTGGCATAGGTTGCTTCCGGCAAATCAAGCGTCGGCTTGCGCTGAGCTTGAACGAGCAGTGGTTTACACTCGTGCAGGGCAGCACCGACAGCGAGTGGGCGTTTGCTACCTTCTTGGACTGTCTGGACAAGGCTGGCATATCGCCCGACAGCGAGCCAGGGAAGGGCGGCTTCGGACACACGGTGTTGCGAAAAGCTATCCTAAAGACGATTGAGCGCATCAACGGCTTCATCAAAGAGGTGGTTGGCGACGAGGGCATGGGCAGCGAAGATAGTCGAAGTCTGCTCAACTTCGCCGTTACAGATGGCGAGAGCGTGGTGTGCACGCGATACGTGAGCTCCAAAACTGATGAAGCTGCGAGCTTGTTCTTCAGTAGCGGAACGAGCTGGAAACAATTGAACTCGGAAGCGACGAACGGACGCAAGAAAGCAGAGGATGCGAATCGAGACTACGTCATGGAACGACGGGACAAGGGCTCCGATATCGTCCTTGTTGCGAGCGAACCGCTTACATTTGAGAGAGGTGTGTACTCACCATTTCTAGCCTAGATTGTTGCGCCAACATGAAGAATGCTAACATCACGTAGACAATTGGGTCACAGTCCCGACGAACAGCACTCTCACCATCTCCAAGCAGACCGTCATGATCCACCCCATCATCGACGAGTTCTACTCGCCCAACCCCGCGCACGAACGCTCGGCTGGCTTTGCTCAAGCCAAAGGTCAGACGGTTACCGGACCGGACAAGCGTGTGTTGACGAGAGATAAGAGTCCTGAGAATGCTGGCAGTGGGGATGAAGCTGTGATAGGCACTAGGGCGGATGCGGTTGTTGGCGCGATTAGAAGGTTGAGGGTAGAGTAGGATAGTCGTATTGAAATCTGAAGCATACTGCGTGTATGCACTGTACAAGCTGGAACGCTGAGAATCATGTCTACATGAAGTACTGCGAGAAGGCGGACATGCAGTTGAAACAATGATGGTGTGCTGGAGTGCCTAAGTGTGCGAGGTGTCCAAAGAGAATAAATGTAGTGTACTTGTTGGTCCGACCCCCAAAACGTGAAGTGCTTGGATCTCCCGACTTTAGATGTTACACTTGATAGATTGAGATAGTAATGCAGAAGTTGAAGCCAGTCTTCGATAAGCCTAATTCTGTAATGTAGGTTGTTAGGAGACGTCACAGACCACGCAATATCTCACATGCTACACATAATACCATTGCCTCTCTTAAAAGCAAAGAGCCGATAGTGGACCGCAAAACACATACGAAAGCACGCCAAAACATTCTAAACGACGTAAAGATATGCATTGCTTTTTCAATCCTAATCCACACATTCAGCGCCTCGCAATGCTATATACACACATACACACAGATATATATGCTATCTACTCATCCTCCTTCCCCTCACGCGCCTCCTTCCACTGCTGCTCCAGCGCCCTTACACGCTCTACGCCCTTTTTATTCCCCTTCTCACTTTCCCAGTCCGCCCACTTCCTAAACACAGTCGCAGCACGCTTCTTTTTGCCGACCTTGCTCATGCGCTCAAACAAGTCGCGGATATTGTCTTCGGAGCCGTGGCTAAGTTCCAGGCTGAGGTACACGTCCCACACGTCGCCCTTCTTGGGCCATGTGCTGACGAGGCCCTCGAAGATGGTGCGGCCGCGCTCGGCGTCACCGTTGGCGGATTTGAATTCCAGAGCGGCGAATTTTTGGGTCAGGTGGCGATGCTGGTTGGAAGGGACGGATTGTGTTGCGCGTTGGAGGAGAGCGCGAGCGCGTGCTGGTGATGGGGGAGAGGCAACGTCCATGAGGAATGTAGCGTAGCCGAGCCAGAAGTTAGGGTCGGGCGTAAAGGACTTGTTCTTTGTCATTGACTGGTAGAGTGAGTCTGCTTTCTATAGAGTCTGTTAGCGCTGAATAGGCGGTGGCGAGATTGAGTAGCTTACGTCAAGCTTCCCAGATGAGATGTAGATCTTGATCATACGCTCATGAATTTCTCGGGAATCATTGTGCAAACACGCGTCTTTGAAAGTTGCTTCTATCGCGTCGTCATCGGCGAAGTCGTTCTCCATGTGTAGCAAAGCAGTCCAAACGTCCAACTTCTCCTTCTCTTCACGTGGATTGATGGTCGCCAGAGCGCGTCGAGCGATTTGCCGAGCTTTCTCAATCTCATTCAGCTCTCGTTGGAAGACCATGTAGCGTACCCACATCTCGGCGCTGTTTGGCTGTCCGAGGAGAAGGCGCTCATAGTCGGCGACGGATTGAGGACCATAGGCATCAAGATCGCCAGTCCGGTCTTCCTTGATGGTGGCCTTCTTGCTCTTTCGCTTCTTCTTCGTGGCTGCTCCATCTGAATCAGAATCAGGTGCGCGTTCGACATCATCAAAATCCAGAGTCGCGCCTGTCCAGTCGAAGCCAGACGTGCTCAGACCAGACACAGCTGCTTTCGCGCCCCCATCGTCGGAATCTGCGTCTGAATCATCTCCGGCGTCTACATCCTCAGCATCGCTCTCTACGCTCTTGACGCTTCGCATATCGACATCGTCATCTGACTCAGCCTCATCTACATCGACGTCCACGTCGTCGTGAATCTCGATGTCAGACGCGTCGTCCATCTCCAGGTCTTCGACATCGCCACCACCCTTGACTTGTGAGTACTTCAAGCTGAAGTTGATCTTCCTTGCCTTTGAGTCGATGCTTGTAATCTTTGCCTTGACCATGTCGCCCTCCTTGTACATATCCTTGATCTTGTCTTTGTCGACCGGAGTGTCTGCGAGTTTAGATACGTGACAGAGGCCGCTGACGTTGTTGGAGTTTTCTATAACGAGGAAGACACCAAACTCTGCAACCTTTCGAACTTTCGCGGTCACAATTTGTCCAGCCTTGAAGTCACCAAACTCGGCTACCTCTTTATAGTCTCCTCGCACGACCGAGTTCTTTAGGCTCATGTGAGGATTGCGCGTATCGTCTTTGTTCGAGATGATTTTGCCAGTGACAAGCTGGTCCTTGTGGAAAGCCGACTTCCAGTCTTTGATGTAATCGTCAGACAAATGTGAGACTCGGACATAGGCATCTAGACGAGGGCCTAGCCGGACGTATACGCCACTGTCTGCAATATTCTTTACAAAGCCGCGAACGACCTGGTGGACCTTGAGTTGTGATCTGTCCTCAAACAGCGGATCCTTGACTGGTAAGGTCGAGCTCAAGACCTTTGACGATCTGGCAGATACCCAAAGTTTCTTGTTTGGGATGTCGACCTCCGTGACGCACACTCGGAGTACGTCACCGACCTTGAATTCGGAAGGCTTGGCCTGGTCGTAGTCATCTGCGAGCTGATCAAGGTAGATTGGTGCAGCAAGATTGTCGCTGATGTGTACTACAATTGAGGCATCATGTAGCTTGGTGACGCATGCTGGCAGAATATAGCCAGCCTTGAGATCGTTCAGCGTCAGCGTTTTTCCAGTCAATGTAGAAGCAGCTGACAATGACAAACGCCCAGCGGCAACATCGACCGCCTTGACGCGGACTTTCAGGGCCGAGCCGACTGGAAAGTTTCCTTCGATATCAGCAAGCTGTTCAAGATCGTCTGTGAGATCGAAGAAATCGATGCGACCACGAACGTTGGCCGATATGTTGACCCATACATATCGATCGGCGATGTTGTTCACAAAAGCGATGTACGAGGAGCCCTCCTTGACCTTGTCAAGGCTGAGCACATCACCCTCCGACTTGATCTCATCCTTCTTTGCGGTCATCTCGTACGTGGGCGTTTTATTGCTTGAGCGGTGAGTGATCGGAAGGAAACGAAAGTTGCGAGCGTCGTGTCGCCCTAGAACCTTGGCCTTGATGATCTGATTCATCCTGAAATGGGCCGTGGGCCGCTTCTTGTCGGGGATATCATCCCACGATTCAAACAACTCCGCCACCGAGATGCGTCCCTGGACGTTTTTGGCCAGCTCTACGTTGACCTGAGTGCTTTTGACCGATCGAATTCGCACATTGAGCGTAGTCGCAAATTCGATGTCATTTGTGCTCGTGATGTTCGAGTCTACCGGCTCATCCATCGTTGCTCCGGTTGGATGCGTAGATGTGGGAGATGCCACGTCGTTTGTACTTGCTTCGAGCTTGGACGACAGCCAGAAGAAACCCTTGATGGGGTCGACGTGGGTTACTCGCGCAGTAATTGACTGATCCTTGCGCAGACCGAAGTTAGGGGCTTGGAGCATCTCATCCGTCATTTGCGATTTGAAGATGGCACCGCTAACGCTGTTGCCGAACTCAACGAATACCTTATCTGGCAGAATGCCACGCACAAAGCCATGCACGATCTCTCCGGATTGCAATTCTTCGACGTTTGTGACAAGCTTGGAGGCTTGTGCAGCTTTGCGCAAACTGGGCTTGTTCGATACTGTGACGACCTTGGATTTGACGAGCTTGCTGAGGACTACCAGGTCGTCAAGCGTACCTCCAACGCGGATCTTCTTCATTGTTGATGCATCCTTCTTTTCCGAACCATCGGTCAAATGGCCGATACGAAGTAGTCCTTTGACACCGTGACCCAGATCGAGGGTGGCCAACTCATCAGACTTCTCAATAACAGTGCCTTTTGTGATGGCACCAGGATTGAGGGCATTGAAAGCCGCCTCCTTGTTCGAGTCCACAGCGGCGGGATCTTTACAGGACACCAGCATTTGGCGTTCCTCTGGTCGGACGGACACGACACGCACATTGACGACCTGCCCCTTCTTGAAGTGCTGTGTAGCATCGTCCATGAAAGCCTCGCTCATTTCAGCCACTGGCAGCCATGCTGTGAGATCGCCATAGAATCTGACTTTTGCTCCACTACGGCGGACGTCGGCAAGAATACCTGGGCCCTTTGCGCCCTCGGTTATTTTCGAGTAGTCCGTCCATGGCTCGACGTCGGAATTGACCAAAGATTTCTTCAGGGTAAGTTGGATCTGATGCCGAGCGGGTTCGGTGTACAACACTCGAGCTGTCACAGGGACACCCTCCCGGAATTTTCTTTCTGGATGTTGAAGGTGGACATCAGCCAGATGCATCTCAGTCACGAGACCTGTAATGCCCTCAGACAAGTGCACGAGCACCGCAGTCGCGCCTTTCTTGTCAGCAATGAGCTTGTGCACCTTGCCCTTGACCACCTGGCCAGCTTTGATGTCTTCGATGCGGAGGAAGGCCTGGTCGAGGACCTTCTGCTCCAGAGAAAGCTGAAATAGGCCATCGAGTGCGTTGTAACCCACAATGCGGGCTCGATGTGTCGAAGCAAGTTTGAAAGCGCCGGCGTCGTCTGATAGGATATCTACGCGGCCGTCGGAGAGGCGGGAAATGTGCCCAAAGCCAACGACATCGCGGACACCAAGCTCGAAGAAGGCACCCAGGCCTGGTGCGACCTTGATGACCTTTGCAGACTCGATGATTGTCGAAATTGGCAGCAGGTCAATGGGGGGTTTGCGCTCCTTGGGTTTTCCGGACATACGGGTGGAGAGCGATACCACGTGCTCGAGGAAGGATACGCCGACTTTCCTGGGCTCTGATTCAGGACAGGTGAACAGTATCCTTGCTTTGACTTTGGATCCCAGCTTGTACTTTTGTGTCATATCCGCGCCTTTCTCTGTAGCACCGGAGTGGTAGGCATCGGCGGTTGCGTCGATAAGCCCGAGTATTTTGCCGGTGATGGTGCTCGCTGTGCTGTCGGCGATCAAAACGTCGACGGCTGTGCCTGGCAGAAAGACATCGATTGTTGGCGCCTCGGCGAGTGTGTTGCCCTTTGTCAGGTTGCCGGCTTTGCCATGATCGGCCGACAGCTTGACAATTCGCCCGTCCGAGTTGAGCCCAGTGACGAGGCACATGAAGACGGCACCTTCTTGGACGTTTGCGTGCTTTACTGTCGGGCCAAGCTCGCCTTTGGGTAGAAAGCCCTTGATTTTGGGATCGTCGAGTCCCAAGTCCATGACCAGGCCGTGGTCCTCGTTGCTGACGACGGAGGCCTGGATCATGCTGTTGACAGGCATCCTGCGCTTGGAGAGGCCCTTGTTGACCAGCTTGGGGTCAATTGAGAGCTCCAGCCGCTTCCTCGCGCGCGCGCTGTCGTCGGTGGTGGCGGTGATGCAGGCCCGCAGGTATTGTCCGACGGCGAACATGTCCTCGAGATGCACATCCTCGAAGTCCTCGTCTTCATTGTCCTCGGCGTCTTCGTCCTCCTTCATGAGTTTCTCGAGTCGCTCGTTGAGCTTGTCCGAGACGGCGGTGAGGGGTACGTAGCCGACGAGGTTGTTGGGCAGGGCGAGGACAATGTCCTGGTGGGAGATGTCGGTGACCTGGCCGAGGACAATGGTGCCCGGGGTCAGTTGCTTGTAGTTGAGGCCCTCGACGCGCACGAGGGGCTCAGCGTCGTCTTCTCCCTGCGCCTTCTTGCCCTTCTTGCTCGGCCGCTTCTTTGCTGGCTTAGCGGCCGCCAGCTCCTCGCCGTCGTCGGAGCCCATGTCGCTGAAGCCATCGTCGGCGGTGCGCTTGATGCCGGCCTGCTCGAACAGCACGTCCTGGTTGGCCTTGATCTGGATCTGCTTGTGCTCGAGCGGGGTCAGGACGCTTGCGCCGCCGCGGGGGAACGCCTTCTCCTCGTCCTTGAAGACGCTCGCCTTTGCAGCGACCTCAGGCTTTGGTTTCGCAGGTGATGGCTGCGCGGTCGCATCCGATTTGGAGCGCTTCGCATGGCGCTCGTTCGGGGCGCTCTTGTCCTTCTTGGAGGGCGCGGTGGCCTGGTCGGCCTTCCTCTTTATTGCGCCCATGATTTGGCGTGTCGTCCTTCACTGTGGCAGCGCTCCAGACATGGTGAACTTTTGGCTTGGCAGCAGAGAATCGAGGTAGAAAATTAAACTGGGGCCCGGCCGTGCATGGGCCATGTCTGGTCGGACTAGCCCGCCACTTAACGCGTGCCAGAGTCGCGACACCGCGACTGGGGCTTAGTGCCCTCACCAACCTCCGCCTTCCTTATATCCCCATTCCCATTCCGTCCGTCCCATGTCGTCCTCCAGTGTTCTCAGTCGTGGCTCGCTTTGATTTTGCAATTGCACCTTTACTTTTGTATATACGTGCTGGTAACAATGATGTCGTCTCCTTGCGCTCCTCGCACTTTGCTGCAAGAGCCGACGCCTGAGCTCTTCTCGTCGCCGCCGCCCTCGTCCGCGGCCACCACTGGCAGTCGAAAACCCAAGCGGCCGCCCCCGATCACGCCGAAACGCTTCACGCGCTTCTTCACCCCGCGGAACTCGAAGAATGCGTCTTCTCGAGGTGCCGTCTCCCGCTCGGGCCGCCAGCTGCAGGACATCACGCGAGCTGCTGTCAATCGCAGCCAGGCATCTCGGAGTACTCCACGCAAGACCGTGAACTTTGCCGACATCGAGAACCAGACGCAGACGCCGACATCGAGCTCGCGCAAGAGAAAGACCGCCTACCTGTCGCCAGAGACTTCGCCAGTCCAATCGTCGCCCTCAAAACGCTCGCGTTACGTCACCCCTCCTCCCTTCAGCATACTCGAAGACGCACCTGTCTTTGATGAGCCTCCTGTCTTCCCCGTGCCTGTAAGACGGATACGAAGCTTGGGCGCTGCGTCAAGAACGCTGCAGCGCTCCTTCGGCGGCATCCTGAGCGTTGGCAGAGGCTTCAGACGAGACCATTGCTCGTCGTGGCAGGAGCAGACGGCAGACTTCTACAGCGGTGCCGACGATCTGCACCAATTACCGCAAGGCGCACCACCGTTCTGCACTGCTAGCTGCAACAGTATGTTCATCTCGTGTCCGCATTTGTAACGTTGCTTACCCCATTCAGCCAACTCTCTACTTGCCATCGGTGATGAGGACGGATACATACATCTACTCGACTCGGAGGGTGACTTCTCCAAGGCCCACGTATCATGGCGCGCACACTCCAACGCTGTCATGGACCTTCAGTTCTCTTCAGACGACACATATCTCGCAGCCGGCTCAGGTGACCAAACAGCGCAAATTGTCGACGTGCGGACTCAACAGACTCTCAGTGTCCTAGCGAAGCACAAATCCTCCGTCAAGCAAGTGCGCTTCCAGCCGGGCGACGACAAGATCGTTGCCACGTCGAGTAGAGACGGCGCTGTTCAAATATGGGATCTTCGATGCAAAGGTGGGCAGACGTCTGTTCATTCGGCCTGGGGCTCGGACGCACCATATGCCAGCGTCATCCGCACACTAGCATCAGCGCATGCGGACCACAGTTTAACGAGTGCCACCGGCACCGCCACATCCCTCTCACGAAGCAGCTTGATCAGCAAGACTGATAGCATCGCCCGTCGCAACGACATCTCGGTCACTGCGCTCTCATTCCTGCCCGACGGTCGACAACACCTTCTCCTGACAGCTTCAGACGCATCGACTTGCGTCAAGCTGTGGGACATTCGCGGTCGCTACTCGCTGCGAGGTCCTGCTATCCCCATCTCTACCACCCGACACCCAGAGTCACACAACAAACATCGACACTTTGCCATCAACTCTCTGACTCTGAATGGAAACGCGTCGCGTCTCTATGCCCTCAGCAAGGACAACACAGTTTATGCATACTCCACAAGCCATCTCATCCTAGGTGTAGCACCGGAGCTGTCGACAACAACATCATCAGACAGAAAATATTGCGGCGTTGGTCAAGAAGGCTTGGGTCCCATCTACGGCTTCCGACATCAAAACTTCCACGCCGGCTCATTCTACGTCAAAGCATCATTACGGAAAGCCAGGGATGACAAGACAGAGCTCTTAGCCGTGGGCAGCACCGACGGCGGCCCTGTGCTCTTCCCTACCGACGAGATTTTCCTCAAGCGTGAGACAAAACACCCAGAAGACGAAGCAGATCTTCCCGACATGTCTACCCGCAGATCATTACGATCATCATTATCCCGTTCCACAACCGGAACCAGATGTCAAGACAACATTCCTATTTACGAGCACGGCACGGCTCTGGTCCGCGGCCACGACGCCGAAGTCACGAGCGTCTCATGGGCGACCAATGGCAGCTTGATCAGCGTCAGCGACGACCTGCGCGTGCGGCGCTGGAAAGAAGGCAGCCAGGCTCGCGAACTGAGACTTGGTGGAGAGAGCGAGGGCAAGAGGTGGATGTGTGGATGGGCAGATATGAGTGCTGGATACGATGATGATGAGTAGGTGTGATCAGGAGAGCGAGAAGAAAGATTAGTTTTGATAAGTGCTTTATACCCAATCCTTAGCTTTGGATACATCAAGATGAGACGATGAAATGGAAAGACATTTTTGCAGATCACACACACACACTTTACATGACTTTTGTTCACCAGAGTGTTAGTTGAGTTCCCATGAGGTGCTACTTGCTCAGCTCAAGTATTCAAGAAGATATCTCAGCTAAGCCACTTCTTCCCCTTGAACGGATCCAGCTTCTTCTTCACTCCACACATCTCGCTCTCCCCCTCATTACCATTCTCACCTTCGCGTTGACCAGCTTGTCCCTGCATCTGTCCAGACAACAAACGATACGCACGCTCATCAAATCGACTTGGTGAGCCTGTTTCGCTGAACGATCCAAAGCTCCCTGAGACGAGCTTATTGCGGCGGGGATCGAGCGGGATGGGAAAGTGGCTTGGAAGGACAGGAGGTTGAAGTAGGGCAGGGGATTGTGTATGCGTGGTGTCATCGTGCGAATCCGCGTGTTGGTGTGTAGCCGGACCCAACGGTGACGACGATCGTTCTTCGAATCCATGATCATGACAACCATTCGCAGAACCAAGTTCAGTCTTCTGCAAAAGCCGATACGGCCTCTCATCAAACCGTCCCGCACGCGCCCCATCAAAACTCCCAAAACTCCCAGACACAACACGTCTACTCGGTAGACACGCTGTCGAAGCTGGATCCCGGTTCCGCGGCGCGGTCGGGCTCGCGAAACGCCCATGCAGATGCAGATGCGCGGGGAGGGGAAGGGGAAGGGGAAGCTGCATTCCATCAACATCATGATTTGTGAAGCCGCCCGCAGGCTGGTATATATTGGGGTTGTGCGTGTGTGAAGATTGTGCTTTACCTTCCATGTTGACGCGGCCTAGACTGGAGGAGATGCTTGGCGTGGTAGCGGTTTTGCTTGCGCGCTTGGGGAGGGGTTTGATGGGGCGGGCGTGGGCTCCTTCGGGATTGAAGGGGTTGAAGATGGAGGGAGGGGCGGAGGGGGATGTGGGGATTGGTGGCTTTTTGATGTGTTAGTAAGATGTGTTTTGAATAAGGTGAAGAAGGGAAGGATACCTGTGTGTCCTTCTTCGCGGCCTTTTTCTTGCCCTTGCCCTTCTTTCCAATAACATCTGCGTCGCCAGTCTCCTCATCCTCTTTGAAAGAGACAGTAATCTTCTCGGCTTTGCGCTTGTCACCGACCTTGACCTTATCTATTTGCCCGTTGCCCCAGAGTTCTTGCTCTCGCATCTTGCGCTTGACCTTGTCGTTGACGTCTGCGTAGACAGTGCCGCCCATCGACTTCCAGACGTCGATGTCCTCGCCGAAAACAGTCTCAATCTTCCTGTCCGTGTCGTCGGTCATGCGGTTCAGATACTCTTCCTCTAATGCGCTGTTGTCTTCTTCCTCGGTGTCGGAGCCAGAATCTGCGCTAAGACCGGGCGCGGTGGGGGAGATGAAGGAGTCTGTAGAGCCGCCATTGCGCACGCGAAGGGTATTGATGAGGGAGAGTTTGCGGCGTTTGGGCGCTGGTTCGGCCTTCTTGGGCGAGATTGAACGAGCCATGAGGAGTTGACGGGCGAGCGATGGTGAGCTATGGGATGTTGGGCGGGTGAGCTGTTGATATATAGACAAGTAGCATATTTCGAAATAATGAGAACACTCTTTGGCTCGTCCCTGAAAGCAATAGCGCGTGCTTCGTGATAGCTTTTCCGTGTGGGCCCGTGGTTGTCTTCCCTAGACGCTGCGCGTTTGTATTCACGCTACCGAGCTCGAGTTTGGAGAGTGTCACCTCGATCCCAGGCAGATACAACGCTATCCCCGAGTAGGTAGCTTCACGTGAAGTCTTTCGGACTAAGATCACCCAGTAGGGAGTCTATGCTGTGCTCAGTGTCTCATGAAGCATCAGCGTCGAGTTTGTCAGGTTCAAGGAAGAGATAGCTACCCGGAAGAATGCTTCTGAGCTCACTTGCATAATCGGAGCCGAAAAGAACCCAATTTGACCAGTCTGTCAGACACTGTCAACAGGACACTTTAAGAGCATGACGTACATCACATTGATATTGATGTTTTTGACCACTGAAGGGCTGCGTCAAGCATGTTGGCGATATTGTCGCCAATGTGTACATTTTCTATGCTTGACAAGGCTTCCCTGACACTCACGCCGGTGACCTTCCTAAGAGTTGTCCTTCATCGAGCGCAAAGCTCCCATGACATCGATGGGATCCTTCTTGCCGGTGATCTTTTGGAGCTCTGGATCGTCAACACGCATGAACACATTGTGTTGCTGTTTGGGTTAGTGATCTTATTTTGAGGTATTGGTCTTTTCACCAAAAACATACCTTCTCGTCCCCAATAGTGAACTTGCCCTGTGTTTCTTTGTTGGCTTGCGAGTATTCATCCAATTTCTTAATCGCATCATTATTGAGCACATTCTTGGCGAATTTGACGTTGCCCTTCGTGTATTCGTGTCCGGGATACACCTTTGTGTCGTCTGGAAGAGATGCAAGGACCTCGTTCAAAGCCTTGTGCATCTCTGCTGGCTTACCCTCAAAAAAGCGTCCGCATCCGCCAATGAACAGGGTGTCACCAGTAAACACCGCGCGATCTGCGCCGTCCTCAAGGAAAAAGCAGATACTGTCCTGGGTATGGCACGGTGTATGCAGTGCAGTCACATCGATAGACCCGATCTTGAACTTTGACTGATGGCTAGGCGTTTCGGCCACCAAAGCGCAGTCACGACCACCAACTATAGGGATATCATACGTGCTTTTCTGTCATTGAATCAGCCAGGAGTATAATTTTCCGCAATTTCCAGCATACTATCTCTTTATTGCCGCCAGCGTGGTCATGGTGACTACATGACGTTGTCAGCAATTGTCCCCAGTGGTGAAACGACGATCGTACTGATGAGTGTTGATGATCTTGGTGAGATTGAAACCGGCATCAGTCTTGGCTTTCAAATGCGGTAGAACCCTAAGATTGTTTAATAAATGGTCGTCGATCAGCATGTCAAGTTCCGCTCACTCGGATGGATTTGCTGGGTCAATGATAACGGCTTCTTTAGTCTTCTCGTCAGAGACGAGATAGGCATAGTTGTTGCCCGAACCCTCCCCTAATACTGGTAAGCTCGATCTCGACTGGGCGCATGGCCATAAGGGTACTCATACACATGGGAATTGACTGGATATGCATGGCTCGTGTTGTAACTGGCTGCTTGGCATTTTAGTGCAATTCATCTGGTTCGATCGAGAAGCGTACTCTGCTGATTCGACTAGTGAGTAAAGTTGGCGAGTACCGTTTGATTGTGGCACCGAATAAGCTCATAAGGACAATAACAAAGATGAAATGGCGGAAAGTTGTGGTCAATGTCATGAAGGTGCGGGTGCCGCAACCACCGAGGCAATGACGTTACCTCGTCTTAAGTAAGCGAAGCCAAAGAGAGACAAGCGCAACCCTTCCCCTGTCGCCGTCCGCGGTAGCCTTCCGTGGCGTGTACTTCTCCACGTTTGTCAGACTCAACTGCAGCTATTCGCAGCAACGGAATTACTCGAAGCGCGCTCAAAACATATGTCGCCATATGGAGTGGCTGTTACTCTGTGAAGCAAGCACAAGTCACATATCCTGTCGTCGTCCAACATTCAGCATCAATAGATGAGCGAGATCGACACCACAATTCAAAGGAAGCCACAAATGTGAAGACAGAGCGTCTTGAAAAACTACTTAGGTACGGAGGCGGTCTTCTGCCGCAAAAGGAATGATGAAAATAGTACCGATGCGCCAGGCGCCCCCAATGCTCAACTCGATTACACCAATGCAGCTGAAGCTTCATAGAAGCGATTTCAGTCGTTTCTGTAGTTCTGGTGCCCTTGATGGGCCGTCGCTTCGCAAGCGGCGGTCTTGAGGGTCATACAGTGGGTCAGCTGTAACGGTGGCCTTGATCTTTCTTCCGAAATACTCAAGCTCCACAGGTTCACCCTCTCTGATCTTGCCTGGCAGCCACGCGTAGGCCACAGGTTTGCGTACAGTGTACCCAAATGCAGCGCTGGTCACATAGCCGACGGCACTTCCGCTGTAAAAAACTGGCTCTTTGCCGAGAACCATGGAGCGGCCATCATCGATCGTCAAACATCTGAGTCGTCGGGCGGATGTTTTCCTTGATAGCTGCTCGAGCGCGACTTTGCCGACGTAGTCAGCCTTCTTATCCAGCTCGATGGCATATGTGACGCCTGATTCCCACGGATTGTATTCCGAAGTCATATCCGAACCTGACGCCCGGATACCCTTTTCGATTCGTAGGCCATTGAAGGCAGCCCGGCCAGCCGCGACGAGCCCATGAGGCCTGCCGGCCTGCCACAAGTGATCCCAAAGGCGCTGGCCATATTCTGGCGTGGTCTGTATTTCCCAGCCATGTTCTCCAACGAACGATTTCCGGAACATAGTGACAGGTATTCCTGCGATACTGGTTCTCTTTACACCCATGTACGGCAAACCCTTGTTCGAAAAGTCATCAGAGCTGACAGTTTCGATAACGTCCCGAGCCCGTGGCCCCCAAAGACCCAGGCAACAAGTACTACCGGTGACGTCGCGTACCTGAGCCCATTTCCCTGGGGTGTATTTCACCTGCTGGCGAGCTTCTCGTGCAAGGTATGCGAGATCCGTTGCGGTGTTCGCACCAATCTGGAACAGTTCATGGTCAAGCCTGGATATAAACACGTCACTCAACACTCCACCGTACGTGTTAAGTAGCAATGCGTGGATAATGACGCCCGGCCTCTTCGCAACGTCTTTCGTAGCCAATCTTTGGAGAAGATCTTCAGCTCCAGGACCGGTGACCTCGAATCTGTGAAAAGTCGACATATCATATATCGCAACAGCGTTCCGTGTTTTCCATGCCTCGGCCGCGGCAATAGGCGAGTAGAACTTGGACGACCAAGCATCTCGATCGACGGGCCGCCATTCCTCCGGCAGAGTTTTGATCAAGTCAGCGTTTGCTTCGTACCAATGTGGGCGCTCCCAGCCACCAACTTCGAGAAAGAATGCTCCAAGTTCCTGTTGTCGAGCATAAAAAGGACTGACTCGGAGGTTTCGTGGAGACTCCTTGGGGGCAAGAGGATGCAGAATGTCGTAGATCTCCACGAAGTTCTGCTGAGACGTCTCGCTAACATATTCTGGGCTCAGTTGGACTTCCTCAAAGCGAGTCAGTTCGCATTCAGCAATGTCTATTCTTGAACCACCCTCCGTGAGCACTTCAGCTACTGCTCGAGCAACGCCCGCTGAGTGCGTAACCCAAACAGCCTCGGCCACGTAGAATCCGTCCAGATTGGGTGCTTGCCCAACGACAGAGCCGCCATCTGGCGTGAATGAAAAGATGCCGTTGAAACCTTCGGCAATCTCAGTCTGGCGAAGGGCTGGAAGAATTTCTTTTGTCGCGGTCCAAGCCGGTGCGAAATCCTCAGGGGTGAAGTCAAGCCGAGACGGCATATTTTTGTCATCGACATGCTTCGGTGTCACCCCTAATGCGGCAGCCTCGATGGGCATGGGTCTGTGGCCATAGTATCCGATGCCGAACTGCTCTCCATGCTCTCGGTAGTACAGATCCTGGTCCTGGTGGCGCAGTATGGGAAGCTCTGCGTTCATTGCGTTGATCTTCTTATTGACTTCTCGTCCTACAAGACCTGGCACCGCCGTTGTTTTCACGTATTGATGGCCCAACGGAAGTAGTGGTACCTTCAGGCCGATCATCTTTCCAATTTCAACGCCCCAGAAACCGGCGCACGACACAACGATATCTGCCACAACGACGCCATTGTTGGTCGCAACGCCTGTGACATGACCTTCCGCCTGTTCAATGCCCGTAACAAGGGTGTGTTCGAAATAGCGTACACCGGCTCTTCGCGTGTTCTCGATGAGAAGCTGTGTGGCACGAGCTGCCAAGGCTAACCCGTCGCTCGGAATGTGAAGTCCACCTAGGATCATGTCTCGGTTGAGGAGGGGATACTTCTGTAAGCACTCATCTGTACTGATCAAGTGAGCCTCTATGCCCCACGATTGAGCATAGCCATGCTTCCGCTTGATCTCTTCCATTCGCTCTGGTGTGGTCGCGACTTCCAATCCACCAAGCTGATTGAAGCAATTTTGGCCATCCTTCTGGAGGGATTGCAACTTTTCGACGGTGTATTTTGCAAATAGCGTCATCGTCTTCGAAGGATTCGTTTGGAAAACAAGACCAGGAGCGTGCGACGTTGAGCCTCCTGGTAGGCTCAGTGGGCCTTGCTCAACCACAGTGATGTTCTTCCATCCTCGAGAAACGAGCTCGTCCGCAAGGTTGGTGCCGACAATGCCAGCTCCAATGATGACAACGCGCTTACTGGTGTCCATGATGGGCGAGAAGAGATTGTTAAAGCGTAGTTGGGATTTGCGCGCGTGCGCATCTTAAGTGCACCGCAATCACAGATACAACCCATGTCGCCTCAGTCTCCAATTCCCGCTGCCGCCACTAAGCGAGGACTACAGTATCATGAAGGCGAAAGCTTTCCAAAGAAGGTGCTTCGAGGGCAGTCTAAGATGCAAACAGCCTACCACCCCGCCAACCGCCTGACGACATTGGTGGGGTTGTATGCCCACTGTGGAAGTAGGGTTCTATTTGCCGAATCGAGGTTAGGTGGCTTTGTGATCGGGAACGTCCACGCCACTACATATTCAGCAACAAACCCCACCTCGCGTCCGCGTCCAACATCCTGTCAATCTCCCAAGAAACACGGTTTTTCGACAAAGGCTTGGCCTGAACTTGGTACGTATCACCACAAACATCTACCGTTCATAGCAACATAAGACTTCGAGATCGATCTGCGAGCATGATCGTCATGGAATATTTGCATCAGAGCTTGCCGAGAGCTCCATCGACCCTTGGGTGACGCTGCGTGCGATGATGATATCAATGCGACAATCAAAAACGAAGAAAAACCTACGCGACCAAACACAACACCGCACTATGCAACGGAGACATCGCCTGCCCAAGTTTCCTGACTGGCATACCGCAGAGGACTTATCGAGTGCGCCAGTCCTAAAGCCCTCCAACCAGCAGTCACCATGCCCACGCTTCGCCAGCTCTACGTGTGCAGTAGCGATACTACTACAGGTGCGCAAATCGAGATTTCTGGCTCAGTGTTGCCGTGACCCGGACCGTCATGGGACGTTATTTTGCCCCGGACATCGCGCCGAGGTGAATCTGATGTGGTCTCTTCTGGTTATACTCGTCATGCAAACGAAAGAGTGTACAGTCTCCACCAGTACCGATGTTCAAGCATCCAGCGTCATGCCGCCCACCAGTCCACAACATGTCGTAAAGGGACCATGTAAGATTGACTGCCGAAAGCACCAAAAGCAGCATAATACCCGTAACTGGACAAAGAACACTGCGTACACGGATGAGGGGTAAATATGCCGCAACGCAGATTCCTGCAGTTCCATGCTGTTCCGTTAGTAGGCCGTGTCACTGTCCTACACCATAATATTCCACCCACCGCATAGCCTGGCGCATCGATCGCCGACACTGTTCCAAGCGACCCTTCGCCGTGGAGACAAATGAGATTAAGGGACCTCGAAGTATCGATAGCATGTTCGGAAACTTGATACCCAAGTCCGCGTCTTGCCAAAGTCTTTCCTGCTGCCTTGCACTACGGACGACGATTGTGCCTATCTCGGGACAGCAGTGTAAGGATCTACCGATCGTGAATATCACGATAAAGACTGATAAGGCGCTGATAAAGAGTCTTGTCTGATTTTGACCTGGGCGCGGTCGGAGTTTGGTCTAGCCTAGGCTGGCGTTCGATACCCAGAATTGGACATCGGATCCACGCCAGTCCGTGCCTTCGCGAGGGGCTGCGACGAGAACAGTCTTTACGGTCTGTCACAATGATTATTGATCTATTCACTGGACCGCCACTGGATGGTATGATCCATGGTCCACCACAGGCGCTGTGTTGGCACATGACGCGACGGCCAGAATGCGAGTTGTCTTGCGCGACTGATCACGATGGCAAAGTAGTGGCAGCAAACGGCCCGCGTCGTTGCAGGTGTGTAGCGCTTGATGGGAGCCGGCAGAGCGATTACGTTCCGTCATGCCACTGGTCCATCGCTTTTGGGTAGTGTATGGAAGCCATTTCCCCATGGGGGTTTAGGGATTCATTTTACTCGATAAGGGTGAGGAGGTACAGCCCACACTTTCAGAGTATATTAAAGCCACAGCTGAGGCAAGAGACTTCCATACTCACATACCTCCTCAAGCTCGTACTTCTGCTTTGTGGTCTTTCAGTAAACGACAAACATATTTCCATCTGCCCAGCATGGTCGCATCACTGTTGAGCTACATTGGCCTCGGCGGCGCCCCGTCCTCAGCTCCCCCAGTAAAGGAAGCCGTGCGTGCCCTGCCTGGTAATTGGTATACGTCAGAGGAGATGTATCAGCTTGAGCGACGAGCGATTTTCTCACGCCGATGGCTTCTCCTCACACACAAGTCAAGATTCCAGAATCCTGGTGACTATCTTCGCTACAACGTCGCCAACTACGATATCGTTTTATCCAAAGACCGAGCCGGCGAGATACATGCCTTCCACAACGTATGTCGGCATCGAGCGTATCCTGTCGTTGAGAACGATGGCGGTAACGCAAAGATCTTCTCATGCAGATATCACGGGTGGTCATATGGTCTGGGCGGAAACCTTGCAAAGGCGCCTGGCTATCAAGATCTCCCAACCTTCGACAAGGCCAAGAATGGTCTCTTCCCCATTCATGTTCGCCTTGATAAGAATGGCTTCGTATGGATCAATATGGACTCAAACAAGGTTCCTGAGGTCTCATGGGAGTCAACATTCGACACCGTGGACGAGCAAGAACGTTTTACTGACTTCGATTTCGACGACTATGAGTTTGATCATACATGGAACATGGAGAGCAACTTCAACTGGAAGATTCTTGCCGACAACTTCAACGAGTGCTACCACTGCAAGACAACACATCCAGACGTACCTGCCATCGCCAACCTCGAGACGTACGATGTCAACTGCGCAGCAGACCACATACAGCACGACCCCAAGACCACAGACGAGCAGCGTAGATTGGGCTTCGGCATCTGCTCAACATACATGTTCCCCAACGTGTCCTTCACAGTAACGTAAGACTCCATCTACCCCTGTACGCAGATCAACATCTAACACTCGCCCAGAAAAACCTTTATGATGATGCAGAAATTCATGCCCAAGTCGCCCACTGTGTCCGTCATGTATTACGAAGTCTGGCGCAACAAGAACGCCACCGACGAGGAATTCCACGCCATCGCCGACCTCTACGCCCGCGTCATGAAGGAAGACAAGGTCCTCTGTGAGCGCGCACAAGCAAACATCAACGCCGGCGTCTTCATCAACGGCGAGATGCACCCACACATGGAGAAGGGCCCGCTCTTCTTCCAGAAACGGTGTCGCGAAGTCGTCATGGAGCATGGCCTTAAGGAGAAGCGCGCGGGCAGGCAAATCTGGCCGGCGAAGCAGCAGCTTGAGGCTACGGGGAACAGCGCAATTAGCAACGAGGATGTTGAGTTTTGCGAGGGTCTATCGTGCGGGAATGATAATGATAAGAGTGAGTTGGCGTGGTAGTTTGGTTGGTCATGATTTTATGAAGGTTGGGCGGCATTGTCTGGCGTTCTGGGAGTGTTGATAGAGGCATCGACCTCTCGCTTTGCATGGTTTTGGTAACGACTTTGTTTGGTTGTGTGGTGTCGGACATGGCAAGATTGCATTCACTTTTTTCATCGTAGCATGGAATATCATCTATTGTTCACCTTACTTTACGCTCACATTACTGTCCTGCACTGAAGATGCCAGACTACATTCAACTCGCCACGCGTGCACATCTCATCCTACGGCTTGTCACTCTCCTCCTTACCCCTCACCCCATTCCTTACCACTCTTACCTGCCTGCCATCAACCGTGAACACAAATGCTCACCTCGCACTCCCACCCAGCGCACAATGACAGAACATGACATATGCTCATCCAAATTATCCAAGGCTTCGATCATCGATGAGTCGTTGCAGCCGACGTTTTCCTATCATCATCGCTTTCGAGCGGCGTTCGCGACCAGCGTCCCGATTTGGGAATGGGAAACCGACCAATCGGACCGCATGAGTTCGTGGCACGGGGAACAAAGAAGTTCGGTCGCGTTGTGTTTGATAACGATAAAGGAGGGGAAGTCATGCTTGTGATGCGCGTGAGAAGGGTTGAAACTGTTTTGCAGTGGCGGCATACCTACTGCTTACGATGTATGTTCAAGAACTGGAGTCGCCTCACGTGCGACTCGAAGCCCACCAACAACACGCTGCATAAATCATACCCAACGCAGACTTCCAAGTCCAGTCGTAACCAATTAACTTGCCCAATTTTGCCTGAACTTACTTGGTCTCCGGAATCTTGACCTACAAGTCCGTCTTCGCCAACCAGTTGAAATTCTCGTGCACTACGCCAAAGTCGTCTGGATCCCATGACATGCGTTTCCAGTCGTCGTTTACATGGTTGTAGCATTTACCCGGGTCGAGCATGCGGGCCACGCGTGGTGAGTCGCGGTCGTGCCATGTGAATGTTTCGTGTTGTATGTTGATACAAGGTGTATTGGGAGCTGTATGTGGGCAGAATGCTTCAATGATGAATGCGGCGGGATGGGGAAGGTCGGCGCAGATCTGCATGAGTGGGAATGTGTTCGGGACATCGATCGCGATGACAAGAGTTTCTGTATCGATTGCAAGAAGCCCATGTGGGTCGGTGACGAGCTGGATTTCGCCTTCGAAGTATTGACTTTGCAAGGCGTCCTTTTGCCATGGTTTGTATGTCGCATCTTGACAGATGATAGGCATTGGCTGTGATGGTGCTGAGGAGGAGATCAAGTGTTCATCTCCATGAGGAGTGTGATGACTTCTGGGAGGACGCAATTTCCCGACGACAGAGGCGATGCTCATGGCGAAGAAATATTTCGCGAGGCTGTTAGGGCCGGTGTTGAGGTTGAAGCAGACGACTTTGCTGATGTACGGTAGAGGCTGCGCATGCTTTGAGAGATTTACTTCCAGATCATGTAGTATGACGCCGTAATAGTGATGAATGTCGTAAAAGGTTCTGCGAAAAGCCGCCCTTTCGTATCCGTTGTCAGACGTGCTGTCACTACCATATCTCTTCAAAGGGCCGTACTCCGATTGGTACATCCCTTCAAGCGACAGATCGTCCCCAGTATCGCTGTCGACCCTCTAGCCCCCCAACGATGACGTCTCACTAGTTTCGACTTTGGTTCGACTACTAATGATAACTGGGAAAACAATGGTTCCCTGCTTCGTGATCTCCGCTTGTTCGTGTATCCCATTCATCGCATACAACCGCTTCAACTTCGGCGACCATGGAACCTTTGTGTGCAAATCGGGGTGCATTTCCACAGCCGTCAGATACTCAAGGTACACCTCCCTCTTACCGCGCTCTTGCCCATCATCCCTCCATGTTACCACACTCCTGCCGCCGAAGCTTAAAACCTCGACTTTGTCTTTTCCCTTGCTGGCGATGTCCTCGCAAAGTTTGGCGCAGTGGCTGAGCATATATGGTGTGAAGATGGGCGACGACGCGGCAAGTCTGGGCACAAAGTCTTGATACATGACGTTGGTTGTGAAGTAGAAAACCCCTGTTTGTCGCCGAAGGTCGGGGTGAAGGCCATGATTGACGAGAACCTTTTCAGGAGAACTGGGCTTGTCCCAGCCTGACTTGCGATCGGCATCGCGTTCAGACTCCCAAAGGTTGATTGCGTGACTTTGCCAGGCGTCCGGATCGACTTTAGGCTCGGGAGGGTTGATTGCATGACTCTGGCGGACATCGGGGCCGCTCAGATGGAGCGCTTGTTGGAGTCTGTTGATGCCGCGTTTGACGAAATTGAATAGGCTGGGCATAGCGAGTGTCCTCAAGCCTTAGTGATAGGATAGCAAGTTTGCTGAATAATGGCGCGTGTTGTTGAGTTGGTCGATCGCAATTGTGGGAGGTTGTTGACTCGCAGGTGTTTTGGAGGGCATGACTGCTTGTCCAGGACGAGGCCTCGGAAGGAGCACACAGCGTGTTGGGAAGTAAGTGGCCTGGGCACTTGGATGGAAATGCTACAATTGCTAATATGCAAAGTCATCATACCAATCATGTAAACAATATCATACAGAAATTACCCGCCAATCCTTATCCTAGGATCATCCACATTCTTAATCCTCCTTCCTCCTACCCACCAGCGTCTCCTCACTTCCCCTCACATCACTCGTACTAACGACATGAAAGCTAAAATCCAACTCCCCTACCAACGCCTTGACACACTTGAGCAATTTCTCCAAGTCCATATGGATACATCTCGTACTAATGGCCATAACTGCAAACGCAGCGTACCCAGGTTCCGAAATGTGGCGCAGGCTGAGAATGTCGTGATCCACAGCTTCGAGCTTCTTGCTGAGCTGGTAGCCTTCAGGCGCTTTAAGATAGGGCGGCAAGGGCTGCCCGGATGTAATGGCGGAGGAGAGGAGTGAGAGAAGGGATGTGATTTCGTGCGAGGTGATATTTGTGTTCGCGGTTATGCGCCGGAAGTCGGCGAACCATTGAGGCGAGGCATGGAGAGAGAGGGAGGGTGAGAGGACTGGCTTAGGTGACGAGTTTGTCTCATTGGTGTTGTTTGGGGATGAAACTGGTGACAGATGCGACGGGTAGGGCGTGTCTGATGTTGAGGGATTGAGGGCGGGGTGGGTAAAGGTTGCAGAGGCGTAACCCGTAAGCGCGGTGTAGTTGACGATACTACCAAGATAGATTAGCATGAGAGAGTTCAGGATAAGAAGGAGCATAACGCACTTGGTGACGAGGCCAATAAGCTCCTCGTACTCTTTTCTTGGGAATTTGCCGCCAAGCGGGAACTCCCACTTGACAAATGCCGTGTGCATCTTCAAGCCTTGGAGCGTAAGCATTTGTTTCGCGAACACCTTATTGCGGGCTTTGTTCAGCGCGTAGCCAGGGCTCTCTTTGTCATTCTCCTCGTCGCCAGCGTCGCCCCGAATGCGCGACATGACCTGCTCGTGCATGATGCTGTACAAGTTTGCCGAAAGATACAACGCGCCTCCCAACTTCTGCCGCAGAGCGGAATGCTCCGTGATCGGGAACGGAAAGACAGTCCAGAAGAACGCCACCACGAGACCACCAGCGACTGTAGCCAGTCGGTAGGGGCCAAGTTGGTAGATAGGATATGCTGGCTGACCGTTGGTTTCCGCAGCCGCAGTTCCAATTTTCCGGACTTGTAGCTCGTAGCCTACGATCATGACCGAAGTGACTACGCTGATGATTCCCACGATGACAAGGTCCATACGCTTGAGTGGAATGTAGAAGCCAAGAGCCGCGAAAACAAAAACAAAGACTAGGATGCCAGCAGTATGCTGATCGGGGATATACCAAATAAGCCATGCAACAATCATCGCAATCGCGGTACCAGCAATGCGAAGTACGAACTGGAACATGCTTTGACCAGAGGTTGGAGTCATGGAAATAGCGACCATGATGAGCGCCCAGACTAATCTTTGCTGCACAAAGAAAGTCTGCGTATCTCGCAAGAACGCAACAGTTGCAATACTCATAGTCGCGCATGCTGCTCTGAATCCAAACGACGATTCTGGAGAACCCAAAAAGTGGGCTATACTGCGAATCACATTGCCGAACTTCTCCCACGCATTGGCAGGCGGCAAGTGCTCTGGATCCTTCTTATTCTTATACGCGTCTCCCAGATATACCGTAGTGTTACTGCTATCCGTACCCGCAGCGGTAGTCTCATCATCCTGGTTGGCATCTTGGTTGGAGAAAATGCTTTTCAGCCATTTCTTGAAGCGTTTCCCGCCCGGCCAGATGAATTTGGATTTTGCCTTTGCTTGCTCGCGCTCGTCTGCGAATTTGACGAATTCCAAGACAGAGCGGGCGATGGAATTGAGCAGAAACATGACGTAGAGCAGGACGTAAAGTTGCCGTTGATCACGCTTACGAGTCGTGATGCTGGGTAGGCGCTTGAGTGTCTCGTCATCAAGATCGTTGGGACAGGTAAAGTAATCCGGGCTGATTTTGAGCCCTTTGCTACCCACCCAGTGTCGTAAAGTTGGCTCCTTTTTGCTGAAGAAGATGCCTGCCTGTTTTTCCAGATGAGCAGCGAAATTGGCGTCTCCAGGCTTGACTGCATCACCATTTGCTTCTTCATCGTCCTGATTCTTTCCCTTCTTTTTCTTGGGGGGTTTTTGTAGGCCCAGCTTCAAAAGGACGTGTGCGAGTCCGTCGTCTAGGGCTTGAAATATGTCGTTGAATGGATCGTGAAGATACTCAAACATTTCGTTCCATTCGGAGACGGCCTTCTTCCGCTGCTCTTCGTGCTCCGGCTCATCATCTTCTTCGTCCCAGTGGTTTATCTCTGCGCCGCGCTCAAAGAGGTCCATGACTGACGCAAGCCCAAGAACTGGAAGCAATATGAATCTCAAGTGCTTGAACATAGCTTCGAGATCGTCCGGTGTCAATTTCCCATACGCGATCTCGCGCTTTCCAAAGGGCAAATCAGCTGTGAGCTTTCCGTGCAACTCTTGAATTGCACCAATTGTCTTCTTGATGGCCGCCACCTCGGGCTTAAGCTTAGGCTTAGTGTCGTCCTTGTCTTTCTGGTCCTTAGGTGCCGGGACATATGTCTTTCCAAACATGTCCGAGTTTTCCAGACTGTGAATGTACGTCTTATGCGCACCCAGCGCACCTCGTAGAAGACCAATGTATCCCGTGATCTCTTTCAAAACGACAGTCCGATTTGTAACAGGAATGATAAACAAGCTCACTCCAGTCGCAATCGCAAAGCCAGTCAGAAAAGCCTCAAGAAGACGCGCGATGAAAGTCTCACATTGCGCCGTTGTGCTGAACAAGAAGCCATTTGTCGCCGCAATGTTGACCTGGATAGAATAAATAATGACGGGAAACGTCAGCTGTGGGAACTTGGCCTTCATCGTGTTGACGAAGTAGATTTGGAAGAATAGCCAGACCCCAAGCACAGCAGACTGCGATGAGTTGTAGCGTTGTGGTGGCGCTCCAGGAACCGTTGTATGCTCTCGTGCTTTGACTCCAGACCACACCATCAACAACGCGAAGGCAGCCCCGATACATGTTCCGAGAATGTTCATGACCATTGTCTGGATGAACTTCGCCCGGGGCATGATGCAAAAACCCAGGATGGAAATGATCGCGACCAGATACCCCAAAGTCGAGTAGCGCTTTGCAACCGCGTCGGACTGGTACATCGACAATGCTATTGTCGGTGGGAGCGCAGCTTTGCACATCATCATGGCCGTCCCAACGTCCAAGTCGAGCTTCGTCCATATCTTCTTGATAAACCCAGGTTTCTTTTCCTTCTTCTTTTCATCCTTTTTGTCCTCTGCGAGACTCCCATTTTGCTGATACGCGCCTGTCTGCGCCTGCTCTTCGCTCGCCGTCTCCTTTCCCGACTCTTCCCGCTCCAGCGCGACGCGGTCCGTTGCCGTGGATGCCATTGATGCCTCGCTTCGGCCCTAGGGGTATGTACAGAAGGTAAGGAAAGGCATGAAAATATCGAAAAGGAAACAAATCGATGGAAACCCAATAAGGTTGGCGCAACAGTTGATGAGAAACCGCTCCATATCCGACGCTCCGGGGCTTAAATGGCACGGTGATCGACGTCATTTTCTAGGATACGAGTGGTTAAGCTTCGGCGCTACTACAGATCACTTGCTTAGCGGCCGATTCAGCTGGCTCTGCCTGCGGATTGAACCGAGCCGGAGCCCGAGTAACGCTATCACAAGCTCGTGAAACAAGTCACGAATTTTGCTTGACTGGCACGAATTAGCAGGATCGTTGCATTCACATCGCAATACAGTTCTACCAGATCCCCACTGACTTCAAGATCGCGGTGTCAGGAATGGCGGAGTCTAATTGCTTCATAGCGCACTTTGTCATCAACGCCACACGCGCACAAAGTCTTGTCAGCACCAAGCATGCCTTGCCTATAGATAGCTGCAGCTACAGTGTTTAGAAACTAACGCGTTGAAATTGGCAACTCCACCCGCTAAATGCTGGACATAGTATGTAATCTAGCGTGCGACTATCATAATCGGATGCGCTCGTAACTGTACTTTGGCACCTTCTTGCTAATCATCATGCCAATCTCGCGCTTACTCAATTCTCTCCTCTCCCCACCGCGCCCTGGCTTCGTCTTGTCAATGCCCATGTCAGGCTCCGAGCCTAGAGGCAGCATTGGAAGTTCGCCGTCGTCTTCGTTGATTGCAAAAGGCTGTGACCTCTCCTGAAGCGATTTCGCGGATGGCTTCTGACTATTTGGCAGATTTGACGCGTAACGCAGAAACTCGCCGAGCAAGCCACGCATGTACCTCGCTTCCCAAAAGCCGTTGAGTGCTTCGGAGGTATCACTATACAAGGCGTCGATCATGTCTTCGCTTGAATTCGAGTCGACGTCGGCAGCACCGGCAGTAAGCCAGGCGCCTGCACCCAAGGCGTCAAGCGTATAGCTGAGGAGCGAGGCAATGATAGAAACGGCATAGTCGTCTGGAGCGTCTGTTGACTGATCCGCTGCTGGTACGTTGGCGTCGGCGTCAGTGTCGAAAGAAGAGGACCAACCCCCATTGCGCATCTCAACATGCAGGAGACGTAGAAGTGATTCGAGATCCCGTCGTGGTAGCTGCGAGCGGAGCGTAGCAGTAATGGCCCGAGGTGAAAAGCTGTGCAATCTGATGAGAGCTGGCCGGAGAGTATGGCTACGAACCAGCAGCCCGTGATCAAGAACCGAAAGAGCATGGTCGATCTCATGGTCGGCAGCTTCCAGTTCGGAAGTTATGTCAACATCCATATCCTCTGCTGCGTCTGTGCCATTTGTGAGCAACTTTGTAGTGTCGTCACCATTGGGCTGATCGTCCAGATTTTGTACAAGCAGTCTGATAGCCTGAACGACTTCGCCGATGGATAAGTGGCCACTGGCGTTCAGAACAGCGGAAAGTATGTGAAAGTCTGGATCGAAGTCGGCAATGGCTTTGACTATCTCGCCATCATCAACTTGTGGCAGATTCTGAGCTTCGAGCGGTGATGCTTCCAACATGGCGTGGTAGACAGACGCGGCAGTCAATTGGCCCGTCTTTAGTAACCATTGGAAGACATTGGGCGGGAAGAATGCAATCTGAAGTTGGCTACCACCATGCCCGAATGTCTCACCGCCATCAGTGAACCTGAAGATTCTGCTCAAAGCGTACAATGCGTATCGGCGAAAGTCCGATTTACGCCCATTGTCTATGGCGCTCGGCATTTTCCAAGCTCGCAGTTCGTCTTTTGAAGTGGCATCTTGGTCGAGATCAAGGGCCATTGCATCTTCTTCGAGAATCTTAGGGCCAACGCCGTTCGTCAAAGGTCCACCGTTGACCTCATTCTGCAGGGTTGAGGGCGCCTTGGTCGATTCGAGCTCAATGCCCAGATCCGTGGCAATAGTTTCCTCGAACTTGTCGATTTTGCCCTTTGTGACATACTTGTCCAACTTTGCTCTCCTTCCATGCCATTTCTGGGCAACAGCCTTAGACTGAGGTGTTATCCCTTTACCAATAGCATCAGCTAGCGAAGTTCCCACTGGTCTGGCACGTCTTTGCGTCGAGTTCAACCTGAGCTGCAAACCCACTATCTCGCAATCTCGGACAGCAACAACTAGATCGTTCTCGGCGTAGTATGCAATCAGACGTGGTTGGCCATTTTCTTGCTGTAAAGTATGATTCTGAGAAATCTTCCTCCTTTTAGCTGGGCTTGCTTCATCAAGCGAGCCTGATCCAGCATCGAAGGGCTTTTGAGCTTGCAAGGAGTTGAACTTGGTATCGAAGATGCGACATGTTTGGCGGGAAGTGGTGAAGATGGTGTCCTGTGCAAGGCGCAAAAATGAGTCGACGCCTGGGCTGGGGAAGTCGAACGTGGAGACTAGCCGGGGCACAGTCTCGGAAAAGTCATAAGAAAGCAAGGTCGTGCTGGTGAGGATGTACAAGCTTCCACTCGAGGCATGGACGAAATACTGTGATGACTGCGCTATGGGTTTCGATGGTTTGGGGAGGTCCCACGAGACGAGGTGCTTGAGGGGCGACAGCTGGCTGGTAGTTAGATCCTGGGACCTTGGCTGAATCTGTACCAAGCGAAGTGCGGCTGTTCCGTTGGGGTTGCGACTAGCGATGCACAAGACTTGCGTGAGCTCAAGCAAGTCTGCAATCTTGTCACTCGAGGAGCTCCAGACGGCGGCAATGTCTTCTCGATTGCGCAGGAGCCCTCGAGAGACTGATTTAGCAGTAGCTGTCGAGACGTGCTCAATTGAGCCACCAGACAGCCATGGCTTCAGGCTGGCAGTCCACCGGACAGTTTCCAGGTCCGCCGAGAGGCAGATGGCATCTCCGTTCTCGAACGTGACCAACAGATCATGTGTTGGATTCGCCGCAGACCCACTGGCTTTGACCGGCAATACCTCAAGTGCAAGCACTCGGGCTTTGTTTGAAGGCACATACGCGGTCTTGGACACGTCGGGCTTGTCGCCTACCAGCTTTTCGCGGAAGCAATGCAGCTGCAGCTTGTCGTTTTGGGTCAAGCCTGTCACAGCGGCGTATGTAAATCGTTGGGAAGCGTTCTTGGAAGAGCCCTTGCGGTAGATGGAGCATGGCGCAACGGTGAAGGTTGCGCTTGGTGGCAGCGCATACGAGGTGACGAGTTGAGGATTTTGGAGCTTGGGACGTCAGCAAAGATTGATGGTGGAGAATTGTGATGCATACGCTGTATATCGAAATGCCGTCTCCGTCCAATCCGACGGCAATTTCTGTGCGCTTCCGCTTCTTTACGCCGCTGATGCTACAGACGCCAGCAGCATGCGTGCGCCCGCCGGTCGATGCAACTGGCTTTGGCAGCGTCGCCAGCGTGAAGGGCGCGCCAATCTCGTGATCGAACGACATGTCGTTGGCCAGACCTGCTCTGGGGATAGTTGTGAGGTCTGCGTGGGTCGTTGGTCCGAATGCACGCGTGAACTGGCGCGGGTTGCTGGATGGAAAAAAGTTACGAGCTTCGGCAGAAAATGGGCGTAACGCGGGCGGTCGGCGAAATGTGGCGGGCGTGGCTGAAGTGTGGCTCGTGCCAAAGAAACGGGCAGGCGCGTCGGGTCGCGTCTTCTGTACTGACGTCGCGTAAAGCAGCGACCATCACCACGCTCCGCACCACAACTCTCGCATAGTCTTCTTTCTGCCCTCGCTGTATTCTCCTCGCTTCTACCCTAATTGATACTGCTTCGACCGACCCATTCTGAACATGCTCTGGTGACCGTGCGTGCGGTAAATGGCTCTCACGGCGGTGCGACCCGCAATGAATCATGAGGAAAAGCAGAACCTGCACCCATTCTTCTCCAAGCCGCTGCGTAAATAGATCGAATCGGGCTTGCTCTCTCGAGCTAACATGGAAGCAGAAAACAAATCCTCGCTTGAAGACCTACACACGATCGAGGCGCCCGTAGACGACCCTCACGATGACCCCGACTATGAGCAGCAAGTCACGAGTGCGCAGCCTGAAAAGACGCGCAAGAAGCGTACGAGGAAGACGAACAACTTAAAGGAGGGAAAGGGGAGCATATCGAGCACAAAAGGCCAACCGTTACTGGAGCACTTTGCCCGCCCCGCGCGACCCAACGCGCAAGACGTTCCAGCCGGCAGCAATGGAGGGGTTACATATCTGGCAGTGACAGGGGAAGGGGAACATGATCGACGGAAAAGAAGGAAGACCGAGTCACCGGGTCCCGCAGAGTCACGACCAATGCCAGTGCAGGGCCTGGACTTGCACGAACAGCTCCAGGTCGAAGTGCAGAGCGAGCCGTCAGCACGACCAGTGCCCTCGAGCAATGGTGCCCTGTTGCGAGTCACGACTCCGCCTCCGGCAGATTCAGTGGTCGAAGATCCGCTCACATTGAACTCGGCACATGGAGTCGAGAATACCAAGATGTTACCAGTCACGCCGAAGAAGAATATCAAGGTCACCAGAAATGGCAAGCTCGTATCGAGTCCGCCCAAGCCAAAGCCTGAAGAGACCACCACACCCAAGAAGAGACGTGGACGGAAGCCGGCCAAGGCGAAGTCGACATCAACCATAACTGTCATCAAGTATGGCTCAGATTCCGCTAACAGGCATTCCATTGGCGGCAGGATCGAGGCCATATTGAGAGGCAGAATTAAGACTGGCGAACACTCCGCTACGCTCGGGAAAGGTCCGCCGAAACCGGTATTGCCTCCGAAGAGTACACACCCCTTCTTTGTAGGCAAGGCTGGCCCGAAAGCAGATGCAGTCTCCACCAAACCTGTCGTCAACCAGCGTCCACCAACCCCGAGAAAAAGTGCTGTCACCCCGGGGAAGTTGCGCGCGGAGACTTACAGAGACCGATCTCCTGGGCCTGTACCGGCCTTTGGTATGACCTTGGGAGCCGACCGTGTTGCCAAACAGTCAGGGTTGTATGAGGCGTCCTGGCCTACACGCGAGACTGCCCACGTGCGCAATACCGACGATGAACTGTTATCGCTTCTGAGGCATGAGAGAGCCACTAAATTTATCTCAAGACCGAGAAAGGCCAAAAACCGCACCATCACCCTTCGCCATGACGAGGAAGTACTTGCTAGGCTGGCTGTCGACCTTGCGCCAGACATCCAACGGAACCACACTGCGAACAAGCTCGACTTTGCACCACCCGAGGATGTACGTCTACCAACACGGGTGCTCACCACTGGGTCCGATATCCAAAGAAGAGTTTTCGAACACATCAAGGGACAGGCCGCGCCTGATGGCCACCCTATTGACCTTGGCAATATACACACAGCGGTCAAGTCACTATTCGATGACATCGAACACACATTGACGCCTTTCGACGAAGGGAAATGTGAGAGTCAGACGTGGACGCAGAAATATAGCCCAAGGCAAGCCTCGCATGTATTGCAAACAGGGAAGGAGGCGACAGTGTTGAGGGACTGGCTTCAGAATTTGACAGTCATGTCTGTTGGAGGCGCTCATGATATCCTGAAAGGCGACACAAGCGACGCGAAGAGACCACCTAAGAAGAAACGGAAGAAGGCGGTGGACGACTTTATCGTCTCTGACGATGAGCTTGAAGATGAAGACATGATTGAAGTTTCCGATTCAGAGGACAAAACATATATGAAGTCTATTCGACGACCAAGGTGGACGCGAAACAACAACGTAATCGTTATCAGCGGACCCCATGGTTGCGGCAAGAGCGCGACAGTATACGCGGTCGCGAAAGAGATGGATTTCGAGGTATTTGAAATAAATTCAAGCACACGTCGCTCAGGCAAAGATATACAGGACAAGGTCGGCGACATGACTGCGAACCATCTCGTCAACCACAAGCGCCCTGAAATTGCAGCGAAAGAAGAAGTTCCACCCGCCGTTGATGGGGACACCGAGCGCATGGACGCAGCCTGCCAGAAAGACATTGATAGTGGACGGCAGGGCACGATGATGAACTTTTTTAAGGCGGGTCCAACAACGCAATCAGTGGTCAAAGCCAAACCAAAGGCACAACAGAGCAAGAAGCCTGAAGCGAAGTCTACTCAAGGCATGCTGCCTCATGTCCAGGCGGCTCGCAAAACGCAAAAGCAGTCCTTGATTCTGTTTGAGGAGGCTGATGTTATCTTTGACGAAGACCAACAATTTTGGACGTCAGTCACAAAACTTGCTGCGCAATCAAAGCGACCAATCATCGTCACGTGCAACGATGAACGACAGATACCAGTGCAGGACTTGCCTTTAGCTGCGGTTCTTCGGCTTCATCCAACGCCAACGGATCTCGCTACCGACTATATGTTAGCTATGGCCGGGAGGGAGGGTCACATTCTGGAGCGGCGGGCCGTTAGTGATCTATATCATTCGAAGAACCTCGACCTACGCGCCAGTATCACTGAGCTCGACTTATGGTGCCAGATGTCTGTCGGAGACAGGAAGGGCGGACTGGAGTGGATGTACCAACGGTGGCCGCCAGGCAAGGATGTGGATAGTCAAGGGCGCTTGCTCAGAGTGGCCAGTGAAGCAACATACCAGTCCGGAATGGGATGGTTGTCACACAACGTTTTCGAGGCCAACAACAATGCAATGTTCGATAAGGAGGAGGAGCTGTTGAGTGCATTATGGGCGGATTGGGATATCAGTCCGACCGAGTGGCAAAAGACGCCGCCGCAGCTCTCGAATGCAACGTCAACAGACAACATGCATGCACTCGAGCAGTTGGACACACTGTCTGAGACTCTCAGTGCGGCAGATGCATACTGCCGCGTTGATTTACCATCATATGAGAGGTATTCACTACAGCCCTGCGATCCGACCCAGCCAGACATACCTAACAAGGTACGGCTCAGCTACACACTCGCAGCCCCACTCCTTCAAATCGAGCCCCAGATCGACTTCCTGCAGTTTGACGCATCCGCTCATACGTATACTCATCTACTCGCTGAACGCGCATTTTCCAATCTGTCGATCTCCAGTTCAGCAGCTGTCAGTCAAGGACCATCGGCAGAGAAAGCATATGTTTCAGAGCTCTTGAAAACTAAAGAACGATTGAGTCAAAGTAAATCTCTCTGTAGACTCGACTATGCAGCGGCTCTCGACATCCTAGCTGCACCACCAGACGCGGCCATACCGGAGCGTACATCTTTCATTTTGACGCCATCATCCTTCGATCGTACATTTAGCATCATCACGCTCGATCTCGCCCCATATGTGCGAAGCATAGTCGCGCATGAACAGCTCCTCGAATCGCAACGCATCCGTCTCTCGAATCTGCTCAGTGGCGGTGGAACTGGCAAACGTCCGCGAACCACCCGCGCAAGCAGAGTAGCCTTAGAAGGTGGCGTTAGAGAAACCAAACGTAGAGACCGATGGTTTGACAAAGGCCTGAACTTCGAGCTCGTCATGGCCACAGCAGGCGAGACCTGGTCGGGTATGGGGTGGAAGGGCGAGGGCGAGGGAGAGGATGTTGACGATGGGACGGGGAGCATGTCGGGCACACAAGACAGCATCACGGGCAGTCAGGACGTCATGATGCAAGACGCGCAAGACGATTGGACGGACGACGTGGATATAAGCATGGTACTGGAGTATATATGAGCATTTTGGCCGCATTTTGTGAACATGGTGTCGTAGCATCGGCGTAGAACACACATCTAGACTACGAAACAGCGATCGTCCTTGCAGAATGCTTGTCTGGTATGCTTAAACATTCTTCCGGATCTACATGACTCTGGACTCGGTAGATGCAATGCACGACATGTGCTTACTCGGCCTGCTCGAGCCAGACCCAGCCTCCTTGTCCGAAGAGCGTTTCAGATCGACGCATCGAGTTCACGCTTGATGCTTACGCGTTGAGCTTAAATCAGGGAAAAGGGAGCAGTGCACGGTAATCTTTCTTCAACACAAATCAAATCTTGTAGGCCTGATTGTGGCATGACTTTGGAATTTGGTGAACTTCGTGACTTGATATTTGCTACGTCTGCATTACTAAACTACCAATTGCTGGAAAAAACAATGTACAAAACAAGCATATCCTCGCTCCTCAGTATCCTTACACGTAATTTTTCTTCTCCCAATCGCAGATGAAATGTCCTTGGTATTCGATTTGCAGCAAAACACACAAAATGCAAAATAATAATAATACTGATGATGATGAAAATACATGCATGCTTCGCTGATGATGATGAGGGTACTAACAAGGAAAAAGTGTCCTGCTCTCGTTCGATTCAGCGTGAACGCATAATCCTTAACATATCTCACATAGACGCACGATTCGACGAGAACTAACCCCCCGAACTTCAAAGCGCAACATTTTTCCTCCCCATATCCAACACCTCGCTCGGGACCATACTCCGGGTGCTAAACCGCACCTCGGTGCCAGGATGCTGTTTGAAAATGGGCGCCGTGTCGATGGTCGTACGCGTATCGTGGCGCTGATGCTTGACGTCTTTGCCCGGTAGACCGACGGCTGTGGCACTGGTGCTGAAACTCTTGGGCACGGTGGGCATTTCGGGGACTTCGTCTTCGCCCGAGTCGGCGCCCTCGGCGGAGTACGTGGATGATTGCGTCATGCGGAATTGCTGGCGGAGGCGCTGCTCTTCGACGCGGTTTGATTGCTGGTTTACCCATGAGTCGATGGTGCGGAAGCGTGGGACTGAGGAACGTGTTGTCATGAACGAGTCTCGCCCGACGTTGCCGGCGATGGCGGTGTCGCGGGACGGATCGTGTGGGGTTTGAGGCGCGTTGGAATTGGTCCAGCTGAAACGGCTCATCATGGCGCCGCCGATGCCGGGGCGTTGCGATGCAGAAGGCCGGTTGGAGAGGAATTGGCGGAAGGTAGGAGGCGCAGGGAGGGCGGAGAGTTGACGGGGCGGGTCGGAGTAGCGGAGGGGCTCTTCGTCGCCGTTGAGGGAGCGGGTGTTGCGGGTCGAAGCGCTGCGGCGCATGTCTTGGATTGGCAGGATGGGAGAAGAAGGCGTAGCGCTTTGGTTGCGACGATGCGAACTTTGGCGTGTGGGAGCATCGTCGAGGAGGAAGCTGCGGTTGACTGACGTTTTGCGTTCGAGACCGTTCAGGTTGAAGCTAGAAAGATCAGTAATGAGCGTGCAAGGGTTGTCTGGACTGCATACCTGTCGCTTCTTCCTAGGGGCTGCAGTGGTGTTTTCGTTGAAAGCGACCCAGATCGAGAGCTGAGTGCGGCTGTTCGTGGAGGATATACATCTTTACCGGCGTAGAACTCGTCGTCATAAGCTTGCTTGTTGTCCATTCCGTACTTAGGAGGCGGTGGAGGAGCACCACGCCGTCTCATCGTAGCTTTGCCCTTCGTGATAACGTCTTTAATAGTCAGCCCACGCTTTCGCATGGTGTAAAGAGCCAATATGATCATGACGATGATGATTGTAGCACCTAGGGCATGTAAGTAAGGCAAATGTTGCCGTTGCATGTTCTCACATACCAATCGAGCCGGCAGCGATCAACAAGTGTTCAGTCGTTTGAGAAATTCGTCCGTCGCGGTCATGCTCTCGTCTTGGTGGAGGGGGTGGGGGCTGTATAGACACGACAATCGTCTCCGTAGGGTCTTCATCTGCAAGAGCTGTGGCTGTGGGGTTCGATTTGCCAGGGATGGTGAGAAGCAACTGTTGGTGTTAGTCACGTGCATTCCCTTCTACATATTGCGCCTATCTTACTGCCGGAGGGCCTGTAGCAGTCGGCCGCAGGGACGTAGTGCTACTCGCGTAGTCATCGTCGTCGTCACTATCGTAATCGTCGTCGTCGGTCGGTGTCGGTGTTGGTGCTTGCCGCCGTGCGTATGAGCGCCGTAGGATGTGCTTCACACTCGGTGTTGGATCCCCAACGTTGACTCGTGCGGGCTCGCCTTCTCCACCTCTTTTGACAATAACATATTCCACCCGATCCTGTCCATCGCGGCGCCATGGTGCGGGCATTGCGTCCAGAGGTTGATCGTATCCGGGAGGTGGACCCAGTCCTACAGCCGCTCAAAGGTTCCTCCAAACAACATCTGCAATTCGCCCAGCGATGATATCTCCCAGCCTCGAGTAGGAATACGGTCCTAAACCTGCCAGGACCGTGACCAGAAGAATCAAAAAGAACGTAGGTGGTGAACGAAAGAATGAAGTATTAGTTAGCAACGGCAGCCGGCTGCAGAACGAAGGACAGAAAGGAAGCAAGTCAGCAAGGTCGCAGCGAAAGGCTGGGCGAACGCTCAGGACGAGACATGTTCATGCGACTCCGGGAGGGGTGGTGGCATTTCAAAGGTGCATGAATGACGCTAGTGGTGAGTCGCTTGAGGTCCCATGTTCGTTTGAGATGGGGCGGGAGATACTTTCGCGAGGCTCTAGATGAGATGGCACAATTAACACCGTCCCCGCGGGCAGGGTAACCGCAAACAGCAGGTTTGCGTGGCCCCAGAAAGCCTAATTTCACCGCAAGCAGTAAGAGCAGCAGCAATTTGGAGCAATATCGTGATGTGGGGTACGATGGTTGTCTTGGAGCTGTCTCAGGTCATGGTGTAGCGTTTCAACTTCCGCTTGGCTTAGCCCAGGGGGCCGAGCGAAAGCCACAGGAGAGCATCGTGCGACCATCCACAGCTCTGGAGTTGAGGCATCAATTAAGTTTGTGCAACCTGATCCTTTGTGCCAACTCCCTTTCACCATTTCCCCGCATTGCAGACCACAGGCAGAGAGATTGCGCAGGAACTGCCTCGTGGTGCTACGAACTGCACACGACGACTGGGGAGCGCCACACCTCTGCCAGGGATCAGATGGCGAAGCTGCTGCGCCTCAGGATGGCGCATTTGACCGCTCGGCTCAGCATACGTCTCCGCAGCGTCTCTGGGCGCCCGGCGGCATCGGACATTTCCAGTGCGATGCGAACCCGGCCGAGATCATCGGCGCCTTCTAGGCTCACCCTCGACGACAGCAGGAGGCACAAGATGTTTCGTGCAAAGGAACTTGGGACGGACAATCTCGTTTCCTGATCGACCTGAGGCCTGTACGAGGCGCAGAAGGATGGAGAATCCCAGCTGTCACTGGAATGCGCACGAGGCTCCTCAGGTCACGGTCGCCTCCCGCGCAGCTTTCGCCAATTTCGAGTAATTCACTGCTTTGTTAAGCAGGTACGGCCGAGCTCGCCAAAAGTCCTCGAGAGTCTTGCAGCGCGGCAGGGCTGATGACTTTCGGGTTTGGTGCGGACTTTGCTGGGCCGTTCGCCATACCCTAAGAGGCCGTCGCAGCCGGACGAGCTGTGGTCGTACCGCTGAATGGCTGAGGCTGAGCACAGCTCGAAGTTTCGTTGGCTTGCTCCGCCTCCCAAGATGCGGTGGAAGCGAACCGGTCATCAGAAAAGGTTTGCATGTCGTAATCAGCGCGTGAACAATATAAGACTGTCGTTTGCCTTCTGGTGCCTTTGCCATCATCCACGCTTCACAACCGCTTCCATTGACTCCTCAGCTATTCGTCACCCGCGCCTTCCGAACCCCTCCACAACCCCTCATCAGCACTACATCTCCGCCATAACAGACACAGCTTGCCTTCGCCCCACCTAGCACATCTCACAATTACAATCACAATCACAATGTCGGGCCCTTACGATCAATACAACCAGTACAACAACCAGCAGTATCCTCCTCAGTCACACAGCCCATATCCTCCACAGCAGGGCGGATACGACCAGGGCGGTTACCAACAGCCTCAATACCCGCCTCAGCAGCAATCATCCGCCCAGGGCTACTACGGCGAGCAGCAGCAAGGCTACAACCAGCAATATGGCGCCCCAGCACATGGCGGATTCCAGCACGGCCAGCAGGTAGCGCCTTATGATCAACAAGGGTAAGTCAGCCCCACCAGTTCGTGTGTTTTCGAGCACAACTAACATCACATCTCAGTCAATATCCTCAGCAACACCAACAACAAGGAGCCTATCCCGGTGCTCAACCCTCAAACCAATTCCCCCAGCAAGGCGCATACCAAGCCGACCAGTACCCACAAGGCCACAATGCCTACGGCGCCCAGCCCGGCCAACAGAACTACGGCTCAACCGACCCCAACGCACAGGCCGAGGGTGATCGAGGACTGATGGGCGCCCTCGGCGGAGGTGCTGCTGGCTACTTTGGCGGTAACAAGATGGGCGGCCATGGCATCATTGGCGCACTAGCAGGCGCTGTGCTCGGCTCCAAGCTCGAGGACAAGCACAAGAAGCCCAAGCACAACAACCAGGGCGGATACTACCATTAGACGGTTGAGTGGTGACGAGTTCATGATTTTGTTTGGGTGGTTAAATTGTTTGGCGTTTGGGCTGTTGTATGCATGCATGGTATTGCCTTACGGGGCTCATGAGAATCAATATTTTTAAGCTAGATGATAATCATGATAACGTTTTCTCGCAATTTTTTGATCATTTGTGTGTGCATATCATACTGGCTTTGATTCTTGCTTCTGAAATGTCGAGATTGCGGTTGTTAGGTTCTTCGGTCAGGGTACATGCCATGCCACACGTAGGGCACAAGATTAGGATCGAATCAGTAGAAGAAGAGAAAGACTTGAATTATTACTGTTGAAAGATGTAAGGCTAGAAGTGATACGAGGCGCGTCGTGCTGCCATCAATGAAGAGCTCTTCGACTGAGTCGATCGAGGTAGATGTTATGGTATCATGGTCCATGGTAGAAGTTTTGCAAGTAAAATATACAATCGTGTTTATCTGCTGGTCGATGATAGAGATGAGGACCTAGACGGACTTAAGGCTAACTGTTGATAGAAATCCCTACGTCAATCCCATCTTTTCGGCTAGAGCAGACGTCCCTGTACACGAAGCACATTGTCTCTCCCCTTCGTGCGCAGGTTGTCAGAGAGCTTCCCGACCGAAGCGTCAATGACAGGTATTAATTGAACCCTAATTGGACAGTTTAGTAGAAGAGAACGCGACAGCTATGAGCCACTTTCGGCAATGGAATCGAAAATGCCATGACAAGGCCACTGGTGTAAACTGGCCCCACACCAGGGGTCATGCTAGAATGTCTGAAAAGATAACAAAGCCAAGATATCGACTGTCAGCATAGCCTGCATCGAACGGTCCGGTCCTTGTAATCGTCGAGTGTATGTCGTCAACAAACACGAATCATGGTGGGCCGTCCACGCACGCCGCCACGACATGCCCCTTCCCTAACCCATCACACCCCAATCACCCACCCAACCACTCGACCCACGAAACAAAACTAAACACGAACCCATCTCCTGAGGCTCGTTCGATCCTCTCATTCGCTGCCGACCCTGAAAACACTCGGAAATGACCTTAAGCGGAAGTCGAAACACGGAATGTTTCTAGCGGACTCGGCGCGAAAGATGATATTAACGGCCATTATTAACAAGTCATGACGATTAGCTTGCGAGTCTAGATGATAGATCAGGATCCAGGGATCGGGAGGATCGGGAGATGGGGACGTGGGCTACATGCAGGTACCCGCTGCGCAATTGTGGGTAGCAAGTGTAGTGTAATCAATGCATCGGCAGTTGTTTAATGTACTTGAAGACCCGAGGTGCACGGTAAAGCCGTATACCGAGGTGGATAGGAGCTTTAACGAGGAGAGATAAAGCCGAAGAACGGTGGCATAAGAGGTGGTAGTATATGTGATGGGCGCGGGCGTCACGAACGTGTAGGTGCCGAGGAGCTATGTCAAAGAAACTCTAGTATCGAAAGCGGCATGATGAACGCCAAGACTGTAGACAGCCACACTCATCAACATGTCACGAACTTTCTGGACGATGGCTGAGGAGGTATTGAGCTTGTTCTTGGTGGTGGTCTAGGGTTTGGGTACACGCCGAAAGATGGACAGCAAGTGGGTCACACAAGCTCAGAAATGTCACCAAGCTGCTCAATCAACCAGTCCCATCGTAGCCCAGTTGCTTGGTTCCAGGGGTTTGCGCGCACAGTCTGAAGTGCGATCTGGCTCAGCGAAGTTCAGTACTGAAAGCTGCCTCGTCCTCGTCCTCAATCGCTTCGCACGGAAATGCACATTGCAGCCTGCGCTCCTGTTGGTTTGTTAATTTACTATCCTGACTGAGTAATGGTTGATAACATACCCTAGAGCCTACATCGCCATTCCGCATCTCGAAGTCCCACAAGCCTGTGACACAGTAGGCATTCTTGGCATTCTTTGTAGAGTCGGTTGAAAACCAGACACCATCAACTTCGAAGAGAATTTCATCTTCGTCATATCCCTGATGAGCGACTAAGCTCTGATCATCCAGCAGGCCCTCGATGGCATATGCTTGATCATCTGAGATCCTAACATAGCTGTTGCGTGCTGTCGCAGGACGAAGAGCGGCAATATCGATTGTCATGTCATTGGGATGATCAATGATCTCGTTGATCTGGATGTAGTCTTTCTTTGACCCGGCCTGGTGGATTTGCTTATGGTAGGCTGTGAAGGTGCATTTGTCCGCGAGCTCTGGGTGCGTAGCTTTCGTGAAAGGCGACAGACGAAATTGTGGGAAGTACAAAGCATGTGCAGATGAGAAGAAGAAGATCGAAAGAATAACGGCCAACGCGTGATGCATCGTGAATGTGAGTTGAATGGTTGTAGTCGACAAGGACGAATCAAAGGAAGTAACGAAGGGATGATGGATAGGGTAAGAAACGCCTGCGTGATGAATGTGGCGCGAAATGTACGAAGGTACCTCACATCCACTTAAGAGAGGCCTTACTTCGTTACTGCGCCGTAATACGCGCTGCGCAGACTTTGGAGTTACTATTCCTGCGATGACGTCCCGACAGAACGGTGGAAGCGCGCCTAGACATGCGGGGGTGCGGCGCGTCTGCGTCGGATAAAGTGGGAACGCGGCGGTACCGCCAATGTCCTTGCATGGCACTCGCTGGGTAAAGAGGATTTCATTGGGGCATGAAGGAGGCGCAGAGCAGATCGCTGTTGGAACGCGGGCGGGAAATGTGACGGATGGGGCGGAATATTGGCTGCGCAAGGCTGATTGGGCCCTTTGCAGAAGCTTCTTGGCGAAGGTCCGAATACGCCCTTCCTTTCCCTACTTTTGCACAGTCTGCCTCATCTCTCAATGAAACGAAGAGCGAAGGTCAAGCAGGACGAGCTCATTTCTCGATTCAGAAGAGTCTGGGGGAGATGGCTGATGAGATGTTGCCTTACGTCCCCACGATTATCACCTTTTGAGCAAAGTTATCTTCGCACACACCGCACGGGAGTTCCTGTTCACTGTTCAACATCTCCATGTCATCATTTGGTCGGTTCTTTCCCTCTTGGTAGCTTGATGGGCTGTTCCCTAGTGTACACGAGCGTCCAATCGTATAGTTGCCGCCCGCACAACGACCCACCATATGCAGAGCTTGGGATCCTTACGGCATTTTCCGTGACTGTGCCTCCCAACGCCGCAATGAAATTGGGTCGAAATAGCCGGAGAACGTCCGCGTTTCAAAAAGATCGACAGGGCTCATTCCCTCATGATTTTGAAAGTTTGACTACAAGGGCGTGGAGCTTCGTGCGCATCTTGATCAGACATTCAAATGGCAATCGCTCACTCAAATCAACCTGTTGTCCGGAATCAGTATTATAGTCAAACGAGGTGGATGAGAAATAAACAATGACTCTGAGTTCTCGGATGCTGGGTGCTGAACTCACGTATTGCTCAAGCTTGTTGCGCCATATTGTGTCCCAGTGGTGGATGAGGATATCTACATGATGATCAGGCGGAGGGACGTACTTTTTCAGCATCCAAACACAACGCGACCGAGCGACAACCTTGTCGTGTATGTTGCGTTCACTATCAACTCGTCGAGCAGCGCGTTCGAAGAATCAGCTTTATTGTGGAGTCAAATCGGCTATATATTCTCTGGGCCTTGAGACGGGATTTCTCGATGCGTACGTTCATCTTTGTTGAATTACGAACAGCCGAACTGGCAGACCAACATCGATATCGGGGCACCGCTCTCTCTTATCTGAAGTGTAACTACATGAACTTCATCATGTGAGGTCCATTTCGTCGAGAAGCATACCGTCGTAGTACGCCATGACACCAGGTTTGGTTTATGCATGTTGCCGAAGTATTTGTCATGAAGCTCTTGGGGCATGTCAAAGAATATGAAGTCAGGCTGTACAAAGGGTCTTCCGCCGCGTTTTGTTTCTGCGTCTCCCCTGCATGGTCACGTTCAGCTCGAGTCCTCGCTCACTGAAACATTTCGATCAATGTCGATCGCTCCATGAAAGAAGGACGCTCCGATAAATTCTGTTGTTTTCGGAACGAGTGTGACTACAGGAACAGAGTTGTATTGTATACGCATTTCTCCTAAAGAAGAAGTTACAGTCTTCATGCAGAGACATGGGATATGCTTCGTTGGGATTAAGGTGTCCGCGGCTTCGCAAGAAAAGAAGTATCTGTATTGTCCTACTCATTGAAAATCTTAGCTACAGGTACTTAGCTTATCACACAACCTAGGATTTACTTTGGCTGAAACGGAACTTCCTGCAGTGACTACGTAGTTGACTTTTGTTCCGAACCTTCCTGTGACTGGGTATCGGCGTGATCCGGGTTCAAATCGAGAGACAATTTCTCTATGAGATAGCGATTATCATCGCCACGAACAGGCGCTGAGTATATGCGTGCTGTCATTGCGATCAAGTTTTGGTGGCCGAGAAGTTGTTCGACATTCGCCCCTAGATGTTCAACGAATCCGGCGTCTTTCACCTCCCAACAAAGTCCTTCCTTGTAAAGGGAGAGGACCACTTGAAGTTCCTGGAGATTTTTGCAATGTAAAAGCAGTGTATGATATGCGCTTGGTATTCGCAACTTGACTTCCGACGAGCCATGACCATTCTCATCAGCACCCTGATTGAGTCCGAAAGGAAGAAAAACGATACGGAGCTTTATCTTCTTGACTATCGGGTGCGCATCAAGACACCGGGCTAGATTCAGTATCCAAGCTCCATGACCTTTGAATATCTCAAGGTCAATGACTTCATTGACTTCAAAGTGGTTCTCCTGTATATCGGATGGTATCAGCCGGACGAAGACGAGCGACCTCGCATGCTTAGGACTCATGAGCATCGTGTCTTGCGTTTCGTCTTCGCAGTCATACTGGTCATCTGGCTTGTTCATTGGCCAAATTTCCCAACTAGCCTTGAGGCGAAACTGCGTCAGCCCTTCGTCTAGCATTTGTTTGCTCGCAAGCAACCACGGTGGCAAGATAACTGTCCTTCTCTTGCGCTTCTGCATACCCGGACGCATGTTCCTTCTGGAATTGGGGGCAATGATCCCCTTGTAGCAAGCTACAACACCAGACTTGCTCTTTCCGTGGTATGCTTCGACACGGTTGTTGTGTGTCCATAGTACGTCATATACCATGTTACGCACTTCAATGGGCAGGTCGAAGAAGTTGAAGCTTCGGTACGTACTGGGCGGATGATTGTCGTTTTGTGACATTGCCAATCGTGCGTTCAATTTTTGTAGTAGAGGTTGTTTGAACGGTGGCCAATTGTGCTGACTAAAGAGAAAGAGACTGTCCTGTGAATATTGAGCTGAGGATCTTGGCCCAGGTATTTAAAGGCTATGATCTACAAGCTTGCTACAATAGCAAACATGAGATCAGGAGGCTGAAAGTAAATTCGCTGAGTCAGGTGGTTCGTGAATTTGCAAATCAAGTTCATTGTCTTCACCCTCTACGTGTAACAGCCTTTCTATCTCATGTGAAAAGTCTAATCGACTTCATATTGACATCCCAAAACGCCAGTTCACGCGTCCGTGAATCTTTCAAGAGCACCGAAACCATTGCCATGAACGCCAATCTAATTTACTCTTCACCTGTTCCCAAAATGCCATGCATTTCTCCCAGAAAACCATTCACTTCCCACATCCACTTTCTTGCAACACTGTCCACACTTCAGTATTCTGCTCTCGTTTCCACACTGACATATGTCGCTATCCTTCTCGATTGGCATCATCATACGCTTCTCTAACCACTTCGCTAGCTCCGGATTCGCACTGCCACCCACCTTGGCAACTTTAACACCGCGGATCCCCAAAAATAGTCTCAGGACTGAGCAGTCCGCGCCATCGAACATTGACTGCCAAACGCGAATCTCGAGGTACTCTGCGCCAGAGAAGGCGGAGGTCGCTTGAGACATGGTGAAGCGAGGATCGGTGTCGAGACGGATGGAAAGTTGCCATCGCTTAATCTTCGCAAGCACGGTTGGGTAGAGGACCGGTTTTGCGGATGACGTGAGGTGCGGCAAGGAGGTCAGAAGCGCTGGATGTGCGTGGAAGACGTGTGTCGAATAGAGAAGATCTGTGGCCTCTTCATGGATCTTTCGACACGTCGATAGTATCGCGGGATATAATGCTGGAGGTGTGCATGATTGATGATCGCGCTTTGCCAGCTCCTTGATATTTGATGAATCGGGGCAGAGAAGTTCTTCATATATCTGATTCCTCAACTCTGCGGGCAGCTTGAAGAACAGAGATTCTTTCTGTTCGTCGATCTTGCCATTAGCGAACAGGATTCTGCGCTCTACAGCGGGAAGATTTTGAGCTTGACGCTGCGATTTCGCAGGTGTCATGGGGAGGTCCAAAGCATGGGATGAGATGCCGAGCGGATGATGTGAAGTCAAAGCGGCGGGTGATTGTGACAATGGCGTTCCAAAGTACGCTGCGTAGTAGTAGGTCGCCATTGCTGTGAAAGGCGTTCTTCGCTCTAAGCTGATGTGAGCTTGCTGAGAGCTTGGGGGTGTGTGATCGGTAGTGCGATGGCACTAGATAGTGATAGCCGTTCAGATTGGTGATGGTCCTGGTACGGCAGACTCGTTCGATGAGGTGTTGATGGAGAGAGACTAACACAGTCGTTAAAAGATGTGCTTTAAGTCATCACCGCTATCTGATGATATAATCGTGCGGTCTCAATCCGGCAGTGTTGATCTTGATCGGGTAATGCACGTGGTCGAGTATATCGTTGTGGTTGTACTTTCGACCTGATAGATGATATCAACAGAGCCTCATCCGTGCCGTCTTATATATCAATAATCGATCTAAAGCTGAAAACTGCAGGGCTGCGTGTAACCATGTTGAGCCGCAATTCACGCAACGTCACGAGAGTCGGGCCGATCGCCGGGTCTCCTGATAAGGCGAGGGGTCGTGACTGTAGCGCCACATTTCTCGGCGCATCACACCACAGCTTTGAGAAATTGCAGGCGGTGTAACCACGACAACTCTGTTATTTTATAGTTATTCTTTGCCTGCCGAGTTCGATGTCGTACTCGGATTGTTCGATCTTCTGCGTAGATATCGCAAGCATGGGAAATCAATTGAATTCGCAGTGCTGAGCTCAATGTGCGGTGCCGTCCACGACCTTCATGTCTCGACACCCAGCCTCTCATCAGGTATCTCGCATCACAATTCTTCGATCAACTCGGCGCATAATTATGGGTCGTCAATGTTACTGGGCGCCATTGTGTGATCCGAGTTGTTCGTCTTCGATCCCAACGAAACAGTTGTTCACCGCTGTATTGCGACGCGGTGGTGTGATGGCTCATCCTCCAAATTATCCCCGAGCATTCGCCCTTGAGGACTCTGCGCATCTCACAACAAAGGCTCTTGCTTTTTGATGCTATTCGGGTAATGTCGGAACTGGAAGTCTCTTCGTAAATTGTCTACCAAAGCCAATCATACCTCCCGACATGGCCCGACCGCGAGTACTTCTCACATGTGAATATCTGTGGCCTTGTCGCATAACCGCATCGATATCGAAGATCTGCTAGATTGTTTATTTGTTTCTATGGCTCTTCTAATCAATATACAATTGATCATATTTCGTAGTCATCCAACATTGCCCGCTTCGCACCAACCTAAATGCTATCTGCAGAGTAAACTCATAAGACCATCTTCCTTCAATCCGTCCACTGATCTTCTCCACGCGTTTCATCCTTTATCTTCGACATTAGTCAAGACCGAGATGCTGCTAGAAGCCACGAGGTCGTCGTTTATCTTCCCTGACCCTCTCTCATTAAACGACCATTCCGGCGATGCCAACACCAACCGCTGCAGCGATGCCCCTTATCAACTGTGCGGCCTGTGACGGAGCAGCACCAATGATGATAGTCTGCGTCTTCCCAGTCTCGCCAGTCAGCGTCCCCATCCCGATCTCCCCTCGACCCGGTGGCGGAACATATATTTCGATGGGCGCGAAATGAAATGTGATTGTCTTCGGAACCCAGGTCTGCGATGTCCCTCCAATCCACGTCTCCATCCATTGGGTGGTTACAAAGTCTCCGCTGACGCCCGGCGAGGCGAGACGTGTGGACGGAATCGCGGTCGTCAGCGTGGTTATGACTGTCGCAGTTGCTGAAGGTATACTAGCTCCAGGATCCACAGTTGCAGGGTCGAGGGAGCTCAGAGGAGCTGCCACTGGAATGACTGGGTGTGTGACAGGTAGAGATGAATCCCATTCAGAGGCAACTGAATTCGCAGGAGCTGCTGGCGCTTGATTGATCGGAGCAAGATCTGACGCTTCACGTAGTCTACATTCCTTTCTTAGCATCGGTACAGCTGAAAAGAGCATGCACTCACTCGATGCTTGCAAACTTCGCAGTCAACGTCGCCGCTGGAGCATCAAATGTCGGGACTGAAGCTGGACTTGCCGCCATGCCACAGCTCGAAGTGCGTATTTCAGCATTCCCATGGAGTCTCAAATGACCCCTCGGCGCAACGACAGGTAGAAGAAGCGAAAGGAGCACAAGTATTTGCATCGTGGACTGACAGGAAAAGGTGCGAAGTAGAAGTATTGTTCCAACAGAAGTAAGATGACAGTACGGAAAGAAGTCACACCAAAAAGTGGCTGAATTGAAAAGAGAGCAGAGGTCGGAAACGTAAAGCTGAGACGTCCCTAACGGCAAGAGAAGCAGAATTGAATAGCTGGTGCAACACCTGGAAGAAGAAAGCATTCATGGCTGCTATGTGCAAGTGCACTTCTCGGCCATCTGCAAGAGCGTTTCCATGGGTCTTTCCTGGCTTTGCTACTTCCTCGCCGTGCCTTCTCAGTTGGCGTTGTTGATGGGATTGGGTCAAATTCGAGTGAAGACCTATACATTGATCTTGCCGCCATCAAAGATGGTAGTCTTTTCACTCGCCATTCGAAATTCCTTGCGCAATGAAGCTCTGCAAAATGACAACAGATCGGTGCCTGCATGTCCGACAGCTGACTGGTCCCCAGCGCGCGGATTGACTGTTCTTATCTTGTTAATCACAGCTTGAGATGACTATTACCTCTACCCAGGGAGTTGATTTTCAAACTATTTCTGACTGCAAACGTAACTCAAACGGCCGGAAGCCACACTTTCCACTTACGTGCCTGCCTTTCGGACGACCACCCTGCAGATCGCCAGACGTAGCTCTTCCCAGTCGGACAAATCTGCTAGTAAACAGTCTGGGTTCTGACGCGTCACCTAGTTCATCCTGGAATGTATGAACACGGATAACGAACCGTGTTCCTGTATCCGAACGTGCGACAATGCTAAAATTGTGAAGGCAATGAGGGCGACATGAGTTCTAGATCTACTATATGCCGCGTCATATTTATTCGAGAGATTGTTCAACGATAACACGACAACACCATCGTCGCCAACAACCATCGGTTTCATCAATGCCATCCTCAAGCGCAAAATAAGCTTTCTCTATCCCTCGCCTACGCACCTAGCACCCCTAGCCGACTGCGCTAAAAGGCTTAGCACCGTATCCCTGGAATGCAGAAAAAAAACCTGGTCGAGGCGACGCGTACTCCATTCAAATCATCCCTCTGGACCCGATGCCTCGTGCTGCACTATCGATTGCGCGTCCCTGGATGTAAGGGCGGGGGACTTCGTGGACGGAACACGACGGACACGGCGGGGAATCGCGATGCGAAAAAAGGAGGTTAATCGAGCGCATGAAGACGCACAGACACTTGAATCCCAGGACGCACCTTGAAATCAAATCCGCGTCTCGTGAAATGCTTACCACCGAGGCACCTTGAATGGGCATCAAAGACATGTCATGCCAGCCTTGTCTCGCATCCCGACATCGCACATCCTGACCCGTCAGAAACTGTCTTTCCCGCGACCCCGTGCTTTGCATGTCGAATTCGGCCGTTCGTTGATCGATTCGGCACTTCCCCAGTGTAGATAGATGTAGACACGAAAATATCTTACTTCTCTGCACAATCCATCGTACGTTGAACCCCGCAGATCAAAATCTCAGCGTCCTTCGCCAACCAACACCCGTTCTAGGAATCGCATTTCCAAAATGACCATCGCCACTCCCGACTCCATAATTAGACCGCGCGACTCCACTTATCCTCGACTCGACTCCGGTCCCCACTACCTGTCAAGCCAGCGCACGCCGGACGCTGCACGCACCATCCTTCCATCGAATTCTCCATCCGGTCTAGTCCGTGCTTGCTCATGACTCCAATAGTGTTTTTTAGTCTGTACGGCAGCGACCGGATAGGGCATGCGCGGCGTGACGCCAAGCGGACCATCGTCCAGAGATTTGTGAGTGGGCGGTGGGTGGCGGATGCTAGTGTGTGAGTTTGTCGCAACGTAGTGGTGTGTTTATTGTGTAAACATCGTGATGTTCCACGTGGTGTTGTGCGGTCGTGCTGATGCCATGTTGCTCGCGTGGCTCGTGTCGTGGGTTGGCATTGCAGATCCTGACGACTCAGAATAGTTGAGATCAGCCCAGCTGCTAGAAGGACACGAGGCTGGCGTTCCTGGGCGCTCGTGAAGGATACGATGACCAAGAACAGACAATGCACTTTCTCGTGTTGGACCCATATCTGACTTTTGTGCGTTTACATGATGGATTGATACAGTTACTGTGCTATGATGCTAGTGGTATAATGTTGTGCCTTCGATACAGAATTCCGGCCGTTACGAGAAGTTTGCCGCCTGTTCAACCTAGCGTGTCCATGCCGCCGCGGACGAACGCTCATCCTCATTCTCCAGAACACAAAGAAAGGCCATAGCGTGGCGCAAAGATAATAGCTGCTGGATAACGAAGCGAAAGCAAAACACAAAAGAGCCGCCCCAGCAGCTCCGCACCAAAATTGGGATATACACAAGAGGCCAAAATAGACACTACGCGGAAGTGTGCGGCCATAAGCAGGGGAAACAAAAGTCGCCTTTGAAAGCGGGGATCCAGCAGGATGCGGGCCGAAGCAGAACATTGTCTGCGACGATCTCGAGAGAAAGAGAGAAAAAATTCAAAGGGCCGATAGTATGGTGATTATCGCCAGAAACGCCTTCGCCGAAATGTTCATACGCTCGTGAAGAAGGTCCATGTCGCTAGGGCTCGCGTGAGATGTTTTGTCGATCGAGTGGGAACGGATGCAGACAATGGTGGTGACTTGTAAAGTACTCAATTATATAGTATTGTGGTGGAACTACCACGTTAGTGACCAGCTGAGCAAGGTGACCAAGAATGGAATAGCGATGGAAAGCGATGGCACACCGAATTGGCTGGATGCACCACTGTACGTGATCTGGCCGGGTGTCATGTTGTCCTGTTGCGAGAAGAAATATGTTTTCGCGCCGTCGGTGCCCTGCGAAGCGTCGGGTGGCGTGTTTTGGGAGGGAATTGCGCAGACTTTGGCGGGATCGAATGTTGGACAGCGTTTCTGATAAGCGTTTTGCGAGCGCGTTGTGTCGGTAGAATTAAAGTACGACTTCACATAGGATATCGTCATGACGGTATCCTGGGTCGGTGGGCCTGCAGACCATGCGGGGTCGCCGTTGCTCCAGTGGTTGAAGAACACGCCGCCGCCCTCGGTAGGGATGTTATCAGTCATTTCGTAGAGGAATTTGCCGTCTACATAGAAGGCCACGCGGTCCTTGGTCCAATCGAAGCGGTACTCGTGGAACATCTGGTCTGGTCGGAAAGGCAAGCGCTGGACCTGGAACTCGGAGGTGCCTGAAGCATCGTAGCCGTGGACGACAGATTCTGGGGTCTGCAGGACGAGATTTACATAGCCTTGCGATTCGTTGAACTGGTGGGATAGGAATTCCATGTCGATTTCCTGGGAATTGTTGTAGTACTGCATTCAGTTAGCTTGGCGCGGGAAGGATCAGTACGAACAGGCTAGACTTACAAAGAAGAAGGCGCCGCATGTGCCTGACGAATTAGACAGCTTCATGCCAACACGAAAGCTTCCGAGCAGCGCGTCGTCCCGAACTGTTACGACCTCGGACCCGCTCACGAGGCCGTCCTGGTGGTTGCCGCGCACCCAGAGCTCGAGACCAGCGTCTCCGCCATGCTCTGATCGCCCCGACCAGGCATTCGAGTCGCGCAAGGGGTTGGTGACAACATTTTCAAGCTCAAAGTCCTTGCCAAACGGCCCGCGTGCGTTCTTTGCGGTGACGTTGTACAGCTGCGGCCGCCAGCCATACTCGGTGAGGTTCTTGGTCGAGGTGTGCAGGAAGTCATTCTCGATCAGCTCGGTAAAGACGGCATGGGATGCGTCGCTGGTCTTGTTCAGCGAGTAGCCGCACTCGCAGGCGGCATTAGCTACAGGCGACCGGTCAGCTTCGTTTAGAGTAGTGAAAGTGGACCGGGGAGCACTTACTGAAGCGAGACACGGCCAGGAACACCCAGGGTAGGGCGGCTCTTGTAGAATGAAACATGGCGATTGAAGATTACAGCGAGTGACTATGGTTAGGACGAGTGAAAAGAAAAAAAGTGGTCGAGTGGCCTTCCAAAACGCTCCCACGGAGGTAGAGAGGAGACAAGATATTTTGAGTGGAAGCGTAGGGGCGGCCTGCTCTTGGGGGCAGGCAGCGTGCGCGCCGCCTTGGCTGGAAGCAGCAATTATCTTCTGGGCAGCAGGGGTATGAGGTCTGAGCGACGCCGTTTTGTCCCAGGCCACGGTTGTCAAGGATCGCCCGTGAGAGGCGCCGAGATGGCGCACACGAGATTCTGTGGGGAGCCTAAGCTGGTGCTTGTTGGCGCGATGTCGCATGGCACTTTACCATTGAGCGCTCAACATTTGACAGCGCGACCGACAACTCCCCGCAAGACGCCAGCCGCGAATGGTCGCTGCCGGATGCCCTCCCATTGCGAGGCACATGTCAAGCTACGATAAGCGGCGCGTCAGATGCAATACCCCCTCAACGCGGGAAGAAAATTGTGCAGACACTGGATCCATGGCGACGTGCAGCGTCACACGACAGGAGCCTCCTCAATTGGTCTTCCGCAAGGGACGCTACCAGCAGCAATTGGCTCGCCTCCGCGAAATGGAAGGAATGCACTTGCGGCTGGGGAACGTTCAACAGTGCCTGCGAAAATCCTCACGTTCGACGTCACGAGGTGTCGTTCTAGCACGGCGCGGCAAAGGCTGCGGCGGCGTTGCTGCGCGCCAGTCTTTGGCTGATATTCCGAGACGCAGGAACAACGGCTGACGCCCAGCGTTCCACGAGCTGCACGAAATGCAGCCTGCTGCCAGGGAGCCAATGGCAGTAAGGCGAAGTAATGTCCCCTGGAAATCTGACTGGGGACGTCCTCGTCAGCTTAAAACACGCGCAAATTGCCGACTCTTGAAGCGAATGAGAGGGCCTGAAAGCATTGGCGATCTCGGCACGTTCCCGAAGAAGGGCAAGTCAGGCCGAGGGAAGCTGGGCAACACATGATGCTAAGATTGCGATTCGTCTCGAGTGTCTGTTCAAATATCCGTTGCTCATGCCAATGGCAAACACGAGGGGAAGGAGCGGAGCACTCGTGCTAACAACGACAATGCCGTGACGTCGCCCGAGCACTGTGCTAGGATCAACCCCTTGACTCCAGCCCAGCCGACCCCATGCGGAAAATGCAGCGAAGAAAATTTCACCTGCGCCAAAAACAACACGTCTCTCATTATCATAGCCAAAATTTGACCGTACGCCAGAAGCCTAACCAATCCGGTAAACATGCGCTTTCGTTTGGGGTATCAATCACAAGAATCCAGACTCGGAGAGAAGCCTACCACCATTAGTCACCTTGTCGATGAAGGAAGGGAAAAGTACTGGGTGTACCTTGCAATCTTCTCGTCTTCGCGCTCACGAGGCTCAACTGACAGACTCATGTCGTACATCTCGTGTACGTCACCCGCCGATTGCATATTGGTCAGGATGTAGTCTTGCAGTTCCGGAACAGGCTGCAGCGGGTAGGGTACATTCTGGTATTGCTGAATGTCGCGGATCACTTCAGCCGTTTTTGCCCGCTTGGCAAAATTGATGAGGTTGGTCTTTTTGATGAGCGACGGTATGCCGTCCTCAATGAACGTCAGGTCCGTGAGGTAGACACCTTAATTGTTAGCCGTGCCCAAGTCTTGGACGCAGATTCCACTCACCGAAAAAGGGGATGCATGGTGGGTTGGCCCGGTGGAGCGTGTCGCGGTACTCTGCAAAATTCTTGGTGCTACCCATGAGTTTGCGCATGCTCTCTAGCACACCCATGGAGCGCTGGTTCACCGCACTCCACGTCCTATTCAGGCGATGGATCGGAGCTGTGCCTAATGCTGAAATGATCGACGTGAGGGTTGAGAAATTGTTCAGTTGGCGGCATTTCTGAAAGGGATTAGCCGGGCAATATGGGTTGTTTCATGTGTCAACCTACGTCTGCCACATTGACAAAGTGCTTTATTACAATCACTCTCCTCTTGACATCTTGCTGGGTTAGGATCATCTGCGCGACCCAATTGGTCAACTGGTTCGAATGCAGAATCAATGCTTTGACATTAGCGGCAGGGTCGGGCTCGCCTGGTGCGAGCTTTTTCTGCCACGTCTTGTTAAGACACTCGGTGGGCCGAATTTTGCCATAGAGCCTTGATTCGATTATAGTGAGTTGCCGCGCGAATTCGGTCGCATCAATATCGAGGAACTTCAACTTCTTCATGTGCTTTGGTAAGATCGGCTGGGGCGTCTGCGCGCTAAGCGTGAGCACCAGACGCTTTGTGGGCATGTCCGGACCACGAGATCGCTGCTCAACCGAGGTCATCAGTGGTGCTGCTCCAGGGGTGCTTCCAGTCGCGACATGGTCTTTGGCGAAGTTGTACACTCGTTGAATGAGGATCCGCGCCTCTTCATCGTTCCCTTCCATCCAGTAGTTGTCGAACCAACTCTTGAGGATGTTCACAACACGGAACCTAATCGGCTTTTGTTTCTTGTCCACCCAAGTCTGGTAGTCCTCTTTGGCAATACCCTGTGGTGGCTGAATACTCCATCTCTTCACCAGCATCTCGAAGAGTTCAGATGCTGTGGTGAATGACCGATATGTAAGGAGGAAAGTGTTGTTGAAAGCAGGGTCAAGACGATCGTGTCGCGTGAGCTGTTCTACCAAGCCTGCGAGAGTGCCGCCCCGCAATTGAGGAGGAGTCACCTTGTGGTCGTAGGAAATTTCACCTTCATGGTCGAGCTTCAGGTACTCTGGTATTTCTTCCACAACGTTCGGTTGTGGTATCACAGGTACTTCCCCGAAGAACTTTTCGACCTTCTTCGACCTTTGCGCATTACGGACCGGCTCATTCTTGCTATCATCAAGTGGTGTACCCTCGCTGTAGGTATTCGGCTGTGGTAAATTCTTGAGCAACGGCCTGTCGGATCCTGATAGGCCCCGGGCGTGAGAATTGGGCAATTCAGTATCAGTGTTCCGTCGCGGATCCGTGCGCGGTATCATATCCGCCAGAGGAACAGCATCTGACAGATTCTGCAGGAGCCCATACTGCTGAGTAACGGTGGACTCCAGTTCTCGCGACACCGCTTGGACAGCGGAAATTCGATCCTCTAGTGAGTCTCCGCGCAATTCTGCCCACTCGTCTCCTAATGGTGCTGCTACCCCTTGGCAAGCAATGACGAGCTCCGAAACCATGTCGTACGTCTTTTGTTTGTAGACACTGAACTCGTTCAGTTGCTGAGCCTGCAGCGGCGTATCAAGCGAGGCCAGGTTGATGGACTCTACGGTCGATATCCATGTTCGACAGACGTCCAGAACCTTTCCAGCGGCATTGCACACGTGCGTACCGATAGTCTGATGCCTTTGATGCGTGATGACCTTGTCTCGGACTACTAGCTGCCTGTCCAGCTCTCGCAAACTTGACACAGTGAGCCTCTTGAGATCTTCCAGTCGTTCTAGAACGCGCGAGTCGAGTTTGATGGTGGGTTCTACCATTGGCTCATAGTCCTCCTGATCTATGAACGAGGTTGAGGAATCAGTATCACGGGGGTCAATGCCATTGTGATGCCAACTCCCGCCGAGGTGGCTGCCCACCACAAAACCAGGAACTAAACGGGGAATATCTTCTCCGCGTTGTTGACGTGCCACTTCGACAAAGCCGAACACACCGTTGAGTACGCCCTCGGCCTCCTTCAGGCATTTCGAGTAGGAGTCTGGGGGTGGGAAGTCCGACGCAGCTATGTGCGATGACAGTACAAGCTTGGAGAATCGTGACATTGTTTCCCGGAAGTGTGGGTACAGGGCCTTGTTGGTAGAAATGATGGATGGATTGCCAGAGTGGTTATCCGTTGTGCCTGAGCCTGCAGCCAGCAACAGACGCAGATGATCTGAAATGTCCTCGGCCCGCTTCACGAATTCGGACCGGTCGCTGTTATTGATGGCCTGAGTGTAGCGCCCCACTGCACGGCGCATATCCTCCACGAGCCGGTTCCAGGTCAGCGGTACCGGGTTCGCGTCGTCGTAGAACTTTCGCGACTGTGCGGGAAGTACGGGCGCGCCACCGTTAGGGTTGTTAGCAAATGAGGTAGCTGTGGTACCGATCGGGGGAATGGATGCAGCCGAAAAGCTCGTACCATTTGTGTCGTAGGACCGCGGTGGGAACCCCGCGTTCATCGACTCCATTGAAGTAGCCGGCGAGACGCCGTCAGACAGGCGTTGTCTTCCGTGCTGGGCCCGCCGGTTAGTCAGGTCTTGCGAGCCTGAGCGCAAGCTGCTTACCCTGGAGCTGTAGGAGCCTTTCGCCCCAGAGCCCTCGAAGTCTGACGCCGACGTTTCGTCGTCGGTATCCTCGATGTTGTATCCAGAGGCGAGCATCTCGGGCGGGGGCCGCGTCGACTCGGGAATGAAGACGTTCACGCGGTCGCGCGGGCCGTTTTCGTTGGGCGAGGGCGACTCCAGCGGGAGCTCCATCGTACTGACCCCAGTGAGGGTGTTGAAGTAGAACAGCCTGCCGTCTGGCGTGGCCTGGGGAATCCAGAAGGCTGCCTCCTCCTCTTTGCTGTTCTCGGTGCGCTCGATGGGCAGGATGGTGTCGTTCCCGCTCAGCGACTCCGTGTCCGAGTTGGTGTAGTCGGTGCCGCCCAGCGACCGCGCATCGTGGTCGTCCTCGGCCTCCACGCCATTCCTGTCGTCGTCGTCGACATCGTCGCTGGGCCGCTGCACGACGGCGCAGTAGTTGCTCGGGAACCAGCCGCGCACGCCGTTGATGACGCCGTCCCACCAGCCGCTCTCCAGCTGGGTGATGACCTGGATGATGTCGCCCTGCCGGAAACTCAAGCTCGTCCGGTCGTCGGCGTCGTAGTCATAGAGCGCCTTGACGTACATGCCGCCGGCCGGCGCGCCTCCATTGAAGCTGTTCATGTCGGGCAGGTGCGACCGTCGGACCGTCTCGTCTCGTCGTGTGCGGGAGGGGTGCGGAGGCAAGAGCGACCCTCTGCTCGGAGCGGGTGCTGCAGTCCTCTAGAAGGCCGTGTGGTGGCCTGGCGGGTCTCCTGTCGCGGTGACCTTTGCTTGCACGTCCCAGTGTCCCGCGTAATATGGCCAGGGTGGAGGGAGGGCCCCGTGGACGTAATTGGCTCAGAAGCTGGCAGCGGCATGCGATTGACGCCCGCTCACACTCGCGCCTACGGGAGCGACGCAGCGAATAGGGTCTCGCAGCAAGCACTTTGCCACAGATATCGATTGAAGAGAAAGGGAATGTTGAGCGAAGAGCCTGCAACACTGCAAGAGGTGGGCCTGGTGCAGATGTGGGGATGGGTTAGCTTTAGCACGTGACGGGGCCTTGGTTAAAGAGGTGCTGTTGGAGGCGTCTCATCCGCAGGGGCCACCCTTTCGTATATTGGGGCAGCAATTAATGCAACCCGTCTGCCTTGCCCACTGCGCACGCTATCTGCGCGTCTGTGTGCGGGCATTCTGCATGCAGCCGATGATGTGCAGCACTCTATGCACACGAAGCGACCGACACTGGGCAATGTGCGGTGTCCATGAGGCTGCGATCAAAGGACTTTGGTAGTCCTGCGGCCCTTCGCCCTGCCAACCCGACTGTTTGACTTAGCCCGTCATCGCACTGAACCAGAAAGGACGCGGTCGTGCCGGCCCATCTCATCCGATACCTCCACTGTAGCCGAATGCTCAGCTGAATATGGTGGGGACGTCAGGCGATTATCCCGTCTAGAACACTGCCTGACTCGCTGGAACTCTATGGGATTCAAGGATCGACTTCAAATGATGGAGGGGAGCCAAGTCTCGAAGACTGTGCAACCCAGCAATGTTGCTGGTACCACTGAACCATCCCTCGAATCTCAACTTTACCCCTCAGGTCGTCAAGTATTGCAAGCCATTCCAACTGTCTTTGCTATGCTGTGCCTCTGCATCAGACGCGGTGCAGCACTGCGCCGAGCTATTCACCGGTAGCATAAACCGTGCTTCAAGCAGCATCGGATGCTTACGCTGCAAGAGAGGGGTAGTAAGGCTGCAGGGCCACATGGTGAAGAAGAAAGGCCCGATGGAAGGGTTTCCAAATTCTCCTTTTGGCCCTCTGCGACTAGAAATGGCATGATGTGCTCGTGTGGGCGCCGGAGGGATGTCCTCTGGAACCTGAGACAGCGGGCTTGTGTGTCAATCCAAGTAGCGCCCGCTCAACCTCAAGCAACGATATCTCCTTTGGAACTCCAAAGTAAGGTAAGTTTGACGAAGAGATAACGCAAATGCAAATCGCACGTGGGAGCAGCATGCTACACGTGGGGGCACGTTCCTTTAGATGCTATCGCAGATCCATGGAGGGAAGGTGCGAATGAACTGTTTGTGATGATAGACGTGTTAGGGTCGGAGCTTCCTTCATCGCGGTGAATGCCGCAACCAACCTCACTGGTGGATACATCACCTCAATGCGGCTGTTGAGATGTACTTTCACATAGTCGAATTGACGCGGGTACCTACATCCTTCACCGCTGCGTCAGATGCCCTTCGCAAAGGTACTCCTGGGTTCTCTCGCCCTGCTGCGCAAGCGAATGGCCACGGCACGCGGGTGCGAGCCGTCTCCAGTGAACGGACCACCACACAAGTCTCTTATGAAACCACGGACCGGAGGTAGTCCTGTTCTAAAGCATTACGAGATGCGTTCTAGCGCGGGGGGGAACCAATCTCATGGAAAGCAGTCACCCCTCCTCATCCTTGGAGGGGTTGAAGTGGTGCGTGATGACACTCAGCGCTCCCACCTGTTGTTGTAGTGTGTTACAGAGGTTGTGGTGTGCAGAGAGGGAAGCGACGAGCTACGACCTGTCGCTTAGGCCATGCCACTGAGTTAGCTTGCGGACCATATTGTCAAGGATGTGGAGCCACGTCCGGCGCGACGGACCCAAGCGGGGCATATTGCGGGCTCTATGATTGCTGCCGTCTGGGAAAAGAAGCATGTCATTTCAATCGAGGACGTGATTGCGACATGGCGGCCCGTGTGGGATGCTGAGCACTGGACAATTGCGAACGATTTCTTTGCAATTTCATCATGAAGCTGTAATCTTTACCAGGCTTACCGACAGTCCTCCTGCCCTGCAGCCATGGACTGGTGCTAAGAGACGAAGTTCATTAGTTCGACATGAAGTGGGTCCGGGGAACGGGAATCCTAGCCCGGAAGTTTGGGTTAAGTTTCCAGGAACAAGTGCGCGATCGTCTCGAGATTACTCGCGGGCGCAAGTTTTGTTCGGAGGGCAAGACAGCGTCATGTCATATGAGATTTGAAAGGGTTGCCCCTTTCCCTTGCCACAATTGTTGACGACGCAAATCAGGAGGGGTAGCGCTCGGTAATCTCTACGTATCGCGACCTTGCTGTGTCAATATCTTTCGCATAGTGTAGTCGAAAATGTGAGGCGGTGAGCGTTCGCATGCATCGGACGCATCTGATAACTGGCGCTGTGTAGACTACATCTTGAAGAGGCAAAAGTACTTTGACAAGTCTTACCGCTCTTTCTTAAAGCCCGCCGACGAGTGGTCGCTGGCATGGCGGGCTCCGCAGACGGGTACGGTCCGGCGACGTTCCTTCAACAGGCGTACCCGCACAGAATGATTGGACAGCCGGTTGCCATGTAGCTATCAGATTCAGCATCATCACTCCACCGAGGGCGTACTTTCTTCCGGATGCCGCAGCACAGGTGAGAAGGTTGCGCGTTTGGATGTTGAAGCTAAGAAGGGAGAATCTCGAGTCTCTACGTCGCACCTGCCCACGATTTGCAGCGGGGCAGCAGCAACACACACATACATGGACCAGAGAACGCCTCTGATGTCAACAATAAACGTGAATCTGTGACAGCGCGTATCGCAAGCTGGCTAGCGGTGTCATTCCAAGTGAAATAAGATATCGGGGCGACAAATCCCAGGGGTGGCTGGGCGGTGGTGAGGCTGCAGCACGGGCCTCCTAAGTCGAAATGTGCGGGCAAGAGCCCCTCACGCCCGCTTGCCTCCCTATTCCGCACTCTTGCGATAGCTTGAGTCCATCCCATCACCACGACCCATCGCCCATCATTGCGCACGTACGACTCCCGCGCAGTCGCCTGTCTATACTATTCTTTCGCCGGCTGTACCGGTTATTTAGTGTCATTTGTGTCACTCGAATTCCAATGAAAGAAGAGCACAGCTACCACCTCTCCATCAACACCACCGCGCTTTAACGTCCACGCGCGACGGCCGTCCCAACGCCATCAACACCGCTCCGATGGCGACCACTACGTCTACCGGCAAACCGGCTGCCTCGAAAAAATATGCGTGCTCATTTGTGGGTGGACTCCCCGTCTCGTATCGAAGCCATCTACTGACTTCACGTAGTGCAACCGCGCATTCAGCAGAAGCGAACACAGAAGCCGCCACGAACGTTCCCGTAAGTGCATCTCGGAGTTTCGCGATGGATCACGATGTTTTGGTGAGCGGGGTAGCTGTTTACTGATGCGGGACACCGCGTTGTGAGCGCGCTGCGGGGAAGCCAGACACAGCGTTGCCAACTGCCCCTCTTTTACAACTTCACAACTACACCAGGGAACTGACAAGAACCTCATTTAGATACCAAGGAAAGGCCATTTAAATGCGCCAAATGTAGAAGTACATTCGTACGCCGCGATCTACTCCTACGACACGACCGCACGGTACATGCCAAAGATGGTGGCGCGCCGCTACCCAGCGAGCAGAAGCGCCGTGCAAGCAACAAGGCCACAGCCGACGCGGGCCCCTCGAAAGCTGCACCGGCTCTCGACACGTCTGCCCTCGGGCATATAAACGACAATGAAGATGAAATGGTCGATGCCGATATCGAGGCGGCTGCGATGCTGATGACTGACTTCCATCATCGCGCCATGGCGAGCCAGGAGCCAGAGATGGTCCCAAACCATTCCGAGCCCATCATTTCGCCCACCGGCCCGTCCATGATGGAGCCTGTCGTGCCTTACACGGCGCCCGGCCAGAACATGCTGCCACAGATGCCCTGGAGGGACTCCATGGTGCCGCAGCCAGAGTCCAAGTCGCAACCCGACGCCCACTCGGCCTTTACAAGCGCCAGCGTGTTGAACTCGCACCCGCACCAGCTGCCGCCCCTGATGGAGCGCACAATGTCCGGCAACGACAGTTTGACCCCCGCCTTTCAATCGATGAACGGCGGCAACGGTCTGGGAACGCCTGGCGCACTGTCGCCATATCCATCGATGCTGGGCCCTGTGTCCCCCGTCGACTACCGCAAATCGCCAGGTCCTAGCCAGGCCCTGACTATGACAAGGGCGCCGCAGCTAGAATCGGAGGAGCAGTGCGTGCGCATCTACGAGAACATCAAGCAGTACGACAGCGAGAATGCGCTTCTGGAGACCTTCCACTTGCCCAGCCTAAACACGCTGAACCGACTCCTCAAGACGTACTTTGATCTCTTTCACCACCACTTGCCCTTTCTGCACCCTGCGACATTCAACCCGGCCGAAGTATCGGCGCCTCTACTCCTCGCGGTGCTGTCGATCGGTGCGCTATATATCTTCGACCAAGACCAGGCGTACATGCTCCACATTGGGTCCAAAGTTTTGGTAAACCAGTTCCTACAGAACAAGGAGAACTTCAGCTCGCGCAAGTGCCCGCTTTGGACCATGCAGAGCACCCTGCTAAACATGATCTTCTCCAGCTGGAGCGGTGACCCCAAGGGTCTCGAGTGGGCTTGCTCGATCAAGAGTCTTCTCGCGAACATGGTTGCAGGAAATCGTTACGAACTCAAGATCCGTACAGAGGCACGCGAGGGAGAACAACCCAGCCACGAAGAGTGGGTTGTGGACGAACAGTGTCGCCGAACGTACTACGCAGTGTACATCTTCTTCGGACTTTTGACCTTGACGTACAACCACACCCCAGCCATGAGCTTCAACGAGTTTGACACACTGGAGCTTCCTTCTTCTGAGTCGCTTTGGACCATGGAGGTTTCGGATGACGAGGCATGGCGCGACAGTGTAGAGGCATCCAAAATCATCACGTACCGTCAGGCTCACGACAACTTGTTCCAGGGAGAGACTGCCCGTTATAGCGCCTTCGCGACCCGGGTTATGATCAATGCACTGTTCCTAGAAGTCTGGTACCACAAGCGCAGCCCCGAAGCGCTCCAAGATGTTGTCACCGAGTACAAGCTGCGACTGGCGTTGGAGACCTGGGAAAAATCACTGGAGCTGTGCGAGCCTGAAACGGTCGTTGTTCAGCTGAGCGCTCCCCACAAAGGACACCCTTTGATATTCAATGCAATGGCATTGTATCGAAATACTCGAGCTCGACTTGTGGTCGATCTAAAGTCAATCCAGGAAGCACTTCGGTACCACGACTCATATGAGGTGGCTGCAGCCATGACCAACGCCCGCGACAAGGTGGTGCGATCTCAAGAGATGATCAAGGTCATCCAAGAATGCTTTGACTGCATCGAAGTTGCTGCTGTACAAGGCATCCGCTGGGTCGCACGCACTTCGGCAACAAATTGGAGTATCGAACACCCTCTCACTGGGATGGACCTCATGGTCATCCTTACTCTCTGGCTCTACCGCCTGGAGCACGACGAGGAGCCAGCCAACGAAGAAGAGCTTGCAATGTACAACAAACTCCGAAACTTGTTTGACGATGACTCTGTGGACGTTTATGGCGCAAAGTTGAGCTCGACTGTCGCACGACTATGGGGCAGCATGATTGACGAGGTAGTTGTGTGGGGGTATGTATATGCTCAACATTCTATATGTATCAAATGCTAATGATCCACAGCATCACCAAGCTCATGGGCGAGGCTTTCAAGCTCCACTCGCAAGCCCTCGTCGGCTACGAAGATGCGATGTCATCTCGCTCTGGGTCTGCTACACCGTCGATGGCGGCCGGTGGTGTGCAGGTGCTTGAGATGCAGATGGCCTACTAGGCCGTCAAAGTCCACACCGAACATGATGGCCGCGTCTCTGCCATTTTACTGATTGTTGTTTGTTCCCTTCCTAGATTGTGGATTTCCATGTTTCTTTCATCATCTCCTCATAGCTGGGAGCATGATCCGGAGTTTCGGACACCTGCATTGCGGCATACTGGGCGTATTCTGTTTATCTTTCATCTCTTTATCTGTCGTTCAAGATCGGGGTGACTCGGCGCATTGGGGTGGTCGGTCCAGTCCCATGTACACAACCGAGCTCAGGCTCCCCTTGTGGCTTCGTAATACCCTTCTCTCTATTCATACCCCTCTCACTGTTCTGGACCAACACTGGGGGCTGGCCCCAAGCGCGCTAATTGCTCATCTCGATCGTGCAGCGAGCTTCATAGCTACTGCAGGTCGATGATACCCTCTCCTCTTTGTTGTTTATTTCCTATGTATTGGCTCCGGGATTTCGTATTGCATATACCAGTATTTGATCTTTGCTTTGCAGGCACAGAGGGCGAAATATATGCAGGAAGTAGTTAGATTGATGAAGCAGGTGTAATGGCATGCCCTGTCCCAAAATGAACGTGTATAGCGTTTTGCAGATTTCTTGTGCTTTACTTCCCATAATATCATGTGTTGAACCTTGATTTGATAGTTGAAGCGGAATCAGAGCAGCTGGGCTGGGATGCTGCGCCGCGCTGCGAAGCAAATGGCGCTAGCAGGAGATGTCCGTGCACCTTCGCGAAATTTTGGGGAAAAGTTCGACTGGAGCTCTCGCGAACAGCTCCACGACCTGCACCTGCGAAACTGACCACGCTGTTTCGTCCCACCTTCCTAACAACCACCACTCGCTTCTTGTATACCTCGAATTCAATCCTCCGCAATGGCGAAAGAAGTAAAGGTCAAGAAGGATAAGAAGGAAAAGAAGGAAAAGCGCGCAGATGCCGAGGGCATAACCAAGCCCAAGAAGGAGAAGAAGGACAAGAAAGTCAAGGGCGATGTTGAGATGGTAGACGCGCTCGAGGCAGAGCTCGAGAAGGCCCCAGAAGACTCGCTCGTAAAGGTCGTGAGCGGCGAAGACGGCGACGAGCCCCGCGGCGCACTCGTCCCATTCGCATTCCCTCTGACCGACGATGCGAAGGAGCTAAAGAAGATTCTCAAGACGGTCAAGAAGTGTACGTTGCATGCCATCAATTATCGCGTTCAACTGGCATAAACTAATCCTTCTCTAGCCGCCAAAACCAAAACCCTCCGCCGTGGCGTCAAAGAAGTCGTCAAAGCTCTGCGCAAATCGCAAACTGCGTCCGCCGACCTCTCGAACCCCATTGCCGTCGTCGTCATCGCCGCAGACATCTCGCCCATGGACGTCATCAGCCACATCCCCGTGCTGTGCGAAGACCACAGCGTGCCATACATCTACATCAAGTCGCGCGCACAGCTGGGCGAGGCGAGCGCAACTAAGCGACCAACGAGCGTCGTCATGATCAGCCGGGACCGGACGGGCAAGAAGAAGGAGGGCAAGGAGGAGGATGATGAGGAGTTCACCGAGGCGTATGCTGAGCTGGTCAAGTTGGTCGGCAAGGCGAGCAAGACTGTGAGGAAGTAGAGTTACGGTCTGTTGTGTTGGTTGTATATTTGCAAAATGGGATGAGGAGTTTGGCGTTTTGCGACGAAATGGATTGTCGCGTGGGATATTTGTTCACTTCCTCTTTGGAACGTGGCATCAAGGTGCATGGTTCTGTAGTAAAACGTACAGAGTCTTCATCGCAATGAAAGATTGACAAAATCAGACTTTGGAGCTTGCTGTGGGATGTAATTGTGCTTAACGGGCTTCAAGGATGAACTCAAAAACCGCCAACTACCCGTCACTGTTTGTATCCGTGACATATCTTCCGATATCACGTCGATATTGGACCATGATATGCTCAGGCCATGTTTCAAATACTGCCTGAATAAAACCAGCAATGTATTACGGGGCAGGCAATTCTCACTTCGAAAGTGTGGACTGTAAGTGATGTGCCAGCCTGTAAGACACGAGGAGTAAGTTTGAGACTATTCATGGGCGAGAATAATATGACGAGCGCGTTTTGGAGCACTAGAAAAAGCTTGATGCGATTGTTCGATGTATGCTAAAGCAAGTGACTACACTGGACCCAGAATACAATATCAATAGCGCAGCCGGCCGGGGTACTATGATATACCTTGCTCCAACTCAATAATCAACCAGCCATGTCCCAGTTTTCAAGCCTAGACTCCCATGATGCATGGCCCATGCAATGATGCCTCTTGACAACTCCTGTACGAGAACCCTCTGTCGACAAGGATTGGAACAGAGTACAAGGCCACCGATGCGAAAGCCTGAGAGGAGAGGCGGTACATGTGCAAGAATGGCTAGGATGTCTACGTGTGGAAGGTCAGCGAGACGGAACGGTACAACAGAAATTGCGAATAAGGAAGAGTGCGAGATTGCTCGCCATCTCATGCTCATCAACAAGCACTCCATGAAAACACTCACATTCCGAACACCAGACCTGTCTATCCCAATCTCCGCATTCGCATCCATGCCACCCAACTCAACCGTCCCAGAATGTTCGTGCGGGCAAGTTGTAGCTGCATTCATCGTGTTCGACTGACTCATTTTTCGAAGCCTTCGTCTCGCGCAGTAATTTTGTAGTGGGCGAATGAATGCATAAGTGAGTGCGGAAAGCAACGCGACCGCGGCCAGGAAACCGAGGATTGCGGTAAGCTCGTTAGTGTCGATGCCGTCGTTGGAGTCGGGCGAGGGCGTTGATGTTGGGCTGATGGTGGAGGAAGACATGTTGCGTGGTTTGATATAGCGATGCGTTGGTCTGATGATACGAGTGAAGTGATTTGATGGGATGTGATGTACGATGGTGATGGYGATGGTAATGTCAGTCGAGGAAGAAGACTCGTTGGTAATCGCAGCAGTGTTTGAGTATGCTAGTCGCGCGTCCAAATACCAGGAGGGAAGTACCCATCTGTACTCGCAGTTGCGTTCAGTGTCCTTTCTGTGCCGATTTCCTGGTCGCCTTCCGTTTCTAGATCAATCATCTGGATTGGCCTAATGTCTTCGTTTGTTGCAGAATCTTGCATCGCTGGTACTCGTGCGCAGTGCCAGTGCTACAGGAACTGGAAAGTGGTGGCTAATATTCCGAACGCGGTGGCAGTCAAGAGGCAGAAGAATATGAATATTACGGCGTAGACAATGGTGTTGCCGACGGAGAGAGGCGTGGGATAGAAGATGGGTTCGATGCTGAAGTTTGCCATGGTAAGTGTGATTGAGTAGCGGCGTGCGTTTGCGTTTGCGGATGTAGACGATATGATGTACAATGGTGATGATGACTTGAATACTGTAGCTCGTGGCTGGCAGAAGTCTTGTTTGGAATAACACTGCAAGCACCTGAAGCAGGAGCTAGATGGGCTGAGAATGTGTGATGGAAGGCACTATGTGCAAATGCTGAGAGGATTCCGCCGTGATAGAACGGGTGGAAAGAGTATTCATTACAATATCTATGGTGCAGCTCAGTAAGAACAGGGTATTCATTGCACCTTCACGTGCCAGATTTTGCAAAAAGACCAGCCAATGCAACAGAGAGGTCGCTATACAACAGTCATACACAAGGAAATTTTTACAAGAGTGTTACAAGGACCGAAACTTAGTGCCTCCGGCTACTCTTAGTACCGTTACGGACGGGCCTCTCGTCACGAAGCGAGCGCTGTGCATCGCGTTGCGGGTGACCCATCTCCTCATCACGAACACGGCGCCCAGAGTAGGCACGCTGTGGCTGGCGAACATCATCGTACTCGTCGCTGAAAGCATTCTGGCGATCTGCTTGCTCATCGTCGAAGTCGACATAGACAGAGGCAGGTCGGGGTCGGCGCTCTCGTGGTAGCTGCGAGTCCCGGGCTTTTAGATCCTGGGGCTTGTAGACCTTGTCGAGATGTTCTTCTAGAAGACGGACGTTCTTTCCATTGCACTTGACGGCGGCATCGGCGAGGTCGCCAATGAATGGTACGAGGCCAACGATGAAGTCGATGGCGAGATTGACCATCATCATGAGTAGGACGCTAGATGGGAGGCCGCATTCGACCTTGCGCATCTTCAGGATCAGGTTGAGTGCAAGAAGTGCGTCGGCAGCATCTCCGATGGCAGGTACAAGACCGATGACGGAGGACCAGCCGAAGCGCATGCCGAAGATGGTGAAGAGGGCGTAGTCGAGCCTGTAGGCGGTCTTGCGGGCTCGCGCGAGTACATCGGCTTCCTGGGGTGGAATGTAGGCTGGAATTTCTTTCTTGACTTTCTTCATCTTGCCCGGCTTCTTAGGATGGGGGATCTCCTCGTAGTACGGATCCTGTTGTAAAGTCAGCCATGGTCATGTGACGACAGCTTGTAGGTAGTACTTACGTATGGCCCTGCTGCATCCTTGGACTTGTACTTGTCCATCTCCTTCGCCATGACCTTCTTCATGGCGTACTTTGCGACTAATTGCGTCATGGCTGTGGTGTTGGGTGATAGATGCTGGCAAGGGGTAACAATGTGAATATGACTCTGGAGAGATTCGTGACCTCGACCTGCCCGGAGACCTTATAAGTCTCTCTTCCAAAACAAAGGCGACGAGGACTGGCGGCGGTGCGGCTGTCTCAGAATGGGTTTGGGCGCTCGATTGGCGGGCGGCTCTTTCCTCTGGAAATGTGAAACACGCTTCCTCAGGGCGCGTCGCTGACTATGTATAGAAGACGAGTGCGAGTGCAGCAAACAATGTTGAGTGATGGCAACGAGGTGAATGAACGACAAAGAAGTGAAGGCCGGGCGACAAGTGGGTTCTTAATGCACTGCGCTGGCGGTGAGTTAGTGACGAGCTCCTTGATTCCAGTCGCGCGCTCGTCCCAGACGTCATTGTGAGTCTCGGCTGCACTCGCCACAGCAGCACAGCCACACGCGACCGAGGAGCGAGCCAACAGCACGCTGCAGAGCTCCGCGAGCGCAGATTGCATCCACAACACCACGCTTCCTTCACGTGCCCCGCCTTCTCCGACATTCTGCCTGTGGCTGTGCACACTCACTCACCCACTCACCCACTTACCCGCCCACAAGTCGCGACAGTCCAGAACGCGCTCGCTACGAAGTACCACCGCGATCGCCGCAGCAGCGCGACAGCTGCCGGACAAGCTCCCCACCTGCTCCTCGTGTGCCCGCGGCATGCTCGACACGGGCCAGACTCACATCCACCATGACAAGTACAAAGATGACGCTAGTTGACTGGCTGGACGACCTGTGCGTGCGCTTCATCGTCAACCTCCCCAACGAGGAGCTGCAGTCGGTCGAGCGAATATGCTTCCAGATCGAAGAGGCGCAATGGTTCTACGAAGACTTCATCCGGCCGCTGGACCCCAACAACCTGCCCTCGATGCACCTGCGCAAGTTCTCCCAGCTCATGTTCCAGCACTGTCCGCTCTTCTCAGCCTACTCGGAAGAGCTGCACCAGCAGGCCTACGAGCAGTTCCTCGCCTACAAGACGCGCGTGCCTGTGCGCGGCGCCATCATGCTGGACCAGGACATGACCCAGGCGGTGCTGGTCAAGGGCTGGAAGAAAGGCGCAAAATGGAGCTTCCCACGCGGCAAAATCAACAAGGAAGAGACAGACCTCGATTGCGCCGTGCGAGAGGTCTGGGAAGAGACAGGCTACGACCTGCGCGAGGCTGACCTGGTACTGCCAGACGAGGAAATGAAGAAGATCACCGTCACCATGCGCGAGCAGTCTATGATGCTGTACGTCTTCCGCGGTGTGCCCACCAACACATATTTCGAGCCACGAACACGGAAAGAGATCTCCAAGATCGACTGGTACAGATTGACAGACCTCCCAACACTGCGACGAAAGAACCAGGTGCAGGTGCAGGGCACTGGGCAGGACACGATAAAGGAGAGCAGCTTCTACATGGTCGCGCCATTTCTCGGGCCTCTCAGGTCCTGGATCAAGCAGCAGCACAAACTAGACAGGCAGAAAGCTCGAAGCAGCGCGCATCTGGCACCGCCTGTCGGCATACCGATTACCGACGACGAAGACGTTCAAGCAGAGACGACAGCCGATGAGCTACCTCCGAATTTCGAGGCACGACCCGACGATACCTTCGCCGACCTTGTTGCTCGACTCGGCCGTGCTCACGGCGCAGTCGATGCGCTTCCTGAGGTATCGGCACAAGCACAGGTAGATCCTGCGGCAGAGCTGAAGCGTCTGCTCAGCGTGGGCAGCGGGATGCAATCACCTCCAGTAGAAGCACCTGGTGCTTCGGTTGGACAACAACCACAGTCAAACCCACTGTTGGCTCTGTTTCAGCAGGGCAACAACAACTCTGCAAGTCCGCAGATGTCTCTCCCGAGAACGCCTTTCGATCAGGTCATGCCTCCGCCTGTGCAACCTCATAGTCCGCATGGCCAGCACCATCCACGTCCTCCGCAGCTCAACAACATGGGCCCTCCGCCTCCATTTCCCTTCCCACCGCATCCAGGCATGTCATTCCCAGGACCACAGCCGAATTTCGATAACGGCATGCACGCGCAAATGCCGCCTCAATTCATGCCACCTCCGCAGCATCCAAATAACATGGGCTTCATGGGGACTCATCAGATGCCTAGTGGACAAGGCCCTCCGCCGTTCCCACATGGGCCTACTGGCCAGCCGCAATCTTTTCAACCCCCGCAGTCGCAGTCCTTTGGTGCACATGGGTCAGGGCCGGCAATACCGCCAGCTTCAAAGTTACCTGCACCTAGGCTCAATGCGCACACTCTTGGGCTGTTGAATTCCTTCAGGATTGGAGATCAGAAACCGTCAGGTCCTGAATCTTCTCCTACCGTACGCGATAGTCCACAAACTGTACAAGGACAACTTCTCCCGCGGCACCAGCCAAATGAGCTTGCCTCTCCCCAGTTCCAATCGCCTCCTATCAATATTCAGCCAGCACAGCCAAAACCAAGGTCTGCCCACCAGGACTCCCTGTTGACACTGTTCAGAGGCACCCCGCCACTTGCTTCCCCAGAGCCTGCCCCTGCAGAGCTGTCCGCACATCCGCACACCCCAGGTTATGTCTCTGCACAGCTTGCTGGAAATTCGGCCAGACCTATCAACACGAGCCTGCTTGACATGTTCAATGCTCAGCCGAAGCCGGCCGGTATAACTTCTGCTACTGTCCGTGGACCCGTCAATGCCCCCGACTTCGATACCATGAAGAAGAACACTCTCCCTGTCAGCGGCAGTTCGCGAGGGCCTTCACCAGCCACTTTTGTGCCACAGCAGATACTCAAGCGCGAGCAGTCAGTGCCACGAAGTCCTTCGGTTACCGCCCCCAGCGCTCGAAATGGTATACAATCGAACACAACAGGACTTACAGAAGCGCCGCAAACAGCGTTCAAGCCCCAGATCTTGAAGAGGCCGCCACAGAGCACCACTCCAGGGCAGCTGCCTGCGCCTTCAGCACATGCCAAGGGTCTCTTGGACATGTTCAAAGGTCCGTCGCCACAGCCTGGAGCCGTTCGACCCGGCGTGTCACCCGCGCGATCTCCTGCTCCGCCAGCATCCCAGCAGTCGTTCGATCGTCGCGAATCTCTGCCTTCTGACCAGAAGAATGCCCTGCTTGCTCTTTTCAGCAAGCCATCACCCAAGCCAGAAGGTCCCAGGATACCCGCAGTCTTGCAGCGAACGCAGAGTCCAGTTCCGATTGCACGCAGCCCATTACCGCCAACACCAAAGACAACTATGTCTGGATTGGTCAGCCCTGTCAGCCCGCTCCCTGGTAAGGGAAGTCAGGCCGCGAGCCCGGCGGATTTGGCATCCCGGAGCAGGATCTCGAGCATTGGAGACACAGGCGCGCCGAGTATTATTATTCCTCCCACTTCACATCCAGCGAACTTTGCGCAGGGAGGCGAAGGCATGCAACGTCAAGGAAGCACAGGCGGATTGAGTGCACAAAGCCGGTCTGGCAATGATGGAAAGAGTCCAGTGGACAAAACATTTTTACTCGGGTTTTTGGAGGATGTCGCAAGGCGTGGGCGTTGATTCATATAGCATTGCGTGGCGTTGATGTTAGTCTGGGAGTAGACTTGGTATGTAAGCTAAAGGATTATTTCTTTGGCCAAAAGCCGTACCTTTATCAAAATTTGTTTCGTCTTCTCATCGTTGTTTGCGGTCGAGGTATACACAGGCAACGTTGTCTAGTGCAGCAGCATCGCATCTGCAGACAAACAGCGAATCCGAAAACCATTGCTTGGTCAAAAAACAGTATAGAGCCTTTGATGTCAACCTCTCACTGACCCATTGGTCGTGTTGCGTGTCGTGCTTCGGTATGGATTTCCTTTTTGCCTGCAATCACGTCACTCTGATCCTACTTTCTCTCATGTCGTCCTTCGCTCTTACCCGTTTGCCTCACATGTGTCCGTGCTCATGCCTATCGCGCTACCCCTCACACTCTCACCTTCATCGTGCCCCACGCACTACATATATCCCCTCGTCTCTGGCTCCTCTCTCCTCTTTCCTTCTCTCCCCAAACTGCACTCGAGACTCAACAGGTCTACCCTCAAGAGTGCTCAAGCTTGCCACCAAGACTCAAGGTGAGCAGTGGTATGTGAGGCGTAGAACATTGCCAATGGTATGTACTGACTACTACAGACCCCCAAATCGCCGATATGAAGCTGTTCTCACTTGTGCTGTCTGGTCTCGCGGCCATTGCGGCGGCTGTTCCTGCGCCGCTGGCTCCGTATCCGTCTACGATCTTGGGCTTCCCAACTCCACCGCCCCTCTTCGAGATCAGCGTTTTACCTTCTTCCGCTACGATGGCGGGAATTCCCTACTCACCTTACTTCTCATTCGATTTCCAGGTGACTGAAACTTGTTCCAATGGCAGGATGAACACGAAGGCTCTCTGGATCCACCACGACTTCAAGAAGGAAATTTGGGTGAGCGACAAAAATCCTGTTACAATAAAGATCAATGGGAAGCTTCTCGGTATTATCTACAAGGCACCTCCGAGCGGTAAGCCTGCTGTCCTACATCTCGCCGCATTGGTGCACTAATGCTAATCCACCTTTCACAGTCGTTGAGTATGAATATGATGTATGCCGTTGGACATCTGGGGAAACCAATTCCATCGGCTACAACTGGTGCGCAATGTCCATCATCCAGGGCAGCTGGTCACGGCCGCCACTTTCGTGTTCGGGCGCTGAGCAATCTCGAGTATGTCAATCGCCTCATAGGCAGATATTTTCCAATCATGGTAGTCGACTGACAAAAACAGCGCGCGATATGGACCGTCAGCGTCAAGGGAGGATTTCCTGACATAGAGATTAACCCCCGCGGTGCATCCATGGGCACGGCTGAGCCAACAATCGAACATGCTAGGGCTCTTGAAGTCGCTCCGGAGTCGTCTCTTGAGCGACGCGGGGACTGCCCACCCTACGAAGGCTGCCATCCGAAATGCGAGAAAGAGCGCCGCACTCTATCTGAGTGCGTTTGCATGAAGTTGACTTGCGGTCAAGATGGCTCTGAATACCAACGAATCAAAGGACAATACGTAAGTCTCTGAGATGTGACACCCAGGCGACGGACGTCACAGGGGCTGACTGGAACGTAAGGAATCATGCTGCGCTGCAAACAAATCTCCCGCACCACAGAACAGTGGCGCCGTGCTGGGCACCTTAAGTACAATCGATGCTCGAGGCGAAGATCAAGAGTCGAACCCACCTAATGTGACCGAGATCAATCCCAAATGGTCTCTCAATCCTTCGAAAGCGCTCCTCAAGGATGGCAACGTCGGCTACTTCCCTTTCAGTGTCAGCGTTACCGAATACTGCGAAGCCTCCGAGGGCACTCCCCTGAAGGCGCGTGGCTATTTTGCTCCCGAGGGCGAAAATGGACTCAATCTCAATTTTGACGACGGCAACTTGGCGTACTCAATCCCGATTGGATGGGGCAACCTCTTGGTTGGCGGATGTAAGTTGCCCAAATGCGCTTCTTCAGGAGATATGACTGACGCGGTATTGATAGATGACTGGTGGCTTCACAAGCTGCACTTCCACTACGACGGTTGCCACTGGGATCAAGATTCCATTGGTGTAGGACAATGTGGCTTCTGCAAGTCGAGGAAATGGACTTCAGGGCCTATCAATTGTGCTATAAATGCTGGCGCTGGACGGGTAAGTTGGCAATTGCCATGGATGATCTCATACTGACCTCCGATAGAACCACGGCATTGATTGTATGGTTGCGGTTGCTTACAATTAGGTGGATTCCTGAAGACATCCAGCCTAAGCTGTCTCGGGACAATAGGAGATATGCAGATCAGATGCCGATGATCTCGGACAAATCGAGATCAGGTCGGCGATGGAGCTATGGCGTCCTTTCATCCACCTTTTGAGACCTAGTATAGACAACTCAAATAGGATCTGAATGAACATTTACTGGCTCTGGCGCCGTGCTTTCCATCAACATTGAGCTGATAGAAGGCAAGCCATTACAACCCACGACGGCGCTCTCTAGCGTCGTTTCCTGGGCCTCTTTTCTACCGTAATTCTTCACTCATCTTCATCGAGCAAGAGGAATAAGCTTGAGTCATAATATCGCATTGCCATTCTCATACATCTACCCATGTACACTGACAAAAAGTACTCAGCGGAAAAACGCATAGGGGTATCTATCTCATCCTCGTCCTCATCCTGCCACCAACCATTACCATTACCACCTCAGAATGCTCGAGACATTCAAACACTTATCCACTACACCTCAGCCGAATCGCTTATGTCTCAATCAACAACCACACCCTTCCTCTCATCTCTTTCGTCGTCACCCTCAAACCACACCGCCCTCCTCTCGGGCTTGTGAATCCGCACACACCACAAAAAGTAATCCTCAAGCGGCAGCAGATTGAGGAGTATTTTGTTCCCCGTCCACGCGAGGCCACAGACCATCGCGCCCGCGACGGCATCCAGAATGAAATGATTCGCAGTTGCGACAATCGCAATCAAAATGATCGTCGGATACGCCGTGCCGAGGACAAGACACAGCAAGCGGCGCGGACTCGGGAAGCGCAGACGCAGCGAGCGCGAGAGATGGATCGTAGTTGTGCGACGATGTTGTGGTGCGAGTGGGATAGTCATGATCGTCAGGCCGATGAGCAGCGAGTATCCGAAATGCAGCGACGGCATTGCAGCGTACTGGTTGCAAAATTTGTTTTGTGTCCAGACGCTCGATTCGCCCTCGGCGCCATGCACCGTGTCGACGAAGCCGTAGCTGCGTGCTTCTTTGCCAACGGAGCCTGGCACGTCAGGGTCGGAGAGCAGGCGGGGAGGCATGCAGGGCCACAGAGTGAAGACAATAAATGCAATCAAGTTGCACATGGCCATTGTACGGCGGCGTGCGGCGTAGAGTTTTGGGCCGGCGGGCGAACCTGAGGGTTCGCGGTTGTGGCTGGGCAGGTCGATGCGATTGCGTGTCGTGGTGTAGAAGTACAGCCAGACGAGGAAGAGAATGGTGCCGGGGATGTGGATGAAGGAGTAGATGCGGTTGGTCCAGTGCATGAGGAAGGGGTGTCGCAAGAACCATGCTTGTACGGAGAGTTCGTGGAAGATGTGTAGGCGTTGTTCGAGGTGGATTAGCTGGAGGGCGTGGCGGCGGGCGACGTTGACGGTGCCTTCGACCATTGTGACGGCGCTGAAGGCGCGACCGAGTTGGTATACCTGACATAGTATTAGCATGTGAACCATGGAGGTCATAATGAGGTTCTTACCCAGTATATCAGTGCCCAGTACCACGCCTCGACCAAGAAGGGAAACTTCTTAAGCAGCCTGCTCAAAAAGTATTCCTGGAACTGCTTTGTGTTCGGACTGACGACCTCCTTCCTTAGACCTAGTATTGAGAGATCTCGCCTCCGCCATTTCGGCTCATCGTCGACCTGTGAGAGTAGGCTTGAGGTGGATGACGGACTGGACCGCCCCGACTCGATAGAGCCAGCCGGTGAGGACGATCTCGAATACACTCTCCGCCGGTTGAACAGGCGATAGTCTTTGTTGCGATTCACCCATGTCCCGCCAAATAGCAGCGTCACTACGACGAGCGGTTCTATGAAAGCTCCCGCACCCATGGTGGAGTAGGAGTATGCAGGTACGAGAGGGCTCGGTGCAGGATGTTCGAAGCGAGGTGGCTTTCGGGTGGTACAAGTATGGTTGTGTATTGAATAGTAAGCTATTCGGAAGTCGGAGGGTTAGGAAATAGGTTGACTAGGATCCTTGCCGCTGCGATCCGGGGGTGTGTGTGTGTGTGTGTTTACGGCCGTTGAGCTGCTACTGCTAGCATATGTGTGTATTGTGAGTTGCACCTTCTGAACACGCACGCAGGGACAAATAGGACTAAGAAGAGGGTTTAGGAGAGAAGAAACAAGTCGTGCCTACTTGCGACGGTGTAATCGTAAGTTCTGGCTAGCCGTGTAGCCGCTTGGTGACCTCAGGTCAGCGGACCGGTGCGGAGGACTTTGATGACATGACTAAGAGCAGCAACGCGCCCAGTCATGGTCCACATCTCGGACGAAGAAGCTGGGAGGCTGGATGAGCAAAAAGCCGGCTTCCGTGAGGTTAGGGATTAAGCATCCTGGTCGCGTGGTGCTGTTTCTTTCGATGGGATTGGCCTGCGTCATCGGTAAAATACAGCGACAACACACTTATCTTACTCCCAGGCAACGCCAATCTGTGCGACTTGCTTCGCATTGCGCAAGCAATATGCTTCGAATACTGCGACAATGTTCATCAATGGCTTTTCCCCCCAAACTGCAATGCGGGTCGTGTGCGCTCGACTTGCTCTTGGTTGTTATCGTGCATGAAGTCAAGATTTTGAGCACAGGGCACGCGACACAAGCCGCTTAGCGTCCGATACTCCCGGTGCGCTAGCCCCGCTTCGTACGATGTCAGATCGGAGACGTGAAGACGCGGACGCCGACACCGATGCATGATGTGCGATGCGCGATGTGCGATGCGAGTGCGAGGTACGAGGACAGCAGGCATTCTCTTAAATATGTGTACTGTGACATTGCGGGCATCTAGAATTGCATCCTCATGACGACCAACTTCCGAATTAAAGAGCGCTCCACTTCCTCTGCCTGGACACATCGCTTTCTTGATCAGTTGACCTCGTCCGGCGCTGTCACGGCCGCGCCAAGCTTTGTGTCAGAGAGGCTCTATTCGTGCTCCTGGCTGGCAGATCCTGATGCTTGAATGCAGCTAGGAAAGTCTTCTCCCCATCTGGTACGTGGACCAATTGGGAGCCGTGGGGTCCAAGCGCTTACGCTCATAGGCGTCTTGTTGTAAGCTTACATGGTACATGGTAGGGTAAGTAGTGCATCGTATAATGTGGTAGCGAATTCATGACGTTTGACGTCACGGTATGCTTCGGCAGTCAGACTAGCGCACACTTTCGACTTCATTGCCACTATGTGCGTAACATATGGGTTGGCGGTGTTGAAGCAGATACACGCACCATTCGGTGGATATAATGAGGTGATTTCACTTGCATGTTCGAAAAGAGAGTAGTAGGAATACTTTTAATGCAATTCCTATTAAGATGCATCAGTCCCTCCATGCGCCAAGCCTTATTGGAAAGTGTTACGGGACAAAGGAGAACTGATATTACAGTGAATGCAGGGGCCACGCTATGCAGTAGATAATAGTGAAAAGGAAAGGACATTTGGCCGCCAGCCGCGTCCCAGACAAGAGATATTATCGATGTGCCAGATTCTGTGTACGCCACCAACGCCTTGCTGAAGAGACCGAAGGGAAGTGTGGATGCAAAACTAAGCTCGCTCGCTGGTGGGTGTATATGGACAAGAAAGATAAAGCCGGCAGATGCACAAAGAAATGGTTATGGTGGTTGCGCTTCAACGGACGACCTCAGCAAGCAACACTGTTGAACGGCGCGCTCTCTTGGAGATCCTCAACGAGGGCGTCGACGTTGTTGAGGTACTTGCCCAACAAGTACTGCTTGTCTTCCTGGGTCCTGGTGTTCTTCTTTGTACCACCGCCATCGTCGCCGTTTGCGGAGCTAGTCCGCCGGTCAAAGGCACTGGCAAGCTTGCTGGGACTTCGCTGCAGACTTGGTGCAGGGGTTTCTGGCATGAGGTAGAAGTACAAGAACTCGAGAAGCTTGACCTTGACAGTCTGGGTGGTCTCCTCGTCCTTGAACAGACTCGTCACCGTTAACAAGCCATCCATGTGCTCGAACGTGCGTGTGTTTTGTGGTGTGGCGAGAAGTGCGGTGACTAAGACGAGAAGTGCCTGTGATTGTATGGCGGGGCAATTGTACGGATCGAGGAGGTCGAGGAGGAGGTTCATGTAGACTTCGCGACCGAAGATGATGCGAGAGGGTGGGTGTAGAAGAAGGAGCCCTTGGAGATTCGACAACGAAGAGAGAATCAGTATGTCGTTTGAGCCATCTGAGTTGCGTCAGCCACTTTCTACCAGAATAGTACGCTGGCCTTACCTTTGCTGCTTCCCATGCCCAAAAGCCGCTCGAGACAATCCGCGACTCGTGTTGCAACTGGAAGAAGTCAGCTGCGTGGTTGCCCTAGATGCCGTATTTCCTGCGTACCGTTCCACTCGAAACCTTCCTGCAACCGGAAGAACTCTCTGAAAGCTAGATCCCCGGACAACTGCCCCAGCTTCTTGGGCGTGGCCTCCTCCTGCTCGCCCAAGTTGATTGCAGATGCGTTCCGACGATGACCTGGTGTGGACTGCCTTGCCTTGCCGCCGGAGAGACATATCTGCGCCAGCATGCCCTCAATCTGCTTGAGCCCCTTCCGGATCTTCTGCGTGTCCTTCGACGCAATGTTGTCGAAGGCAAGAGACAAGAGCGCCTCCATGTCGAAAGTCTGCTAGCGATGTCGTCGTATGCTAGTGATTGTGCGGCTAATAGTCGTAAGATATGGCGTGGCTATTGAGATTGTTGCAGATGGGCGGTCTTGGAGCGATGCATCGGGCGGCAAGGGGGAGTTGAGGTGCATGCAGCTAAGAGATGTAAAGTGCGGAGAGGAGGAGTATTTTGAGCGTTGTGGGCCGCGAAATTAGACGTTATGCCTTCTCGAACTGGCCATGCCCGACGCGTGCAATGACATCGCCAAACAGCGCCGTTGCCGTGGTGACGGTCACGTCTCGACCCCACTTTGGGACCGCGGATCGACCCGTGCGGATGAGCTTGGCGGAGACTTTCACTCGCGACTGAACAACTCATCAAGTCTTGACACGTCTTCCATGTCCGTGAAGGCTCTTAATGCGCAGTCGTAATGCTCAGTGGTTTTCGAGCCAGCAACAATCTTGTTGTAGCAGGCAACGCCTTCCTCAGAAAGGGATCAACTCGAACCCCAAGCACATGAAATACGAAAAACGAGTTGCATTACTCATCTGGACCCAGTCATGATGTGATATCACGAGCGCGGGCGCATTATTTGGTGAAGGAGCGGCATAGGGCCTGCAGAGCAGAGACAAGGCAGCTGTGGGAGCCGAGTACGCCTCCTGCACATCTTCACCGGTCAGCGCACAGCCCCGCGTATCGGAGTTCGACACCTCACCGCAGGCTCCAAATGCCCAATTCGTACCTCGCAGGTCGCAGTCTACGAAATCGCCTCCGCTGTAGCCTCTGTCTCTCGCTAGATTGTGGCACAGCGACAAAATCTAGGAAGACGAACAACTCTCCCGGTGACCCTGTCGGTTCAGTTCAGGTGTCTGGTCGCAAGGCTGCGCCACACCGAACGATCTTTAGGCAAACCATAGACTTTAACAGCACCGCCAGTATCCCACTCTAAAATGCAAGGCTCGTTGTTCGAATACTAGCAATCATCCATAGCACTGATGCCTTTGCCATCGTTCAAGCTGTTGCACCTCGTTTCATCCCTCGCTCGACAAGGTTGAACGCTGGCAAGCAGAGTCGCTGGGAGCACACCTTACTTGCGCAAATCGAGTGAGCCCTTGCAGGCATCTGCCCCCCACCGAGCGAAGATGGTCGACAGAAATTGGTTCAGTAGTATGTGATCTTGAGCTCACCTGAAGCATGTAGCTAACGTTCGCAGGCGCGTTCATCGTCGTCCTCATACCATGTGCAGTTTTCAGATTTGTCGTCTTTGCGCCCTTTGGATACTATTGGGCGCTTGCTTCAACCCATTGGAGCGTCATCAAAGACCATGCCGAGTTACATAATGGGACCTACCCGTCGATCATTGCTACAGGAGAGAAGATTGCTTCAAAATGGGGCACGTTTGGCTTCTACTGGAATTTTTCAGTCTGGATACCAACCTTTTGGTTTCCTCCACCACTCAATCTACCCTTCACCGTTATTGACACTGTCATAACGATATACCTTGCCAGGGCTACTCATTATCAGACCACATATGCACCTCATAGCAAAGGCTCCTGTATCAGCGCCGCTCATGACTGGTATAGACCGCCCGGTGCCAACGAAAGCTTCTTTGAAGCCGCTGCCCGACTCAACAGCACAATCGCGACTCCTTCCAAAATGTGCCGAACTTTCGTGGAAGAGTGGCAGTATGGAATTGTTCTGTCGTAAGAATTGCTCATAATTCGCAAGTCCATGGATACTGATTGATATAGGGCCTTTTATGCGACTATCTCCCTATTGAATATCATCGCTTTTCTTGGGGCCATTTTTGGGGCGCGACGTGATGGCGAATCCTTACTGACATTCGTGACCAATCTACTCAAAGTTGTGCTGGAACAAACACTCAATGTACCCAAGGGAATCGCGCTAATAGTAGTCGGAATACTGTGGTCTCTCCCGCAATGCATGTTCAGGTGCCTCCCGCTCTCGATCAAATCTCCGGTTCGCTTTGGACGGCGTTACGCGGTCAAGTCTGTCTTGGGCGCCGAACAAGAGGCTGAGCTAGGGATCATGGAAATGAAGACAATCTACGAGCAGAAGAAGAGACAGCAAATGCCACGCTATCAAGGTGGTGGCGGGGAGCCGTCGCCACTTTCGAGTTTCTTGACCATCTACGACATGCTCATGGTTGTCACTGAAGAGCTACACTACACGGACATCATGAACCTTAGCCGCGTGTCTAAGAGCGTCCGCGAAGCAGTCCTCCCAGCTGGCGACCTCGACCGGAGAGTGCAAACCTTTCGGAGGTACACATGTCATGGCACTCAAAAGACGGACTGTTGGCTCTGTGACAAGCAAATCTGTAACGTGAGTACTTGACATCTATAGAGTTTCAAAATATTGACACAGTCGCCAGGACTGCCAACAGCTCCCTCTCATACCCCAGGCCACCCTTTCACACCACCTACATAATTGCCGACCGTTCTGCACATCCTGCTACCGAACCGCCATCGTAAGCCGTCGTCCCATGCCAAGCCAACGGCTCCACAAGCCTCACTGTATATGTGCACCTGCAACAGCACATCCGAACTTCGTGATGCGCTGGTTCTGGGGTTCGGCATATTATGTCAACAAGCAACGCAATGTACCGAAAGTCGCACGTGCAGTCTGTAGGGAATGCAATCTACATACTGCCGAAGAGCTGTTGGAATTGCGAGAGGCCAAGACGAAGCGGGACCTGCAGAGGGGAGAGACCGACGGTAAGAAATGGAAAAAATGTGCGCGAGCCGGATGTGGCAAAGATCTTGGTACTGGGCCCAGATGGTGGATTTGTGGAAAGTCGGGATGTATGAAGGAATGCAGGAGTGTAGTGCATAAAGGCTGGGGGAGGGGAGAGAAAATCAAGGTCGTTGTTGGCGAGGAAGCTGTATGATGTCTCTATGTTGATATACTCTAGCCGTAGCAGAAATATGCTTCAAAGTCCTTGACACTGGTAGCTGTACCAATCTGAATTACAATTTCGAGGCCGCCTGGTATTTCACGCTCATAGCTTGAATATGCTTATATGCTGTATCGCGTTCAAGGCGCGAACACACTAGAGTAACGGGTCCCCACCTAGGTATCCGCCTCAAATATGCTCAAGCACACGATGCACTTCCCTTGGATTGGTCGCTTAGTCTTGGCTGCAAGTTCCAAAATGTGATATAAAAACCCATTGCATTCCTCTCTTGTTGCCCTCGATGCGACTTGCAATCCCACACAACATGAAACGCATCGAGCATACTCACCTCTTGGCCACTCTTCCAGCAACACGAGAACTACTATGACCACAATGCTTTGATAAAACAACAAGCAAAGAAGTCCCTCGGAACACAAAATCTGGTCAGGAAAGAGATAGATTTGGTCTTCATTGGGGCGCTATTGCATGGAAATGTGTGGAGTGCGGCCTTGTGGGACGGTGAAGGACGTCATCAAGCGTCCAGTATTCTAAGCAAACATCGCTAAATATTACAACTCTCCAACAGGACGGTCCGAAACCATAATTGCACTAAATGGAGACAAACGTCATCGTTCGTCCTATTGCCATCGCTCAATTGCACACGCATATGTTCATTTCTGGTACCTGATTACCCTCTGTATAGCAATTGCTCTCATGTCTCAGACATAAAAATTCATTCTTCTTGGTAAGGCGCATCGTAGCAGTATCGATGACAACAAGCAGATCCGTCTTGCGATTGTGAGCGACTCGAAAGTCGCCGGTTTCGCCACTTTCGAACACCAACTATGCTCTTGTTCCAGGACAGCGCCATTTCCCCGTCACGATCCAATATTACCGGGGTAATTCCCATCAATCAAACACCTGCTTTCACATATCCATTTCTAACATCTTGACGAGTACACGCGTACCTCCGTGGGTCCTTCTCGCTTAGCACTCCTTAACCATGGAGTCTTGTCGTCACTCCACCTTCACCAGTGGCGCGAGCCGCGACGACTGATGTAAGGCACAACACGCACACCTGCACCCCGGATTCGACTAAGCTCAAATATCTACTTCGCTAATCTCACGCTGCCGCGTGAATTGCAAGGGTGGCATGATGCAGCGGCATTTTTTACCCGTCGATGCGAGATGTGGACGGACATTATTGGAAGGGAGATTCAGGCCTTGCGAATTGGATGATGAGGCTAAGGATACTGCGGCTTAAAGCTGCACAGGATGATTAGCATGGCAGTATTGAAAGGATGGAGGATGTGGATGACAGAGTCTTGATGTCACGGTACTAAAAGCTGCGGGATAATTGATGAATGGTCGACAAGGCGTTCATGAAGTGCGAGCATAAAGAACGCCTGCCTTCAGCAAACTTGACCGACCATCTCCACGCCTACCAAATCATCCCCGACTTCATCCAAGGTTAGATCCAGGGTCGCTACAACATCCCACAATGTACGCCAACTCCCTCCTGTTCGGGCTGCTGCCACTCGCAGCAGCCCAGGTAGCTCAGGTACACGAGGCTCCACCTCCACCTCCTCAGTTCCTCAACGCCACAAAGTCTGGCGTCATTCCTACCCTCCCTACACCTTTCTCTGGCGTACAGACTCTCCAAGGGGCTATTATGATGCCCCTCCCTCCGAACCCAGGCTACGTCGGCCTCAACGGCACTGCAGTCGCGCAAACCAACCAACCAGCGTCCACCTACCGCGCCACACTACCTTCTTCGATGTTCAACGATCTCGTCAACACGACCGTCAGCGGCTTCGTAGAAGGTGTTGGCACACCCGCCGGTGTTCGCTTCACTGTCAACCTCACCGGCCTCCCCGACCAAGCACGCTATGGCCCCTTCAACTGGCACATCCACACGCTTCCCGTCCCCGCCAACGGAAACTGCACCGCGACGACATCCCACTTTGACCCGACCAATCGCGGCGAATTGTACATGTGCGAAGTCGCGAAGCCAGAAACGTGCCAGGCAGGTGACTTGGCCGGCAAGCATGGCGGCAAGATTGCTACCCCAGGCAGCTTTTCGACAAGTTTCGTGGAGCCGTATTTGAGCACGCAACCTGGTAGTGCGTACTTCTTTGGCGGATTGAGCTTTGTGTTGCACGCGACGAATACGACCAGGTTGACTTGTGCGACCTTTGTGCAGGTTGGCGGGAATGGAACTTCCACGGGCAATGCGACGTCTACAGGGGCCCAGCCGCCTGTGTTCACGGGAGCGGCTAGTAAGATTGGCGCCGGTGCCGGTGCGTTGATTGTTGCTGTTGCTGCTGCGCTGTTGTAGAGCGTAAGATAGCGTCTTATATAGCCTTAATTCCTAATGATCCTCATAATACAGAAACATTTGCCTCGGATATCATGCGGATTCTGTTTGTTCTTGTTGTCCGGACTGGTATCTCAAAGTCGAAGTGTTGAGTGACGTGGCGCAGTTCTTGATTTCATCCGGACTGTGTGATGAGCAGAACCGTCTCCGCAGCGCCATGGTTCTGCTTTTGCAATAATCTGGCGCTGCTCGTACGGCGGTGTTTCGAAGTAATACTGAGGACGAATGTTCGGTCATCTGAACGTCGAGAATGGGCCAACGATTGACCTGGACATGCTTTCCAGTACCAGCTCCTTGATTTACTGCTGCCAAGACTTGGTCGTCGTCGAGTCCCATTCTTCTGTATGCTCATTGGTTTGGTTGCTATCCCGGTTTTACATTCTTGTGCATGCTTGAAATCTGCAAGATGTACTCATGATTAGGCGATTAAGTATCTGATGTACGTACGATGTGGGGCCGTTGAGACGCGTAACCAGAGCGAACAGGTCAAGATTTGCCTTTTCCTTTGGGCAAATATATTCGTCGCAAATCTCCCATCTCAACTTGCTCGAACTTGCAAATGTCTTCGATAATGACATTAGCCAACTCTACAGGAAGTTGCCCAATCCTCGACATTCGTACAGTGCGCCATATTTCGAATACGCGAACGCTATGCTTAAGAAACCGCGTCGTCTTTTCGAAGTATCGTTTTGTGATAAGCTGAAAATTCTCGATTTGATAAAAATGGAGTTTTAGCATAGCCTGCGCGTCCCGCTCTGCCCATTGCGGCAGCTTCTCTGATGCAGTCGCAAATGCAAGTCTGAGCGGCTCCGTGGCTCTATCCCAGGCAAAATTTGAGGCAGGCAGTTCCCACTGATCGAGACAGATCCGAAGTAGCGCATTGTCCAAAATCCAATATATACTTTCGCGTTGGCCATGCAGGAACTTTTCGAAGCCGAGCCGTTCTGATCTCAGAACGTTGATGCTGTAGTCGACGATGTAGCGAGCGACATCCGCCCAGCGCAATGGCGCGCACTTCATCGTCGCAGCAACGAGATCTTGTATCGTTGCGACGAATATCTTCGTCTGCTGGAAGAGATGATTGTATATGTGTGGTATCTCATGATAGCCCGCCATGACGGAGCAAAAGTCCTGATTCGCATGGTTGATCTCAAACTCCAGAGCTTGATCTCGCTCCACCTGGCGTCGACACGCTAGCAAGTCGACTGCATCTGCGGTGAAATTACCAGGTTTGGGAGGGTCGACATTCCGCGAGAATGCCCATTCGGCGGGGTAGGGAGCCCTGTCAACGAAAGAGCCTCTATAGACAGTGCGTTCAACCCCGGGATGTGCGAGACCCCTCGTTATGGAATATCTGGTTGTTGTGCTCATGGTGGTGATTGTGAGGGTGGTGAGAAGAGTTGAGGCCTGGACACGGGATGCCTAAGTTACCATAGACTAAAGCCGCGCTAAGATAGCGTGGTGGATTCGCAATACAAGGGATTGCCATCTCAAGAACCTCGAACCCGTAGCGGATACGACCCGATGGTCGCAACCCCTCATGAAACGGCACATGAGTCCCTTCTGGATTGTCTCGTTCTGTAGTTCACAAAAGGCGCGCGCTGCTTGATCTGAACAAGCTTCCTTCGAATATGGCATGCTTGTAACTATGAAAGGTATTAGACCCTAAAGAACAAGCCCAGACGCCGGGAATATCATCCGTCGAACTTATCCTCGCAGTGCTTCAGCGGGTCACAATTCCGTGGCCTAAATTCAGAAACGAAGAGCAGACGTTGTCAAATGGACTAAGCGGAGGGTCTAGCGCTCTGAGTCTCTTTGAGAACCAGAAATTGATTTTCAGTCACTCGCAGACTCGAGCATGTCGGCAAGAGCACGATAGTGTTCTCAGTCTTTCTGCAACACCTGACTTGCTTCTCCCTATGACCAAGAAACGCCAGCAGACCATCCATGCGACGAAGCCGAGAACTGACTAAGTGTTGGTCTTTGCAAGGTAAAGGCTTGCAGCTTCTCGCAAATCGTACATGTAACTCAGAGTAGGAATCACTATGGCGAAGGTAGTGCCTGTCGGTGGGGCAAACGACTTTCCAAATGCGACACGCGAGGAAAGAAGCCACTGCCTTATGCGACTGCTTCCACTGCGTGCACGTCGTATCTCGAAGGCACTGTCCATTTGTGACAGGCGCAACATAAAAGGTTTGTCGCTTCGGTAATTTGATCCTTCTCCTCGACCCAACTCAACTCTATCAGTCGGGAACCATTCTTCAAAGTCACATCGATTCTCCAGCCAATTGACTACCTCTTCTCATCCGGTATCACTTAGCGCTTTACTACTTTTCCCCTCAAGCATACCGTGTCGAGATTACTTTCAAGATGAAGTAAGAAGCTGAACCTGTTATACGAGCCCGAGGGCGCTGGCTGACCTGACATCTCCTCTTTCAGGTACTCGGTCGTAGCATCAGTCATCATCGGCGCAGCTTCCGCTATTGGGATCCCGCGACCCCGAACCCAGGCCCAGTCCTGTGGGCCTCTCTCGAAAAGCAACGTTCCAGTTCCAGATCCCAACACACCGGAAGCCTTTACCACCTTTCAGTACTACGGTACTGAGTCCGCTTCCTCCGCCACGCCGTTCGGTTTCGATGTTGTCTTCTCCAATCAGACCGCTGCTATCCGATCGTACAAGTACATGCACTATGTCGATCTTGACAAGTACGAGGTGACAAAGTGCGCCGCCTCTTGCAACAGTTCCCCAGGTTGCGATGCGTGTAAGTCATCATGGTCTTCATCTATGATTCAATTGGCTGACATCTTCAATCTTAGTCAACATCTTCTTCTTGCGCCATCCATCCGTCGAGCCCGCCGCTGCCTGTCCTAATCCGAAAGCCAATACTGTGGTCCGCTGCACGCTGTTCAATCAGCCTCTTGAGGCCGGTGAAGCACTGAATCGGGGTCAAGGACGCGGCCCTCCAGATGCGAATGGGCAGGACTTTGAAGTTCGCATTGCTGGTTCAAATGGTAAGGTCTACGATCAAGTAGATCTGAGGTTTTGCTGACGCCTCATAGCCTACAACAAAGTCGCTGGCTTGTTTCAGTTCACTTCGGCTGCCACAACAATCACTGTCACTCAGACCCAGTCTTGCGCCTCTGCTCCATCGACCGTCACCGTGACCCAAACAGTCACCGCCGCGAAGGCGAAGTCGACGTCGACATCAGCCGTCTCCACGGCGTGGCCTCACACGAGCACCCTCACCCTTGCTAGGGCATCTCCCAAGACGACCCAAACCACCACTACAGCCTCGACAAAGACGACAGGAACCACCAGTACCGTGTCATCAACCTCCACGGAAGCTGTTTCTACAGCTTGGCCCCACACAAGCACTTTGACCGTTGCTGCAGTTGTGCATCGCGCAGCGTCAGCCACCCACAAGGTCTAGGTTTCAACGATGTCCGCAAACAGGCATGAGGCCGTTGCGCTATTCTTTCTGCTTTCGTATTGCGTGGTGTTTGGGTTGGTTGCAGTTCAATTTCTACTTCGCATTCGCAGACAAGGTCGAAGACGGTCGAGGCAGTGGTGACTTGTATTTCAGCTTGTGGTTCGCATTGGTGTCTACTTTTTGTTGTTCAATCGTGAGTTTATCAATCGCGCACAGAGTGTTTATTTGCAAATGATCTTGATCGATCCACTTTGTTCGTCTCATGACCCTTTCCTAGCCGACACAATCCTCAACGTGGCCTTACTTAATGGAGCAGGTGACGTGATAGTCAGCTGTGAGCGAAGTGAGCATCTTAGAGAGCGGCCTAGTTGTTCAGGTCAAGTTGTGGCGGCTGACAGTCTTGCTCTTCAGCTACTGGAGCCATGCTCTCTTGTTGCCTCCCATATGCCCAAGCGGCATTAAAAACGACGGGGAACTGATGAGTGATTGTCATAGTATCATTTCTGTATATATCAATAGCCCGTGAAGCCACATTCCATGGATCCGCATGAGCGTCCACACGATTGCTAAGTACAAAGACGCCCGCCCTTGGAGGCTGCTACATGTGGTGAGCCCTCCGGAAGATCCTAGTACCCGCCGCCCAGTGTTTGCTGAAGCCCATACGGCCCGCTGACATGATCGACGTTCCTCAAGCTGAGCGAATCACCCAGAGCTTTCTCAAGCCTCTCGCCAATCTCCGCGTCCACCTTGGCGAACATTTCTGAGAGCAATTAGTAGCAATCCTAAAAACGTCATTCGACACGAGTACTTACTGATGCTCTGCTTCTGGACCTGCGGTAGCGCCTTCTTCATGTGTCCGCTCAAATTGTCAATGAATATCTGATCGTCGCCCCACTTCTTGTACAACGCCCACAGGTCGCGCGGCTGTTCGAAATCCTCATCCGTGACTTCGGAAGACCATGAAGTTACCTCGCCGACCCACTTGTCGTGCGTGACATCTGGCGGTCCTTTGGTAATCTTGCGGAAAGATGATCGCACGTAATGCGGATCAGCCCCGTAATTGCCGTCAACTCGCATGAAGCCATCGCGTTGGTACGGGCTGTATACATGCTTCGCCTTGTTACAGGGCAACTGCTGATAATTTGGTCCAACACGATATCGCGCGGCATCAGGGTAGCTAAACATTCTAGCCTGCAGCATGATATCGGCGGAAGGCCCAATGCCTGGAACAAGCGTACTGGGTGAGAAAGCGGCCTGTTCGATGTCTTGAAAGTAGTTCTCAGGGTTCTTGTTCAAAGTGAGCTTGCCGACCGGAATCAGCGGGTAGTCTTTGTGTGGCCAGATCCTCGTAGCGTCGAAAATATTCCAGCGATATGTTTCGGCTTCCTTGGGATCCATAACTTGAAGACGCATAGTCCAGGTGGGGAAGTCGCCCTTCTCGATGGCGTTGAACATGTCTTTGACGTGGTAGTCTGGCTCTTCACCTGCTAATTTTACTGCATCTTCGGCACTCATTGTCTTGTTACCAGCGTCAGGCTTGAAGTGGATCTTCACGTATTTGAAGGTGCCGTCTTGAGGTCTTCCGAACTTGAAGGTATGAACACCGTATCCGTTTATGTTGCGAAGTGACTCGGGCACACCACGGTTGCCGAAGAGTTGCATGAGCGCATGCACACCTTCCTCGTTGTTGTTATGAAAGTCCCAAAACATGGTGGAGTCGGGGACGTGTGTTTGAGGATGCGCCTGATGGGATCGATTCAAGGACGGGAACTTGACGGGATCGCGAATGAAAAAGACTGGCAGGTCGTTGCCAACAACATCCCAGTTACCTTCGTCCGTGAAAAATTTCAATGCCCAACCTCGAATGTCGCGAACAGTGTCAGAAGAGCCCTTTGATCCAGCGACGGTTGAGATGCGAGCTAGCACTTTTGTCTTCCTGCCAACTTCGCCCAGGAAGTTGGCCGAGGTGATATCAGTGATATCGTGGGTCACTTCAAATTCTCCCCAAGCACCAGCCGCTTTTGCATGAACTACTCTATTGACGGTGAGCTCGCAATGTCATATGCAGGACGTTATGGATTTACCTCTCAGGTATTCTTTCACGTGGAAAATGTGCAAGCGTCTCGATGAGTTGGGTATCTTGGAGCAAGGCAAGCCCGCCGCCCTGCAGCGGTGTGCCTCGAAGCACAGTCTGCGCAGTCGGATCTTGTACTGGCAAGCCTGATGATTTTGTTAGTATGCTCTTGGTCTATTGGAAAGGACTTCATACCCTCAGCCAGCGTATATACAGGTGCGTTTTTGTTTTGCTGCGATTCGAGTTAGTCTCAAGCTCGCACATAAGATAGATCACGCACGTTAGACATATTGTGATAGTGAGTAGTAATGGATATGCTCTGCCTTCCCATTGCGCATATATCTGAACATTTTGTGAAGTTCGATTTTACTATGATCTCATCCCAGGCGTGCCGTCGAAGAATTTGCAGGCTGTATGGGGTAGCTTTCGTTCGTCATTCTTATACATCGACTTCATAATCCTTACGCCAAAGTCTCGTTCAGACACAAAACCCATGTCGAAAGTCCTGCGACTCAGTGCTTTCGTGCTTCTAAGCTGGCCTTTTTCGAGACACTTGGCTACAAACAGCACCGCAAGTGGAGACGGCGATTGATGAGTGGGCATGACAATTTGATGTCACGTCAACGATGATGTTGATGAAAATATTATGAAGCTGACCAAAGGAGAAGATTGCGCGTCCTGCGATAGGCGGAGATGGTATGGAGATCGGACGGAGATCGGGTGGAGATAAGCCGGAGCTCCCATGCCAGCCGCGGTCTCGAATTCTGCGTCTCAAGCGGAAAGATTGATTGACTTTTGCGAAGGTGTAACGTGGTCATTGGTTTTTGCGCATACAGCAAATCTATTGAAGGCCATATGTTCTGGCTGTACGAAGGTACACCAGTATGCAGGTAAAGGGTCAATCGTGCCCAATCGTGCTAAGTCTGAACCGCCACCTCTTCACGTACACGGGATATACTTACATGAGATTATCATGTGAGGATTTACACAGGATTCATAATGTAATTTGAGGTATTAGCAGTAACCGGAGACGTCACTATGCGATGTTCCTACCTTTAGCGCGTGCGACAGAAGAAGGATGGGAGAATCAATTTGAGGGCAGCGATCCCCCAGCTGTTGCCACGTGTGGTTCTGTATGCGCACCGACAGCCCGTCCAAGTTCCTCTTGTTTGGGTGATACGGACTATGCTTTGTTCGATTTTGGTTGGTCCATATCCCTCTTCATGAATGGCTGGCCTAAGCAACTTCCCCGCACGGTGACGAGGTGCGGAACCGCATTCGCGCCTCTACGGTACAAGCCGCCACCACATACTTCGCCTAGCAAGAGGGCCATACCTAAAATGGTTCCGCTGATGCGAGGGTTTTGTTCAGGCCAGCGGGGTAGCTTCGAAAAGCGATCTCTCACGACGTCTGAATCAAAGTTGTGAGCAGCCGTGCGGATCGCACTCCGAGGCTTGTGGAAGAGGCCGCAAAAGCGGAGAACAAGTATCAGGCAGTCACATCGGCGTACCTACATTTACCCTTCATTGTCCAATTCATAAACACCGAATCTATCAATCAGCTTCACGCTACCACAAATCATAATGCCTCTTCCTGACCAAGTTATACAAAATCTGAAGAAGACGGTGGACGATGCTTGTGCTGATCCCCGCGCCGATATTCCCGGCACCAGTGTAGTAGTTGTTGGAAAGGACGGTAAAGAGCTGTTCGCATACAGTGCTGGAAAGCGTGGCCTCAACAGTTCTGAGGACATGAACCTGGACAATGTCTTCTGGATTGCGTCTTGCACGAAGATGATTGCCGGGATTGCTTGCATGCAACTGGTCGAACAGGGCAAGCTGCATTTGGATGATGGCGATGAGATTGAGAAGCTGATCCCCGAGCTCAAGGACCTAAAGGTGCTGCAGAAGGACGGAAAGCTGGTGGACAAGAACAAGAAGATCACATTGAGAATGCTTCTGTCACATACTGGTAGGTTCTCAAGCAGTCACTGACTAGTAGTGGCCAGATGAACTTACCATGTAAACAGCCGGCTTTGGTTATACATTTTTCAACAATGAGCTCCGCGACTATTCTCATCCGATTGGTTTCGACGAGTTTTCTGGCGATATCAAGGACATTCTCCAACCGCTCATTCGCCAACCCGGGGAAGGCTGGGAGTATGGTGTGAACATCGACTTTGCTGGCCTTGCGCTTGAGCGGAGTACAGGATTGTCTCTCAATGACTACTGTCACAAGAACATCTTCGAGCCCTTGGGCCTGAAGAGCATATCCATGTTTCCGACTACAGACATGAAGAAAAGGTTGGCGCTCATGCACCAAAGAAAATCTGACGGTTCTTTGATTGGGCGTGATCATCTCCTGCGCAAACCACTGGTCGTTGAGAGTGCAGACGTGAAGACTGTCTTCAATAGCGCTGGCGCTGGCGCATTTTCCAAGCCGTCAGATTACGCTCGTAAGCTTTCTGCATATTAGTTTGACGATTAATTTCGCTAATATTGCACAGAGATCATCGCAACTTTACTCAACAATGGTACCTCACCTACAACGGGGGCTCAGATACTGAAAAAGGAGACCGTTGATCAAATGTTCACCAATCAGATCCCCGAGTTCCCAGATTTTGGTAGGCAAGGAATCCCTGATGCGAAGCCGGATCTTACGAATCCATTGGGGGAAATCTATCCCGTAGAAGGCAATCCACCACAGGGATGGGGATTAACATTCATGCTGTCGAACGGAGGCCCAACGGGAAGATCTAAAACCACGGGGTTTTGGGCTGGACTTCCAAATTGTTGGTGGTGGGCCGACCGAGAGAAAGGTGTTGGTGGAATTGTGTGCTCGCAAATCCTTCCATTTGGCGACATGAAGGTTCTGGGATTATGGTTCAACATCGAAACGCAGATTTACCAAGCTCTCGGGGCTTGATGTCGGCTATCCTTGTAGGACATCTATCCCCTTGTTACACTTAGTCTCCACTCTTTTGACTGCATACGCTTTGACAGCCTAATCATTTTTTGAGCTTATGTAACAAACCGAAGACGACGTTCTTTTGCCATTGAATCCACACGATTGCACCATTGAGCAGTTCCGTTGAAGCTCGCATCTCGCTCGGTATATTTTCGCGAACATGGCGTCAGCCACGAGTCAGTCGCAGGGATGCTGCCCTGTAGTATACCGATCATGCATGCATGCATGCATAGAGCAGCGTTCAACTTTGCGCGCGCGAACAACTTCGGACCGACGATCAGGCATTTTGCTTGCTTCGACTGCTCCAATGCACCAGGTCTGTCACGCGCTAGTGACTTGGATACGATCGTATGACCTTCCAAGAACCAAATCAGACGCGAACATGGCATCGTGATGTTTAGGACCGAGAATGTCGGAGTCCGGGAGCGTCGGAAATATGGCTGTCATCAGTGGGAAACCAAGACGTCCGAAACGTTGATTGATCTTCAGCTGTAGTCGGAAGTCGCTACCCGGGACCGTCGAAAGGGTGCCTGTCGTCTGCCATGGAGCGAATCAGCCAGCGGTGAGTTGCTTGCTGTGTGTTCTCTCGAAGTCGGAGGAGCCACAAAAGGCAGTCACATCAACTTTAAAGAGTGCGGAGGTTCCTCAAGAGTGCTGCAACCGCTCACATCCCTAAGTAGGACACGCGTAGCCGTTCCCCGCATTCCCAACCCTGGTCGTGGGAGCTACCCTAGTCGCGCGCGGGGCGCGCATATTAGCAGTGACCATCCCCGTTCCCCACGCCTCGTCTCTCTTACTTTTTCCTCTTTTTGCCTTGGAGTCCCGGATCGTAGCCATGAACTTTGTGGACGTTCAGCCAAAGTCCTTCCTTGACTATGCCTGGACTTCGCCTTCACCAACGGCGTTGACCGCCGTCAAATCATCAAAAACTAGCAGGAAGCAAAACCGGTGTTGCGATCAATGTCGAAAAGGAAAACGGGCATGCGATGCAGCAATTCTGGAAGACGCATTGCTGGACGACAACAAGGGCGGTGCAAATCCGCCTGCTTTTCACTACAGCGGTGAGCTTTGCTAGTGGCTTTCGTGCTAGGGTTGAAACTGATTACGTAGATGTGTTCGGGCCACTAGCGCCATGCGGCAACTGCGAAAAGACCAAGAAAGGGTGCACTTTCGAATGGCTCAGATCACAGCGCGTATTACAATCAACACAGCAACCACCGAATCCACTGCCCCCTCCAAAACGTCGTCGAACTTCGTCAAGCAAATCGTCGGGCCAGGATGAGCTTCGTCGGCAGATAACAGGTGTGGGGCCCGCCAATCAACGTGCTGCGACCAATGATGGACGTTCCGCTCCCCGTGCCGCTCCGTTGGAAATGGTCACCTTTGGCGATTTCCCGTGCGGCATGCCCACAGTGCTCGATCCAGAGGACACAATGAACATGTTCGAGAGTACTTCTCCCTTCTCGGTGGAAGCTCTACGAAAGGAGCGTTCAAATTATCTGGACGACATGTTCGAAGATAGTGGTATACCATTCGATTGTGACTCCGGAAAGGGATCGTCCTTGGAAACACTCTCGGAAAGGCTCGATGATGTGATGGAAAAGGACAGCTCGTACACGCCATCCGCAAAAACCACAAGCGAAGCCTCGACAACCACGAATGGGTCCCTGATACAACTAAACCGTAAGAAGCGCCGACGCGGGTCGTCAAGCTCGATTTCAAATGGTGCGCTTCCTTGCCCAGCACTATCGTTTGCTAGCGACCTCGTTTTGACAACAAACAACGCGTTTCTGACGGAAGGTTTACTGAGAATATATCACAACAGTTTCGAAAATGCACTCTCGTGTTGGGTTACCGAGAGAACGTGTCCTTATAGCACGAAGGCTGACGTTGCGCTGATCAACGATGCTCGACCTGATTGGAACCGTATCTATCATCGTGTTTTCCGGCTCGATCGACTTGCGGCGAACATCCGCGGGAGGCAACTCACATACACAGAGGACCAAGCAGCATCAAGAGCTCTTAACCTTGCCATATACGCATTTGCGACCCAATGGGCACAATCCAGCCAAAGAAGCACCGCCAAGTACCCTTTTGACGCGGCTTCTCCCGGCGGGACTGCCGATGTTGACACCGATAGCGGCAATGCATCAGGCCCAGAATTTGATCGTATGCTTCAGATACGCGCATGGCACGAGGCACAGAACGCGCTACATATCGCTGGTGAAATCGAATCGTTCCGGGTCGTGCTCGCACAAATCGTGTTTGCATTGACGCAGAAGCCCGTGGAAGCCGTGGAAGTGATCACAGATGAATCATTAAAATCTCAGAGTGTGAACGAAGCTGGATTCTCCGACGTCGATGAAGATGTCAGCGAATGCGAGGATCTGCTATCCAAATTGAACCTCGCTATCGACGCAGACGGCCCACCTACCCATTTAGAGCAAGGTTTGCGTCTAATCCACTCATTGCGATCACGAATGGCCATGTATAACGGAAAGTCACGGCTCACATCCGGAGCATCGCGTGGCAACAAGCAATATCGTCCTTCCACGGGAAGGCTAGACAATGCCGATCGAGCGGCAGTTGACTTACTTTTCTGGTTAGGCGTCATGTTCGACACCTTGTCGGCAGCGATGAACAAGAGACCTCTTGTGGTATCCGATGAGGACTCTGACATTTATCCAAATGGCCCCGAACACGTCCCCTCTTCGACAACTAATGGAAGCTTAGTCATCAAAGCAGATCGAACAGACGGTCTCTGGGATGGTTACCTTTTCGCTCGGCAAGAAGATCGACTTCAAGAAAATCCCGTCCGATGGCCTTGCTCCTTTGATCAAGCCGCCGCATTACTTTGCGATGCAGCGCCAGTGAAGGTTGTCCTATTCAGAAAGATCACCAGGATTCAAACTCTTCTGACTAGGAATGCTCGCGGCGCAAAGGTGGAATCGTCTCTTGAGGCGGCGCTGGATGTCTGCGCCCACTGGGAACAGCTGTATGCCCCGTTCATCAGCGACTGTATTCAAAATCACGACCAATTGCACCCTCGCATCCAGTCGTGGTACACTTGTCTTGCCGGTCATTGGCATCTTGCAACCCTTTTACTTGCAGATCTAATTGAGATAGTGGATGAGTCCGAGCTTGGCACCGAAACAAATCTGAGCCAGCGAGCTTCGACCGACTTTTTGGCTCGGTTCAGGGAAAACAATTGCAGAGTCGTGTCCGACATGGCGCGGTGTGCTTGTCCAAGAGAGAATGCGACATTCTCCAAGTCCCCAGAGTTTCATTTCGCGCTCAACGAGGGCTCCTTGTTGACCGAGCCATGGACTGCTGTTCTCATCCGAGCGTTCGCTAAAGCTGGAGTCATCCTTCTGGAGTCAGATGTAATGTTGCCATCGCTTTCAACTAGCGATATTGGGGACGCGTTCCAGAGAGCAGATGATTGTGTTAGGGCGTTATGGTATCTCGGTCGAAAATCTGATATGGCGCTGGCGGCAGCTAAGATTCTGGGCAATGCTTTGAAGGAAAGGCGCAAAGGTGTGGAAGAAAAAGTGAATGACATGAGCGCATTTTTGGAAGCCGAGCTGTGGCATGGCTTTGATGACCTGGAGGCGTTTGGGGTGGACTGCGAAACATAAGCAGTATATTGATTCAACGATACATGACGTTGCTGTCCTAAATATAATCTTTGACCACATTGGCGGTTAAGGTTGGTAGGATTGCAGACGCCAAGTCACCATTTTGAGTTAGCATACACGTGATCACGCGCCATCCCTTTTTTTGAGGCCATCGACCACCTTCCGTGCTCCGCCGCATAGTGCCAGACACAAGCACTAATCGCATTTGCCTCGGAACGCCAAGGGATATGTAGTGAACAAGACTCCTATTGGGCTGCCTGTTTCTGCTTGCAGATGCTTCCAGCCGCCTAAACGCGACGCGACCACGTTTGGTTGGTGCGTAGCTGCGAGGATGGGTATACCACAGTATGGGCCCGCACACATCACCTCTTGAGCACATTTGACCATTCTCTTTAGGCTGTTTGACGTGATTGAGGAGCATGACCGAAGCATTCCCATTGCACAACTCGCGGAAGAGCACCACCGACGCTATGGCCGAGCTCTCCGTATTGCCGTCGATGAGGCAGATTGGCGTTTCAACAATCTCACGGAAGCACAAGTCTATGCTATCCGCGACAGTAAGTGTAGCTGCGCAGGCGATGCTCTGCCGCTGACAGGTCTAGCGTCCGATCAGGCCTTTCAAGGGCAAGAGAAGAGCATGTTCTACAGGATTTGTCGCTTCCTCACGCTCAACATACAATTGATCTTTGTATTCGACGGCCCTGGGAAACCGTGGAAACGCGGAAGACATGGGTCTGGTAAGATCGACTTCAGGAAACGTGACTTGCTTAAAGACGTGTTGAGAGCCTTTGGGATTCCTTATCACGAGGCCCCAGGGGAAGCAGAGGCGGAATGCGCACGAATGCAGGCTCTAGGTATGGTCGATGCGGTCTGGTCCCAGGACTCGGATTGCCTGATGTTTGGTTGTACATTGTGGATCCGGGATGACCGGACTGTCAAGCAGAAAGGCACCAAGGATCGGTCCAAGGAGAACACAGAAAAGAACAAGAAGACTGCGCGCGTCGTGAGAGCTGCAGATCTCAAGACGCATCTTCAGTAAGTAAGGCTATGGAACGAGAGGGGTGCATAAACTGAGCACAATGGGTCGACATTGTCACCCTATATCAGCTGACTGACATGGCCAATTTTGATTGTGACGAAGCTGAGCTTCTCTTCTACACTCTTTCTCCTTCGTAAGACATTGTTAACTTTAGACAGGGTACGTAGCGCTGTCCCTACTCTAGGTTGGTAACGACTTCGACTGACTTTGTCCGACGGATTCTACCGTACATTTGGAGTGCTTCGCTGACTATGGCTCTGGGGCTTCGCAGATCGATCGAGAAGCTCTTGTTCTTTTCGCCATGCTAGTCGGTGGCGACTACGACACCAAAGGCTTACCCGGTTGTGGCCCCAGTATAGCCATGAAGATCCTCAAAAGTGGCCTAGGTCAATCCCTATGCAAATGCCGAAGTCAAGTGGAATGCAACGCCTGGAGTCAGAAGCTCCAGAAGGCCTTCGACACATCTGGTGCGCGCGGGATTCGGGTACCGGCTGGCTTTCCTGAATTCAAAACCCTACAGAAATACAACAATCCGAAAGTAACAAGCGACAGTGTGCTAAAGAGCACTACTAAGCTGAATCTTGACTGTGCCAGACCCATCGATGAGCTTAATCTTCTCGAGACTACTAGTTCGCGGTTCAATATCTGGGGACGGTTGTACTTCAACTGGGTGGGCCCAGTGTTGCTCACAAGGTGCATAACAGAAAGGGCTCCCTCGCTCCCTCGAGAGGTGATACACGGGATCACAATTGTCAAGACGAAGGCCAAGACGACTGCCGGCGAGGCTGTTCAGCACGTGTTCGAGCGCAAATTGAGGTTCTCGCCATTCGGCGTATCAACTTTGCGAAGATCAGACTTCGAGGGCGAACGACAGGGGTACTGGGACGGCAATATGACGAAACCCTTTGACCCTAAACATCGCGTCGAATGCGAGATACCGAATTACCGGCTCTCAAAGTTGCTTCCTACAGATGCACTCGATCCTCCGCCACCAGAGCCAAAGCGAAGGCCAACTAAGCACAATGCACCAATTGAAACCTCGGAGGCCTTAGGGATGTCAATGAGCAAGAAAAGGAAACGAAAGGACTGTGGCATCACTTCAGCTGTAGCAGCAAGGCCGAACGGCCCGCCGGATACGTTACCCACGACCGGCACCTCAATTGATCAAAGCTATGCTAGGGTGACACCAACTCAAAAGCGTCGTCGGGAGGTCTCCAAAGCCCTGGCCGAGCAAGTTATAGAGCTCTCAGATTCAGAAGAAGAGCTTCGCCTGCCGCCATCACGGATTCGAACCACATTTGAGGCTAGGCCAAAAACCAATACTGTAATTGATTTTGGCTCCCCCAGCTCATCAGAAGATGACATTGACCTACTGCAAGTCACCGGAACAACTGAGCAGAGCTGCATAGCCACCCCATCACGGAAACAGCAACGCGAGACGTCTGGTTCTATCGCCGAGCCAGTGAACGGCGACCTCAGTGCCGCATCTCGTAGCCCAAGTGGCTATCGCAGATCTGGTCAACCCGCCATGTCCACAAGACCGGTAGACCCGCTTATTGATTTCGCATCGGGTCCAGCTCCCCAAATGGCAACGGTGGTGCCTGTACCCGATCCAGGACCATCCTTTAGTACGCAAAATTGCATATCGCGGGTCTCAACATTGTCTGTTCAAACCATCGAGGCTATACGAGCCGCTCGCGTTCGACACTTTCAAGGAGAACCCCTGCCTGGCGTTCTAGTCCGATCTGTGTCCACTTCAGTGCCTGTTAACAATGTGGAAAATAGGTACATTGGGCCATCATGCATCATTCCACCAGGTGTGGATTGTGTAGATTTGACGGATGATTGAGCGGCCCCGGATCCACTATTTGCATGTTATCTCTATCGTTTTCTCGAATCCAGCTTGGAGTCTTTGATCTTGCGGTACATAGTGACATATCATCGATGTTAATGCCACTGGAACATACGAGCAACCTGGGCTTTCACTGCTTTCATAGGCAGCAATGGCACCAAAGAAAGCGCAGTGGCGGTTCGATAACGGCCTTGCCTAGCAGAATCACCTGCAGAGCCTCTCGAACTACAATCACATCGCGCTCCATCAAGTATGAAACTCCGAATTCCTCTCACCGCAAGCATATCATTTCCGTTGTGTCACAACCCTCAACTTGGGCTCAACCTACCATGACCTCAACCACGAATCTCTACCAAGACTTTGTAGACGGTGTTCTCACCATCCTCCCAGCCGGTACTGTACCAAACGATCCACGTTGCCCCATATGCAGTGGGGTCTACGGCCAAGCTGGGCTGGGTCCTTCCACCGTCCTTGGATTTCTTAGCGAGCTTCCTGGTGCCGGTCCAAAACCCTTCATCCAGCACGTTGTCGAGCCAGTTTCGACAGCGTGTGGCCACACGTACTGCACGCTCTGCATTTCTACATGGCTGAAGACACATGCTTCCGCCAACTGCCCAATGTGTCGCCGAGACATAGTCTTGTCCCAGGAACTGCGAGACTGGGATGACAATTCCTGGCTCCATGATCATGATCCTGCGATCGAGGGTCTCAGTATCTCGACCAGGGCTGAATCTCCTAGAATCGAAGGAATCTTTGGAATCGTCAAAATGTCGACTCGCGAGCTACTCAAAACAAAGGAGGAGGAGATGCCGTTCACGTGGAATGTGTCTGACATGCTTGACGATCTGCCCAAGATCATGGTCATCATTTCTCGACGCTTCCATTACCAATCGAGGCGCGAGGTCGTGCCTCCGGATCTCTCTTTTATGCGCCTTCACAACCCTGTGAGTCGCGGCAGTAGGTGGACAACCCCAGGCATTGACACACTATACTATCTCTCGCGCTTTGATGCGCCGCTCTCTAAGCATCCCGATACAATTAAGCTGTATGCGATACTACGTAGCGAGATCACGGCGCTCGAGGGCAATCTGAAATTCTACAAAGGCGAATGCTGGAATTGGACGATTCCTTCCATGTGGCTCTACAAGCCAGTCCGGAGGCAGATGAAGGGTGCCAACGGAGGCATGAATGAAACGAGGTGGTGGCAGTACGTGCAGTTGGTTATCAAGGCGCTGTTAGTTTGGCAGTGTTACTGCAAGCGTGTGGATGACCTTATTGCAGGAGGATATCAGGGGGTAGCAGTCGATCAGGCAAGGGCGCAAGAAGGTGTCACGGCTTACCACGTTGAGTAGTAGACGCCTTCCAGGTTGGTGTGAACATGGGCAGCACAAACTCTCGTGGCCAGCCCAGGAAACCTCGGCGACGTGCTTGCACGTGTGATAAGTACGACACAACGTAATGATTATGGGAAGGAAGGCTTTCACGGCTGACAACCGAAAAACGTGTCGACATGGCTGAAGAGATTTCATAGAGAAATCTGTTGAACATGGGCCGTGTATAATAATCGATAATCGAACATCAAAGCTCTATCGTATCGTATAATTTCGTCTCAAGTGTCCCTAACCACAAAGCGTCATATCCTGCACGACTCCCCTAGCAATTCCTCGTACATCCAAACGGGAACGGCAGCACAGCCGGACTCTTGTAGCCTCCAGCCCCAACACTCCTCACTCCAAAAATAACATTATCCTTGTGTATCGTCGCCGACGTCAGATTGTACCAGTTAACATTGCCGACCTCAATCACATTCGTCCAATGCGGCTCGATCGTCTCGCGATACAAAATCTCGTATCCCTCAACCGGCAATCCCTCAGGCGCATTCCACTTGAACTGGCTAAAGTTGTCGGAAGCAGTAGTATTGATGCCCACATTCGTCGGAACGCCAGGGGCGTTGGCAAGGCTCCACATGGTACTCGCTACGACTTTTGCAGCGCGAGTGTTGTACTCGAAATCAAGCCATTCAACGAGATCGCCGTATTGCTTGCCATTTCGCACGGTGACGTTCTGGTGCTGTTGCGTGTAGTCCTCGTTTGGCTGAACGAATCGTACGCCCGTGTATCCTGCCTCGAGAAATGGACGATGATCTCCACCACGGCTGTAACGATCAAGACGATAGATTAGGCGCACAGTCATCTCAGTGAAAGCGTTTGAGGCCACCTCATAGATGTGCCGGCCGAGATTGCGTGCCGGACTGTCGTTGTCACCACCAATACTGAGACGAGAAGTCGTGGTGGTATCATTCTCGGTCAATGGAGTGCCTTGGCAGAAGAGTCGAATGTTGTATGGGTCGCTGGTGCCGTCTTCGGCCTTTGAATTGCCTACCATGTCGAGATTAATCATTCCAGCTACGTTGACGGAATTGTTCTTGTATGTTTGCGCAAGATTTTCAGCTCCTAGCAGTCCTTGCTCTTCGCCAGCGAAAGCAGTGAATGCGATAGAGGCTTTTATTTTGTACGTTGCGAAGATGCGAGCGAGTTCTAGGGAGACAGCAACACCAGATGCGTCGTCAACAGCACCTGGCGCCTCACCCTGGTAATCGATAGGGTTGCTGTTTCTTGAGTCATAATGTCCACCCGTAACATAGAGACGGTCTGCATCCTCACTGCCCTTCAGTGTTGCCACGACGCTGGTGATGTTCACTGGGAATATGATTCGTTCGTTGTCTCCTGGGTATTTGATGAAGCTATTCCAATCCACCGTCATCCTTCCTTCGCTCGCATCCGCCGCTTCCTGGAACTTTGCGGTGAGCCATGCTCGTGCCGCCCCAATACCCCGATTAGGGTCAGTCTGGCTGGACAGCGTATGTCGCGTGCCAAAGGAAGCAAGCTTTCGAACGGTGGCTTCGATGTTGGTTTGAGACACTTGCGATAGTATAGCTTTAAGATCCTCATCAGGAAGCTGCTGTTGCAAGGGCTTGCCTACGGTGGGAAGTGGCCATTGCTCGGTGCTTGGGTATGTCTGATGTTGGTGACGTGGGTGTATGGGTGAAGAGAAGACGGACGGCAGGATTGCCGCTATGCAGAGTGCATGGATCGTGGTTGCTCGCATTTTGTATCAGACTTCCAAGTTGGCTTGAACCCCATGTTTGGAACTTAGATGTTCTGGGTTATATAAGGTCCAATCAACGCCATCCCACTTTCGCGATTCATCTTACCGACAACGCTACCGGTATCGCTGACATTTCGCTAGAATGCAAGGGCATATCGTCATCAGATTGCTTGGCCGCTCCAAGGTTCAGTCGTATGCGGAAGCTCGCAATGCAACCAAGACGCGAAAGGTTGAGTTGGGTAAAGCTTCAGCTGTCGATCGTGACGTTTGTGGAGTGCTCTGCTTGGCAACGGCTGCGGCGTTGCGATATGTGCGGGGCTATCCTTCGAGAACACCTCAACCTTTCCATGACCACAACTCAATTTAGCTGGCTCCTTCGCACGAACTCATACATCTTTATCGATACCGACTACGGTAAGGGTTTAACTCGGTTTTAAAGATATCATCGATAAGGCCGGCCAATATGTGCTGCTGGATGAAGAGGTCAACCATGGCATTTGGACAAATACACTTTCAGCTTCCCAATTGCGCCCTCGTCCAGAGTCTGATTGCACGATGGCGACTCAACATGCATAAACAGACCTGAGAGCTTGGAGAATTTGCGATCACATGTCGGACACTTGTAAAAGCGTGGCTCGGTGCTACAACACTCCCGCGCATCTTGGAAAGTATTAACACCCAGGAGTAAGTCCTCTCGATCGGATTTGCGAATGAAATACCTCTTCCACTGGAAGCAACGAGCCGCTGAGCGGCCAAGATCGAGTTCGCCGACCCCAGAAGTGCAACTCCCGGACTCCCAATGTATGACCTTGCCGCTGAATGTTCTGAATTTCTGCGAGCAGTCGGAACACGCGTATATCGCGTCGAGGTGTTTGAGATTGTGCTACTCGAGTCAGGCATAAGATGATACCATCACATTGCTGTTTTATTAGCACTGACATGTATCAGATTTGAATGCGAGCCAAAGTGCCTCTCGCATTTTTCGCAGACGTTTTCATCCACTATGTGGCGCTTATATCCCGAAGAATCGAACAGCCAAATCTTTCCCCCGGCGTGACATCCTTCACATACGCGCGAATGCTCAGACTCGCGACAGTGAACTTTGAGCTCATACCAACTAGCATACTTCGTGGGGCATAGTGGGCAGATAAAGTGAACTTTTAACTGATGCTGCATGACCTGCCATGCCGTATCCAAATAAACTGCACGACAATATTCGCATTCATAGTCGTTATTGCGAGGATCGTAGGTGAAACTGGACATGATTGAAGAAGACCAGTTGAGGACATCAAGATGTAGGTGGAGGCCCGCGGAACTGGAGCGGATGAGGCCAAGGATTAGTCCCCCTTTCTGTCAACAAAGTTGGGCTAGTATCCAAAACAGCTAGCGCACAACATAATGATCGCTCCTTCTTCGGGTGTATATCTTGCATAGGGCTGAACCTTGCTCCAAACAAAAACTTCACCGGTAAGTGCAACAATTGCGGGAAGTGAATCTGCTTCATCTTTAGTCGTGCGTCTTCGAGGTCAAGTGACTTCGAGTATAGCGGAGAGCCGGGATCGGTAGCGAACACGTACGCGACGCCACTTTTTCAGCGGAAGGCTACAACGCGCATTGATTCGTAGCGGAGAAAGATTCAACGGGATTTGGATTAGCATTCTAGATACACCCGGAACACAAAAGCCACAGGTAATTGTCAGAGAATAATCTCTATAAGACAAGATGTCTGTACAACGCGACGATTTTCTCTCATAACGCAGCGTTTCCTGATTCAAACTCGAGGTACTATCCTTTGATGCTTCGCATTTATTTCTGCAATTCTCGCTTCGATCAAAGAGCCATGGAATGGCGTTTGTGCTTGCACTTACTGCTGTCGCTAGATCATCTTGTGTGTATCGATAGTTATCCATTATCACAGCAGCGTACTGCGCAACAACAACCACATCTCTAGCAACTCCATCTCTTCATTCCCTTTGCAACTAGGCAATAATGCCCTATTGAATACCAGGAGAGCTTTAGATCGCCAAGCAAAGGTTCACTCAACGCCTCTTCCAAAGTCCGCTCCACCAACCCCTCGCTTTCACTTTCACTTGTACCTTCCACTACCACGTCTCTGCGAGAGATGGTACCTACCCAAATAGGCAACTCTGCAAAATCATCGATTGCAGTAGATTTTCCTGTGAATGTCCTGGCCATACTAGCGCACCTAAGCCTTCACTACTTCTGTCCCATCACTCTAAGGTAACGCACTTCAAATCGGGTTAGGAACTCCGACAATTATGCTACTAATACGGAGGAAGAAGAGACTTGGTACCTGCCGAAAGAGGAATCTTTTGATGAGTGTGTTGATCGCTGTGGGGGTTTGGGTGAATGTTCTAGCAAGGGCAGTGTTTTCCTACATCTTCGACCCCTCACAACAAAAGCTTTGCTTCCTTTCTCCTTCTACATATGCTACTCCTATATGCACCAAATTGCAGCGTATCTATTACTCCTATAACCTACAATCGTAGACTCCTTAGTAAAACATCTTACCTTACCTTCCCGTGCCACACCAAATCTCCGTCTCCCCATTCTTTCCAAGCCTCCATTCACCCACGCTGGGAGAGATGGTACCTTCCCAAACAGGCAAGTCCTCGTAAGTATCGATCGTAGTAAACTTTTGGGTGAATGTATTGTGTCTCCTACATGCCCAAATGATTACTATACATTGTTGATAGGTGGGGAGCATAGATGGGGCAGGAACATTCACTCTGCTCTGACTGCGATCGATGGCGGAAAAGACTTACCTTTTTGGGAAGGTACCATCTCTCTCTGAAAGATGATGGGTGAAGTGAAAGGGAGCACTGGGGTGGGAATGGATGGGGTGAATGTGGAATCGTATGAATATGCGCAACCTTGTTGTTAGTGGAATCAGAAGTGGACGCTAACGATTAGACACGCGAAACAGACTCTTGCATTTATATGTTGATTTGACTGATGTTGCGTGGTGTACTTTAAGCATTATTGCCGTCGAGGATTGAGGATTTGATGCACCCCGTGTGCACGCATTTTCCTCCTCTTCCACGGACTATTCCCGGTCTATACGCAAGTCGCCAAATTCATGGCCTGAGATTGAGATTTTGGCCATAGATCATCGATCCCCACCCTTCATGTACTGTACTGGATCCCAAATCCTATCATCCAGCAAGGTCAATGGGCCGCTCCAGATGTACGCGTATGCAGCTACGATGATCTTCTCGCCACCGACTGTGGTCACTTCGACTTCCACGACGTCGCGCTCGTGGTTCTCCAGGACGATGTAATCTTCGATGCGTTGGAGTGCCCAGTTTTTCAAGCTACCCAGCAGTAGTCCTTGGACAGTGTCTTGGGATTTAGTTTCGCCTTTCGGCTGTGCATGCACGATAGTCGGCCACCCAGCATACTTGACTGTCAGCCTGGAAAATCCAGGGAGTGTGGCCGAGCTCATGTAGGTTGTTGTTTGCTCAACCTCTGAACCTAGGACTTTCGCCATGACCCAAGGTAGCATCAGTGAACAATAGACGAAGATTGGTGGGGTCGGAACAATCTGGCGATAGAGCTCGTGACGCGGCCATCGATTACTGAGCGCGAGTAGATAGAGGCGACTATGTTCGGCGTCAATTTGCCGGTGATCTTGTCGAGCAATTGTCGTGGAAATGTCATCGTTACCGGATTGGGGAGATGGTCGGCTTCCTTCTATATCTCCACGTGTGCCGCTTATGAAAACCTTTGAAGATCCAGTCTGAGCGATGTGATTCATGTTGGTGGGCCTGGGAAATGGTCCGCCCTCATGTCCGGTCCGGGCACAGTGCAATGGCTGTTGAGTCTTGTTGTCGTGACGAAACAACAAAGTGCTGGCCATACACCCTGTATATCCTGTGACCAAAGAATGCCTCTTTCTCTGGCACTGATAGAATCCTTATCGTGAGTTTTCCCTCGTGGTGCGAGCTCTGAAGGGGTGCGCAGTACGTCAAGGCCCCTGGTTGTCGGCGCTCGAAGAATGGCACTGCAAGCTGCAACCATTATATCAGTGATTAGAGCAAAAATGTGGTTGATGGGAAACGCTACTGCAGGACCCCAACCTGATGCCGATTGCACACCTTCGTTCAGAAGGGGAAAGCGCAATCACGGAATGAACCAGACAAAACTTCGGGTCCCCGATCACTACCCGCATGTTTGTCCTGGAGTGATAGAGCAAGCTGTATTCTTCGAGTGAGATGAGAGTGAGAGTGAAGGTGACATTGGCGCAAACCCACGGCTTCGCAGCACCACGCGGCTTCAGCAGCTCATGGCCACATGGACCCGAAACTTGGCACACTGCATCCCGATAGAGTCCTCTCTAGCTCCTCTAGCTTCAGATAGCTCTTGCTTCATGCATCCTGGTAACGCAGATTCTGCTCAAGACAGTCAGGCATTCACAGCAGGGTGCAAGTATGTAGAATGTCAATCTGGCTCCTCAACCAGGACCTGGTGGCGACTGCGACTGTGGCGACCTCATTGTGCATATTTCTCTGGATATCCCATCCCAGTATACTCTTCTATACTACCTGCTAGATGCATCTCGATGCAAGAAGAACATTGGTGATGGCTGACGTTCACTCTCAAATCTTGGCGTCTTCGATTCCATTGGTGGCCCAAATGAGGCTGAGGATGGTCCCAGGCACCAGGCGACGCGCTCGACTCGCCGGTTTCACCCAGCAGGTCCAAAACGTGATACAAGATGTCGTGATTGGCTAGCGTGTCAGCCTCCGCAGGCAGCGGGCGACCAAAGGGACAAGTGTTGTGTTTGATGTTGCCGCTCGGTTCGCTTTCCTGGGTTATCTAATACTCCCAGATCGCTTCCAGCGACTTCTGTGCCAAGACCCAGGGCTGCCTGTGCTTTAGCTTTACTGCCGTCACTCACTACGTCCGAGCTACATAAACTCCACCGCCGCTCGTCCCCCAGCAACACCCACCTCCATCTCGCCCCCCCACACCGCTGCCTCCAACTCAACACCACCGCAGCACCTTGATACCCCCCATACAGGAAATCACACTCGCTGCAACCACAGAATAGCCAGCAACATGTCGGCTGAGCCAGACTACACGCACCCCAAGGTGGATCTGTCAAAGTATGTTTGCCGCCACTTTCTATCACCGCAAATGCAGCTGCTAACAAAACTCGCAGAGATCCATCTGGCGCTGAGGTCAAGGACGTACGTCTTACCAGCGACTCCTCCAAAGCTGCGATTACTAACCCGCCACAGAAAGACGAGACTGCGACGGCCATCCTCAAGAAGAAGAAGAAGCCAAACTCGCTCATGTGAGCATCTCCGCAACGCGCTCTGCAGCTCGAAGCTAACAGACCGCAGCGTCACCGATGCCGTCAACGATGACAACTCAATCATCGCCCTCTCAAACAACACCATGGAGACGCTCCAGCTCTTCCGCGGTGACACCGTCCTGGTCAAGGGCAAGAAGCGCAAGGACACAGTCTTGATCGTGCTTGCAGACGACGATCTCGATGACGGCTCAGCGCGGATAAACCGAGTCGTTCGCCACAACCTCAGGGTGAAGCACGGCGATGTTATCACCATCCACCCGTGCCCAGACATCAAATACGTACGTGTCATCGATAAGCTATTTTCGACTTGCGACTAACAATCCCCAGGCCAAGCGCATCGCAGTCCTTCCCATCGCAGACACCGTCGAGGGCATCACCGGCTCATTATTCGACGTCTTCCTCGCCCCATACTTCCGCGAAGCCTACCGACCGGTTCGACAGGGCGACACCTTCACAGCTCGTGGTGGCATGCGACAAGTGGAGTTCAAGGTTGTAGAGGTCGACCCACCAGAATTCGGCATCGTCGCACAAGATACAGTCATTCATTGCGAAGGCGAGCCCATCCAGCGCGAGGATGAGGAGGGCAACCTCAACGAGGTCGGCTACGACGATATTGGCGGCTGCCGCAAGCAGATGGCACAGATCCGAGAGTTGGTCGAGCTACCCCTACGACATCCTCAGCTCTTCAAGTCCATTGGTATCAAGCCTCCGCGTGGTATTCTGATGTACGGCCCGCCTGGTACCGGTAAGACGCTGATGGCTCGTGCTGTCGCGAACGAGACCGGTGCCTTCTTCTTCCTGATCAACGGACCCGAGATCATGTCCAAGATGGCCGGTGAGTCGGAGTCGAATCTGCGCAAGGCGTTTGAGGAGGCCGAGAAGAACTCACCCGCGATTATCTTCATCGATGAGATTGATTCGATCGCCCCCAAGCGTGAGAAGACCAACGGTGAAGTCGAGCGCCGAGTCGTCTCACAGTTGCTTACGCTCATGGACGGCATGAAGGCACGTTCCAACGTCGTCGTCATGGCCGCTACCAACCGACCGAACTCGATCGATCCCGCGCTCCGTCGTTTCGGCCGTTTCGATCGTGAAGTCGACATCGGCATTCCCGACCCAACTGGTCGTCTTGAGATTCTCCAGATTCACACCAAGAACATGAAGCTTGGTGACGATGTCGATCTACAGACCATCGCCGCTGAGACTCACGGTTACGTCGGTTCCGATTTGGCATCTCTCTGCTCAGAAGCCGCCATGCAGCAGATTCGTGAAAAGATGGATCTGATAGATCTGGACGAGGACACAATCGATGCCGAGGTCCTGGACTCGCTTGGTGTAACCATGGAGAACTTCCGCTTCGCCCTTGGCGTGTCCAACCCATCTGCTCTCCGCGAAGTCGCCGTTGTCGAGGTTCCCAACGTCCGGTGGGAAGACATTGGTGGTCTGGAGGAGGTCAAGCGCGAGCTCATCGAGAGCGTGCAGTACCCCGTCGACCACCCCGACAAGTTCCTCAAGTTCGGTATGTCACCATCGCGTGGTGTACTGTTCTACGGACCTCCTGGTACGGGTAAGACGCTGCTCGCCAAGGCTGTTGCCAACGAGTGTGCCGCCAACTTCATCTCAATCAAGGGTCCCGAACTGCTTTCCATGTGGTTCGGTGAGTCTGAGAGCAACATTCGCGACATCTTCGACAAGGCTCGTGCTGCCGCACCCTGTGTCGTCTTCCTTGACGAGTTGGACTCCATTGCGAAGTCTCGTGGTGGATCTGTCGGCGATGCTGGCGGTGCTTCTGACCGTGTCGTCAACCAGCTTCTGACTGAGATGGACGGTATGACGTCGAAGAAGAACGTGTTCGTCATTGGTGCCACCAATCGTCCCGAACAGCTCGATAACGCCTTGTGCCGTCCCGGTCGTCTCGACACTCTCGTCTACGTTCCTCTGCCCGATCTGGCCTCGCGTATCAGCATCCTGAAGGCGCAGCTCCGCAAGACCCCTGTCGCACCCGATGTCGACGTTGAGTTCATCGCACAAAACACCCACGGCTTCTCTGGTGCCGATCTTGGCTTCGTCACCCAGCGTGCCGTCAAGCTCGCTATCAAGCAGTCCATCTCGCTCGACATCGAGCGCCGCAAGGCCCGCGAGGCTGCCGGCGAGGACGTCGAGATGGAGGAGGATGTTGAGGACGCCGTTCCCGAGCTCACCAAGGCTCACTTCGAGGAGGCCATGCGCTCCGCTCGTCGCTCCGTCACTGACGTCGAGATCCGCCGCTACGAGGCGTTCGCACAGTCAATGAAGAACTCTGGCGGCTCGAGCTTCTTCCGCTTCCCCGAGGGCGACCAGGCTGCCGATGGCCAGAACTCATTTGGCAACGCCGGCGAGGACGAGGATCTGTACAACTAGATGGGTGTTCACTCATGGGTTTCGGGTTCATGACGGACGGATGGATGAATGGATCGTTTGGGCGCAATTCCATGGCTATATGCCCCGCGAAGATAGACGGTTAATGCAGGCGCGCCCGTTTCATGAAGGAATAGGTCTGGGGACGAACTTTGGTAGTAGTTCATGATAGCGACCTGAATGAGAATGAGAATGCATGATTAGATTGATTTGATTTGCTCGCGTTGTGATACCCGTGATCAGAATTCAGTTGTGACCTACACTTCTGACATGTGAAGTGCATAGATCTGGGGACGCGGAAGGGTAGTCTCTCGTCAATCCCATGCTCAGAACCGCAGTCTCCTGCTCTGATAGCCATCTCTGCGATTTCGCTCATCCTGTATATCAACAATGAGGTTAACCACACGTGAAATCTGTATGCAAGATGTAGAACAAATGTTTATGACAGCATACGGATGATGTTTTGCTTTGCTTCTACCAAGACCCAAATGAGCACTTCTCATCACCCAAAGAATCCTTCACCCCACTGCTGCCTCTCAAACCCCTATACCGCTACACCACAATCTCCCAACCAACACCTGGACCGTGCCTTAGGACGACCTCAGCCGCCATCGTTTCGAGTGGTCTGGCGATATACATACGAATTGCATGCTGACACATCGCGGACATGGAAGCGTGTCGCTACAATGCTCGATGCGAGACTGATGGCAGCGGGTGCAACGGCGGTCCAAACGCTCTTTGTCGGCTGAGGTGAGTGGTCTGCAAGCTTCATATTCCGAACCAGGATTTCGGCGGCGGCGCCCAGGCGCATAGGAACAAGCTCTACAGACAAGGGTATTCCCCAGTTGGAAAGGAGTGCCGTCGGGGTTGGTGCGAACGCAGTTTCTCCTGCGTACATAGCACCGGTAGCATGGGTCTACGGGCACGGGCGTGGACGTGCTTGACGACTCTGGTGGTACGGGGGTAATGGCGTGTTGGGCATGCTGATCGTTATGCGGTGATGCTGTGTTCGCTAACAATGCGCCAGGCTGTTCATCTGGTCCGGACTCCAATGCTGGGTACTCTGTGGTAGAAGGAGTGGATGAGCTGTCAGGCCTCGGGTGAGAGATGGATTCTTCTTGTGTGCTCGGCAGGTCGAGGAGGAAATCAGGAAATTGTGTCTCGTCCAGAAGTGATGCCTCGATGGAATCATCATACTCCGTCGGAAAATCCAGACCTCTGAATCAAAGATTAACTTTAGTCGCACAGGATATGTGAAGGACATCACTGGGCCCAGTCCTCATGTAAAGCCATCATTCTGTCCAACCACATCTCCTGCTCCTCCATCGTCATGCTAGCCTTCGGCGTTAGCAAAGAGTAAGATAAAATCTGGTACAGCGAGGTATCAGGAATCCTCCTCGGTAACGTCGCAGATTTTCTCTAGCTCCTTGCGGACAGTCTTTGTGCCCTCCACAATAGCTTTGGTGGGGATCTTCAGCTCGTACTTCTCAAAGTCATCGCCATGAGTGCCATTAGTTCCGTTGACACCGTTAGTGCCGTTGCTTTGGTCATCCTCGCCGCGTTGTTGCTGCTTAATCTTCTCCATGGCGAGGGTGCGTGCTTCGTCAACAGTACTGGCCTGGCCCGAGCGGAAGACGTCAGTTACGTATCGTCGCAGCTCGTCCTTGAAGCCTGACTCGGCGAGCTGGCGGTCGAGGGTGCCTTCGATATTGCGGATGCCGTCACCTGACAGGAGGGCCGAATAAATGTTGTTGCGAAGGTTGGCTGAGATGTGGTTCTGGGCTTCAGAGGTGCTCATGGTGACGGGTTTGTTTGCAGACATTGTGGCAGCAGGGAAGGTGCGAGACGTCCTGCTTGACTCGATGCTGCTCTTGGAAGGTCGTGGGGGCGCACCTGCTGCGATTCACGCAATAGGCGCGGCTGCTGACGGTGCCGACTCCGCGGTTGTCTGAGGTGTGAGTGCTCGGGCGGGGATAGTCGCCTACGGACAGTGTTCCTGATAGCGTCCGGTGAGAATTGCTGCCGCACTCTTCCTGGCGTGGCAGAGGTCGAACTTTTCTGGTCCGAGGTGCGCGGTATCTTAGGATCCGTGATATCGATGCCTATAGGCAATCTCGAATATTGCGCTTTCCTAATCGGGCGCACTGGGCCGACACCCGCAAGAGAGCGAGAGACAGGAAGTGCTCGAAGACGACAGCGTGGTGCAAAGAGCGGACGGCCTTTTGTCAGTAAGCGGCCTTGGTGGAGATGTTGTCGACTTGCGCAGGCGTTGTTGCAGTGCAGAACCGCTGGCGTACCTGACCGCTGGAGGTTGCGAGCCGGGGACCCGCTTTTCTGCATTAGGCCTCGATAGCCGCCCAGGGCCCGCATCTGGCATGGGACGCATGTGCATGTTGATCGAGTCTGCCACGGCTGCGTAGTGCTTGCTTGCTCTGCACCCTCTGATTAATGGCCCTCCTGTTGCGCCGCGAGTCTCCCACTGTCGTCCTACAGATACAGGTAGACGACTGAGCGGCTTTTCCTCGTCGGCCTCCCTGCATATCGCGCGGCATTGCCCTCCCAGTGCCCGCCGCTGCCCACTCGTCGACGCCATCAGGCTTCGCCAGGCCGACAAAGCGCTTAACGGTCCAACACGCCCGCAGAGGACGCCCGCACGCTGCGCCTCCCCTCCTCCCCGCCGCCAGCTGCTCTGTATCTGACACAGCGCTTTAAGAGCCGAGTTGGTCCCGAAACACGCCTGGTCAATCTCGCTTCGTCTCAAACCACCAGGGTGCATTCACATCTCGCGGCAGCCGGGACCTGGGACTACCCTCGTACCTAGCGCATCTCGACCGCTGAGACCGTCCCCTCCGCGAGCTCTGTGCAGCTTGGCGGCCGCGAACCTCCTCACTGCCACCCTACCCACCCGTCGATCGCCAGCCGACGTCATCCACCATGGCCTACACGTCCAAGTACCACGAGGACTCGGACGCCGACGCCGACGACGAATTCGAGCGCAGCGTCATGAGCCCGACCCTGCCCCGCGAGTACGAGAACTCGCCCACCAGCTCCGGCCCGCTGAGCACAGAGCACACCCCGACCACCTTCACCCACTCGCGCGACAGCAAGAGCAGCCCGACGGGTTTGATTATGGAATGGACAGAGGACCAGGTCGCCGACTTCATATCCGACCTTGGCCTGGAGCAGTATGCAGACACATTTGCTGGTACGTGGCGCCGCAATCGCACAGCGTCCCCATTGCAAGCTAACACGGACACCAGAGGAGGACATATCCGGCGACGTGCTGGCAGCGCTCCAGCATGCCGAGCTCAAGGAGATGGGCGTGGGCAGTGTTGGGCACCGCCTCACCATACTGAAAGCCGTCTACGAGATCAAGATCAAGCAGAACGTGCCTATAGAGCCGGACGACTACGTCCCACTATGTATGTACCTTATCTCTTCCACCTCGCTGCACTAACAACCACTGCAGCTGCGGACACTTCGGCACAGGAAGCCCCGCCCACACAAGACGACTTCGCAAAGGTCATTCGAGTCGTGCAGATGCGAGACGAGCGGATACACACGGCAGAGGCGGAGCTGCGGCACCTGAGGGAAGACCTCGGTCGCGTCATAGACGAGAACAAGCGCCTGCGCGAGGAGATGCTCCCACTCCTCCGCATGCTCAAGGACAGCCAGCAGCCATTGCCCACTCCGCACGAACACTCCATCACATCACCCCCGGCTACCCAAGAAAGATCCGCCGGGAGCAGCTTGTCGCGTAAGTTCTCCACCAAGAAGCTTTTCCTTGGGTCAGCTCCAAAGAACCCCTCTCCAACCATCCAAGAGCACCGCACTCTTATCGATCATTCTTCGTTGGATCCTTCAGCAGCAGCTGTGGCAGCATCCTCACACCTCACAGCATCTCTTGGCGCCGGCCCGCAAATGTCGCCTAGCTCTATTACGCAGCCATCGCCGACATCCCCAGCGTACGCACAGAACCAAAGGGGGCAATACGCTCGCGACGCACGGAACGACCATGATCGACATGACAACACGCCGAACTGGCCGCAAACAGGCACATGGGCATCGGACTCGACCATGGTTTCTGACCGCAACCGCGACCCCCGCTCGACACCGGCTCCCCTCTCTTCACGACCTTTACGAAACAACAATCAGCCCACACCGAATCCAGACGATCGCGACCCGCCATTATCAGGCGGCTCGAGCACACTGAATGCGCCCACGTCCAACCCCGCGTCTACCCCGTCGACAAACCCCCAAGTCGAAATATTCAAATCGTTCCGAGTGTCGATCGACGACCCTTGCCACAAGGTTCTCCCAGTCGCGCTCAAGAAATACAACATCACCGCAGATTGGCGGCAGTATGCCCTCTACATCGTTCATGGTGACCAAGAGCGCTGCTTGGGCTTGAATGAGCGGCCGCTGATACTGTTCAAGCAACTGGACAAGGAAGGCCGGAAGCCTATGTTCATGTTGAGGAAACACGCTGCGCCGGCAGAAGGGCATGTCAGCACGGTCGGCGGAAACGACGTTCGACCTGTGCCGTCAGGGTCAGACGGATTTGGCTGGGGTGGCCAGAACAGAGGGACGCCACTTCCAGGCGGTGTGTTGTAGTTTTCCATTTGACCCGAGGACCAGCACTCCTCACCTTTTGGTTGTAAGAGTTCGAATGACGATGTAGGAGGCGGACAAGAGGAGCGGCTGTAGACGGTGACCTATTGAGAGGACTGAGATGGCTTTAGCATGCATCATGGAATGGCGTTTGGCGCAGTCACGACTACCACATTCGGGAGCTGGAAAGATGCATATCGCGTCGCGGGGAACGACTTCACTTCGAACCGCCCGAGTTGGAGCAAGGTGGATTGAAGACAGAAGACAAAGTCCGCGAGATGGGGCACGGGACACGGAAGCCGTAGGTCAGAAGATTGAGACGATACTGTTGTCACATAGGAGCCGCCCACGAGCGCTCGCGCAGATATGTAAGCATTTGAACATGTATGTTGTTTTGACGAAATGCGCCTTCACACGATAGGACGGTACAGCAACAGAACCAGCAAGCGTAAATCGAATTGAGCGAGTTTTTGCTACTTCATTGTGCATGGCCTACATAGCGCACCTTGAAATCAACATTACCTTGAATACCTCGTTTCCCTAATTGTTCGCGCGTAACCTAAATTCGTCCCACACAACACACCTACAATTTCTACAACCCCTCTCCGAAAACTCCCAACACTTTCGCAGTACAACCTACACATCACACCTCTCCCCAAAATTAAACCTTACCCTACTCTCGTGGCCCAAATCACATCCTCGAAAAGCTTCCCGGCAGATCATCCACCCTGCGTTTCATCCCGTCAGCCCCGCAAATTCCAATCCACACTCCACAGTCCCGGACTCCCGACCCGCGTCGAGTAGGTTCTGACAGTTTGCGCAAAAAGGAGGGCATATCCCAGGCAACACATCATTGTCGAGCAAGACGTTGCGCCCTGGATTACAATGTCGTGCACCAGGGCTGTCCATGTCCTTGTCCATGTCTGTGGTGCAGTTGGAGGGACGGTCTGGATCGGGCTTGCTGGGCCGACGTCGGTGTTCAGGCGTGGGAAGGTTGTTGGGTGGGTGAGGGTGCATGGGGATTGGGTGAGTATGGGAATTGGGGAAACGCATGAATTGATGCGCGGGGGTGCGGTGGGAAACGCATTGATGGGGCGGGGCGGATTGGTGAGTGATGTGCATATTTAAGTATTTGAGTTTTTTTCTCTGGGATATGGCGTACGTATTGTGAGATGGGGAGGGGAGGTATTTGAGATAGTTGCTTGTCGCGGAGGGATGGGGATTCTTGGAGTGGGATTTGAATCTTCTTGGAACTTGTCTTGATGGGATTTTGAAATCCGCGGTGTTTATGCGACTCTTGCGTACATGGATTTGCTGCCTATCTGAGGCCACTTGGCGGGCGGGTGCTTGGAGCAATAGACTCTTCGTGTCTGCTGCGCCTGAACCTTGCCGCACTCGGAGGAGGATGACTGCTCGACCGATATCTGGTAGCGGCGTCGGACTGTTCCTTCCGTGATAGACATTGATAGTCGTGTCTTCAGTTCGTCCCAACCATTCAGGTCATCCGTCGCGAGCGCATCTCATTAGATCCCTTGCGACCACATGCCCAGCTCGTAATATCTCTTTCAAATTTCAACCCTGAGACCTCGATCCATCAAAATGGTTTCGCCGCCTTCCTCGCCTCTCCCCTGCCAGTCACTGGATCCCTAAACTCCTTCCAACTAACCGGATACATGACCCTGCCCTCCTCGCTCCTCGCCATCACAACGCCAAACTCATTTCGATCCGTTGCGACATAGTAGCTACCCGTATCTCCCAGACTGATCACTGTGCCGCGAATCAAATCACCCACGCGGAAACTCTCTTCGATCTTGATCTTGTCCTTCTCCGTCGCGCGAATGTCTTCACGCCGGATCTGACCCTGGAATGCTTCGCGGCAGACGACGTCGTTGATGACGAGGATTTCGCATGTTGCGAACCGTGGGCCGAGACGTGTTATCCGTGCAAGAACAATGCTGTCGACTTCGGGGAGGATTGGCGCGCCGCCGCCGCTGCCGGTGCCGAGGATGCCGGGGTCAGAGGTGGTGTTGGGTGGGCGCGAAATAGAGAGGAGAGGGACGAGTTTTGATTTGGATGTTGAGGTTGAGGGTGTCTGTGAGGGGCGCGCAGAGGGCGAGGATATGACAGGGCCGGCGATTGAGGCGTATATCTGTTGCTCGTGTATGTGTGTGCCTGGACCAGGAAAGTATTTGTCTACTGGGCCGAGAAGTTGCCCAGGGAGGGCGAGGGTTGGGAGGGACATCTTGGTCGAGGAATTTCGATGGGCGACGGATCGACTTTGCCGTTGCTGGAGTACACCTAGACTGCTGGTGATCTGCGGTGCGGTTCGCGTGGTACGGTTTATGGTTGTGAGCTGGGTTGTGTCGCGTACAATCGTCATTCGCTGTCTGGGAACTTTTTGGCGGAGGAGCAGCTAGTCGCCTATTCTTGCGTCATCGGACCGGCTACACCTGCCTCACCAGACCTCGCAGCACATGAGCATGGATTGCATGATGTCGGTTCATGGTAAAACGATGCTTTCATAGACACTACAGTATTGTATAAAGAGGGGTCGTACCGCATAGGCATGCATAGCGCGCCAGCACGATCGATGCCTCTGAGAGCACTGCGCCCTCAATGCTCCTTGCGTTCCAGCAGACGAACGCCTTTTTAGCCCAACCGTTTATGCGGCACATTGTCCTACTCCAATCGCCAAGACATGCAATCCCACGCAAAATCATCAAAGTCATTCGCTCATGCTCACGTTCCTGTAGAAGACACGCCCCACTTCTTTTCGGAGATTCAGTAGCTGGCCTTCAACCCGAGGCTTGACTCTGCGATCCGGCGACTAGACGGCTTGGTAGAGCAGAAGGGGCTCGCCAATGTTCTCGATCTCGGGAATCGTGCACTTCAGATCGAACGCTTTTGAAAGCACAATCTTGAAGATCTGGGCTGTGTTAGCGCGGTACTGCGGGGACGTTTTCCGATGAATACCTTTTGCACGTTTATGCTGTGGCTGGTGCTACTGAAGATCAGGCTGGCCTTCATTGCTCTCGCAAACCGCTTGGCCTTGGCAACGTTAGCTAATGTTGTGTACTTTTCTCCAACATTGCGTACCTGATTTGAGATCTCCTCCTGCTCTTCGCGAGGAAAGTTCACAAAGTGGTCGTACTTGGTGCCGACAAGGAAGGGGATCGCCGTCTTATTGAAACCGCGCCCTTGTCGATACCATTCTTTGATAGAGTTGAGTGTGCTCTTGCGTGTCAAGTCGAACATGAAAAGAATGGCCACAGCATCGTTGCACACTAGTGGCAACATGTTTACAAACTCGCGCTGACCTCCGAGATCCCAGATAGAGAAGGTGATTTCGGTGTTTCGGATCGAGATGGTCTTTTCCATAAAGTTGACACCTAATTTGTCAGTGTTTGCATTGAGCCCTCGCACCGCATGACCTACCCAATGTCTGAATGTAGTCCTCGTCCCAGCTGCCCTCGACGTACTTGACCATCAAGCTGGTCTTGCCAATCTGCGCGTCACCAACCATGCCAACTTTGATGACTACGCTGGCGTTCTTGTTGGCGTTTTCTGGCGGAGGCGGCTGCTGCTGTGTGCTCCGCTGATTCTGGTCTTGATACGAATTCGATCTTGATGCGCCTTCTGACGCTGGGTATCGTCCCATCTGTGAGTTCGGCCGCGAATGCGACTGACCCATGTGTGTCTCTTTGCTGCCATCGTAGTACGAGGGGCGCGGCGGTGTATCGGCGTCTGAGGGTGTGTTGAAGCGCGAGCCGTTGTGTGTGGTGTACTGGTATGCGGTGTCGGAGTAGGATGTGGAGGGTCGGTGTTGTTCTGGTGGTGTGTAGGCAGGATTGTTGGTGGCGTACGGGTCGTTCTGCGCGTAACCGCCGTTGTTGGGAGGATAGCCGCCGTTGTTGTTTGGGAGGAAGCTAGGGAGCGGTCCGACCGTCGAGGCAGTAATGGTGGTGTTCATGCTATCGTCCACGTCCATAGTCTGGTCCATGTGTTTTTGCGCTTCCTGCTCCTCTGCGACGGGCTGCTCAGGCTGTATTTGGTGCGGCTGCTGCATTTGCTCGGGTTGCACTTCGGTGTGCATCTGCATCTGCGGCTGAGGCTGTTCAGCGTACGCCTGTTGGGGCGGCTGCTGCTGGTCGGGGTACATGTCCATGGCGAGAAACGGGATTGTTTGTGTATGCGCTTGACTCGAGCTGCTGGGGTCCTGGGATGTTCTGGACGAGCGAATAGGAGAGGTGCAGATGGCCGGCCAATGCTTGCCCCGCTCAACAGTCGCGCACGCGTCGAGCGCTGCAAGGTGGGTGTTGTGGGAGCGTGGTCGTGTCCGGACGCGTTGGGAGAGACATTCAGCAGCTCAGGAGGCTCTGCAGGCGCTGTGGGGTTGCGAGCGACGTCTCAATGTGGCTTGCTGGGGTGCGATTGGAGAAAGTGGGTTGATGATGAAAGGCCGCACCGCGGCGCTAACAAATAAGCGCGACGATAGGGCGGGACTGAGTTGGACACGGCTTTCTGGTCTTGAAATTGGCTAAATGTCTATCTTGAATTCCCAATGATGCTCCAGAGGCCGTAGCCGATTCTGCAAAGCATCGCCTATGATGCCACGCGAAGACAAGCTCTAATCAGGGCATTTCGTGCCCACGAGTCTGGGGACTCTCATTCCATAGACTTGCGGCATCACTTCCCGGCCTACCCACATGAACCAAAGTTGATAACAAGATTTTTCAGATGGGCCGGTGTCTCAAAGCCAGGGACGAAGTATGTTTTCAGCCGCTTCACAGGAATAGATGTGCGCATCGTATTTGAGGGCAGGAGCCACCCAGTCACGGCAGGCACTCACGCCCTGCCGTCGTGCAGCTACGAATCGGAGTCGCACGCAACAATCCATCAAGACGCAACCAAGTCCTAATTAATGCGCATGGCTTTCAAACTCTCCGTGGTGCTGTCGAATCGGAGCTCAGAGTGCTTCCTGCCTCTGACGAAGCTAGCACTATCGATAAGCTCTTGGCAAAAAAGTCGCTTCCCCACCACGGCCTCAGACACCTTTCGAGGACTTTTTTAGAGCATTTCCGCGCACTACCCACACAATAAATACAACATTCCAACATGGCAAAGCGACCAGCAGACTCGGAGCAAGAGCAAGAGGCGATCAAAAATGGAGATCGGCCCATGGAAATTGACCAGGACGAGGTTGGTGACTTCGAGGACGAGTTTGAGGACGAGTTCGAAAGTGAAGATGAAATTTTCGAGGCGGGCATAGACGGCCGACCAGACGAGGAGCGGGAGGCTGAAGAACGAGAGAGTATGTCAGACCGCTCAAAGATTTCACAACATGGCTGACAGTCGCAAGACGGAATGGACATTGATCAGGGCACCTTCATACCTGGTCGGCACAAACTCTCGCCAGGCGAAACTCTCAACCCCGATCTGTCTACATACGAACTGCTCCACACACTCGAAGCGCCATGGCCATGTCTGTCATGCGACATAATACCAGACAGCCTAGGATCGGATCGCAAGACGTACCCCGCAACCGTATACGCAGTGGCCGGCACACAGGCGGCGCGAGGGCGGGACAAGGAGAACCAGATCATGGTTATGAAGATGAGCAGTCTGTCGCGCATGGAGAAGGAGGACGAGGAGCAAGAGGACGAATCAGATGATGAGGCCTCAGACCCTATCCTCGAAACCAAGTCAATACCGCTGGCGAGCTGCACGAACCGCATACGAGCACACCAGACACCGCAAAGCACGTCCGCAAGCCCTCCCACAACACTCACAGCCGCCATGACCGAGTCAGGACAGGTCCTCATCTACGATGTCACTCCCCATCTGACAGCCTTCGATGTTCCCGGAACCACAATTTCTCCCACACAAAATAAGCCTGTGTGTACGGTGCGCGCACACAAGTCGAATGAGGGCTACGCGCTAGACTGGTCACCATTGATACCCGAGGGCAAGCTTCTGACGGGCGATATTGCTGGCAACATCTTCGCGACTACTCGGACACAGGGTGGCGGCTTCGTGACCGACACTACGCCTTTCACAGGACACAAAGGTACCGTAGAAGAGCTCCAATGGTCACCATCCGAAAAGCATGTCTTTGCTTCAGCATCGAACGACGGCACAGTCAAGATCTGGGATGCGCGATCAAAATCACGAAAGGCCGCCGTCAGCGTTAAGGTTTCAAAAACCGACGTCAACGTCCTGAGCTGGTCACACCAGACCGCACACCTACTCGCCTCCGGCGCTGACGACGGCGAATGGGCCGTATGGGACCTGCGGCAATGGAAGCCTTCAACCTCCATGGCAAGCGACGTTAAACCCTCACCCGTTGCATCGTACACCTTCCACAAAGAGCAGATCACCTCGGTGGAATGGCACCCAACCGACGACAGCATTGTCCTCGTTTGCGCAGGCGACAATACACTCACTCTATGGGATCTTGCCGTCGAACTGGATGACGAAGAGAGCAGAGACACAGCAGGCGTGCAAGATGTGCCACCACAATTGCTCTTCGTGCACTACATGGACCAGATTAAGGAGGCGCATTGGCATCCGCAAATACCCGGTACGATCATGGCGACAGGAGGATCTGGATTCGGCGTGTTCAAAACAATTAGCGTGTAGATGTGCGTCGTGTATGGCAAACGAAAAAATGTGGTTGTCTGCATGCATGGTTTTAGCGTTTTACATTCCAAAGGATGCTATCTGTGTTACGCGTGATCACGTTACTTGGCGTTCACATCCGGATCCGGCATGCTGTGACAAAGAAGGTTCTGAGATGAATATCCAACACACACACAYGCATCAACAAACTTACTTTCTTGCCTTTTTTTCTTCTGAATCATTCTGCTTGGTTTTCATCTCCCAGTCTCCTTGTGCCCGAAGTCCCATGCGAAGCAGTTGCGACATTTCACACCTTGTCAATATGGCAGACATGACATCTCTAAACACATACCCACACACGCAAGACTCCGCAAGAAACACTTTATCCGTTACCACCCAGGATCCTGCGACTCAATTAAATCACCCGTACTCTTCCTCTACACACTTCCCATCCGCGTATCCGCCCCATCCGACCAAAATCGCGCCGTCAAAAGTATTCAATCTAGTCGACATAGCGTATCCAGAGAGTTACATGCGCACACAACTTCTCCCTCAAGCGCCATCTCATATCCGCCCTCAGCCACAGCGTGTCTGGAAAGAGAGTTTGTCGCTCCCGTTGTACGAGGGAAATGCGCCGGGGATAGGCCGGTTGGACGAAGAAGATGGGGACGGTATTGAGGGTGATGAAGGGGGTGTTGTGCAGAGTGTCGAGGTAGATGAGTTCCAGCACGTACGACATGAGGGGGAGAAACGAGACCGACAAAGAAGGGAGTGCGAATCTAGAGGTCGGGTATTGAAGCGCAGGTTTTCTGAATCGGATCCTGATGTGGATGGGAAAATGGACAGGACAGTAGTGGGGAAGCGAGGTGTGTGGAAAAAGAGTAGGAGCAGTACCTGATATATCGCGATCTGTGTAACAGTAATAAAGGACTAATATTAGATTTTATGCTCGTGAATACCCATCCGCGCCTTGACGTTAAACATTACCCATAACTTATTCATTTAAAGACTCCATTGCCCGATTGCTCCCCAATCCATTCCACTTCCTCCGTCTCCTGCACCACTCATGCCCACACCGCTCATTCCGCCCATACCCATTCCAACTCCGTTCCCTCCACTCAAGCCCAATGGCCCGAGTCCTGAGAACTCCATCATCGTGCCCTCGAATCCATCCAAGCCCGGTCCCTCAAAGCCTCTGAAATCCCACTCCTCGTTGACGTCCGCGCCAAACATGTTGTCGTCCGCGCTATTTGGCGTGATACCCACAGCCTTATTGTCCAGCACCGCGTCGATGACTTTAGTGAAGATCCGGCTCGCTTTGCGGCACAAGTTGTAATTTGCCTCGCCTTGTCTGGCGCCGCTGTTTTCAACGTGTGCGGCGGCGTCGAGGTGGGATATAAGCACCGATAACATGCGCACGATTTCAGATCTAGAGATATCTGGCGGGAACGGGGCGGATGTGGCGTGTTGTTCGCGCAAAGCAGTTGCAAGTACACTTGCGGCGGGGACGCCGAAGAGGAGAATGCAATGCAGCAAGTCGCGATGGACGTCGTAGCTGCGATCGCGGATGGTGCCGAGCGTGAGGACGTTGGAGAGGAGGTCTGTTGAGACGCGGAGGAGGGCGGCGTGCGAGGTTAGAGGGGCGGGGGAGAGGAGCTTTTGGATCATGAATTCCGAGTACCAGTGTGTCAAATGGATGATGACGAGCATGAGGCAAACTGTTGATGGGATCCCTTCGTCCCAACAGGTTTTCCAGTAGCGCAGGTGTTGCGGGAGAGAGTCCCAGGAGGAGCGGATGCGCGCCGAAATGTCGAGGAGGGCTAGGCGAGCGCGGTCGTCGAGCTTATTGAGAGAAAAGTCGAGAACTTCTTCGCGGAACTGGAGGGACGTGTAGCGGAGGCGCTGGCAGGAGTTAGCATAGACAATTTAGAGTAGAGAGGAGTTGCATACAATCCAAGAAGCTCGTAGCCAGCGTCCTTTAGTATTCCAGCCGTCCTTGTCAAGATCTTTGATTGCTTGGTTCAAGGCGAGCTGGTCGCCGACCGTGACTTCGTCTGTTATATCAAATGGTAGACTCACGTCTGTGTGGCGCTTGCTGATTCGGATGGGTCGTCCCAAGAAGGTAGAGATAGATTTGTCTTGATTGTAAGACGAACAAAAGATTCGTTTGCGAGTTTCTTTAAGCCAGGTGGGAACATTCGCGCTGGTCGATTCCTTGTGTATGCCTAAAGCGTAGATCTGTGTTGAGAGCTCTCCGAGACGTCTCCAAGACGGTGGACCAGCATAGCCGCACATCATCGTGGTGAAGAGATAATTCTCGTAATACATCCAGATCGTAATATCGTTGACCGTCGCAAGCATGGTGCACAGAAAGAGGCAGGTCGTGCTTGCACGAAGCACTTCATCTACGAATTGAGACTTCAAGCCGCGATTTACGGGATCGCTGAATAGGTCCGGAGCGAAGCCAAAAGTGAGGGACCTTCCAGCAGTGGCTAGCAGATTACCGATGATCTCGAAGCGTAGATTCTCTCCTGAACATAGGATATGGAAGTCGCGAGCTTCGAGAGTCTGTGCAATGACAAAAGGCCGGCTCGTGCATTCCAAGACTTGCGAGATGAGTTGGGGGCTGGGAGCTGCTTTGCGGAGGTTGTGTTTGTCGACGACCGCTTCTATGGCATTGATCGCGTCGACCTGGAGTTGCGCCGGCACGACGCCAGCTTCGTTGCTTGCGTTGTACCACAAGATGAGCTCTCTGAGCGCATTATAGTGACGAAACACTTTTAACACATCACTGGCCATCTGGTAGCGCATCGACTTGGTAAGAGGATGCTGGTGGGTCAATTCCCAGTCAGATCGTTCAGAAGCGACAGAGACCTCACGCTCCCGTGGCACGCTTGATTCTTCATCTTGAGGGAGAAGAACGGCGTATGAACCAGGTCCAAGGAATCCCGGATGATAGACATCGGCCGCGACTGCATCTGCAAGCTTGTCGTTGGGCGAGGTGGATGTGGCTGAAAATGCCGGTGGATCTGATGGGTTTGCTTTTGACGGGCGTCTATTCCTGTCAACACGTTTCTCGGTTTCACGTCGGCTAGATGTGGGCAGTCATACTTTCGCTTCAAGGGACGAGATTCGCCCGTACCCGCTTCATCTTTGGTGCTACGAGGCTTCGTAAGTGGCGCAGGGTGGTAGAAGCATCGTTCCTCGATTCCCCGCTGCTTGCACCTGTCGCACTTGGGCCGACCATGGTCACACCTGGTTTTGTTTATCCTACATGGTTCACATGAGGCAGGTTTTCCATTTCGTCTACTCGCGTTCCTGTGGCTGGTTAGTATGTTTCCGAGGTGGCGCATAAGACATCATACATCTTGGACGCCGTTTTGACGTGGGATACATAGTGACCTTGCCAGCTCAATGTCGTATGAACGCAGACACCGTCGAGTGAAGTAGGTTCAGAGACTATGACTGTGAAAAGCAGGACTTGGCAGGCGATCGGTCGGTTCGAGGCGTCCCACGCATGGCGCTTGCCCGGACTTGTGACGACAGCCCCGCCAATCAATCAACCAGTCGGACGCGCCTTCTTAGCATGAGAGCGACGCGACCAGAACCGCGATACTCAGGCCTCACGATACAGCACAACCTCCTGCTTGACCTGGAACATTTGGACACACGCAATGCGACACGCTCGGTGTAGCTGACCAAAATGCCGACACCCGAGGGCGATGTTCTCAAGCCTGTTGATCCCGCCATTACCGATTCCGACGAGTGGGAGATATTCATCCTGAGCAATGCGCAAGTCGTGTACGAGAGCAATGGCAAGCCCGCCAGTCTGCTATCGGCTTATGCAGACACGCCTCTCAAAGTGCAAGGGCGATTGGAGCCACCAGGCCGGGGACAGACGAAGTACCGTATGTGAAGTGCATCGACATTCATGGCGCTGCATGGCAGCTATGAGCACCGCATCGTCTGCGAAGGGCTGACGCGACTTTAGTGCTGAACAAGCCCTATAAGCCCGTGGACATCGAGATCCGACAAGTGACACGCTTCTCCTATGGCGAAATGACCGATGGCGAGTTTGTGATATGGGCGCAAGGCAAGGCTGGCTGGTTCGAGATACGGCCAGCACCACACTACCAGAGCATTTATGTCGACATGATTCAAGCCGTACAGCTTCTCTATTTCGTCACCGACATTTATAGTGAGCCACGCAAGAAGGGCGGAGGGCCGAACCCCCAGTTGATCTACCAAGAGGTAGGTTCTGCCGGATGCTTCATGGCATTGCAAATTGGCCATAATACAATGGCGTCGGGCCGTATGCTAACGAGTCGCAGTACGCTGAGGACGAGCGCTTTCCATGCGACGACCCAGTAGCGGCCGCCGAGATATTCCACAAGCATCATGTCTTTCTGATGATGTGCTTCTTGATACGGGCGCAAGGCATCGGTTGGAGCAATACACCAATTTATCAATACTTCAAACGACAGTATCCTGTGAGTCAATCACAGCGCGCGTTAACAATTACCTGACATTGCCCAGCAAGACTTCGAGACGTGTAAAGCGCGGATCGAGGGTCGATTTACTCATGCCCTACCCGAGAGGCCATCGCGAACCACAAAGCCTTCGCCCAGAGCAGCCACGCCAGTCACAGTGCCGAAAACAAAAGATACGCGCGGGAAGACCGCGGTCCAAAAGTCACAGTCAGCCCCCAAGAAGGACAACAATTGGTGGGAAGCAGCGGTATTGTTCGAATTCATACAGAAAACTGTTAATCAACGCGCGCTCAGAGCAGGCCGGAACCACATAACACTAGAGCGAGTCGCTCAACTAATTGTAAAACGCTACGAGATTGACGACGTGGAGACGGCACAGGATGTGCTTTTGGTACATGCACAGAATTTATGCTATATGATGGACCACCCGCGGCGCAAAAGCATTCGCTTCTATGTCGAAGAGCCAATCTACCGAGAATTAGCAGCCGGACACAGCCTCACAGCAGCGGAGCAAAGACGAGCCGAGGGCGTAGGGCTGAAACCACGAAAAGATCATGGCACACTCAAAGATGAAGGGATGGAATCGTCAGACACCTCGGACGACGAGGAAGATGTAATTACAACACCCGTGCGGCGGCCACCTGGCCGACGGAAAAGAGGTCGTTTATCTGTCCTGCGACCAAAAAGCAGCAAATTCTCCGGCAAGAGCAAAGGTATTCAGCGCGGAAAAGACAAGGCGGGCAAAGGCAAAGCGCCCTTACGGAACTCGGACTCCTCAAATGCGGATTCAGATGCCGAAACAAGTGACAAGCCAACCGACAGTGAAGACGAAATGGGAATCGACACACCAACACAAGCCCTTTCGCCGGGCCGCGAGAAGCGCAAACTCGACGAGACCGATGCCGACGAGGCAGAAGACCAAACCCGCCGGAAACGTGCCGCCAGTTCCTCCATTACCCCAGAATCCCCACCCACGACTGCAGAATCTGAGGACGAAGACAATGCGCAAGATGAAACCGTTGCACCCTTACCACTCCGTCATCGACCCACCAATCACGCATATTCAAGACCAAACTCATCACACACAAAACCTGCCATCACGCCGTTACTTGTATCGTCTCCCTTACCAACATACACATCCAACGGCCCGCGAGACTCTTGGATATGTAATTTTGACGGATGCACACAGCGCATTTACGGATGCAGTAAAGAATTGGGCAGACAATTGATCACAGAACATCTTGAAGATCATGCCAAGGGACGGGAGAAGGTTGTGGGCATATTGTGGCGCGAGCAGGACAAGTTACATCTGCCCGTTAGGTAAGTTGACGCAGTCATTCGATCGGGTGATGATGGAGTGCTAACGTGCTGCTAGTAATCTAATCAAGAAGATCCGCGAGATGAGCGAGGCGAGTACGCCATTGTTCCCACTGGGTGTTGGGGAGACAGTGCAGCCTAGACCGATTGAGCGGCATGTTTGATATACCAACCACTACATCAGACCTTGTGTGTACGAGTCGAGTAAGATGCACGCGGATATTGAGTCTTCGGACGGAGGGACGATTGGATGTTGCAACGATACCACGCCAGCAATGAATTCAGACATCAGATCATTTCATTCCCAATTCCCTGACATGCATGGCAAGATGCTACACCAAGCCTACGCCGTCCCTGCCCCGTCTAGTTTCCATCGCTTCGTTTTGGTGCCGGTGCTGTGCTAGCTAAAGTTACATTGTGATGAGAAAGCGGAGAGCGGGGGATATATCATCTCAGACATGAAGTATTGTACAAAGAACGTCCCCAGTCGCGTGCATCTTCTTCATCCTCGCCCATCCCAACTGCGGTCTAACATTTACTCCAAGACCCGGGTAACGAGACCAGTAGCAACTGTTCGGCCACCCTCACGCATGTTGAAGCGCTGGCCAGTCTCCAGGACGTGGGGCTGGTGCAGCTCGCACACCATCTCGACATTGTCACCTGGCATGACCTGCTTCTCGTGCGCGTCCTCGGTGCCCTCTGGCCAGTTGAGCGCACACGACTCGTCAGCCGTTCGGATGAACATTTGCGGCCTGTAGTTCTCGCCGAAACCAGTGTGACGTCCACCTTCCTCCTTGCTCAGCACGTACATGGAGACAAGGAACTTCCTGTGAGCCTTGACTTGGCCGGGCGCGGAGACGACCATGCCACGACGGACGTCCTCGCGCTTGACGCCGCGGAGAAGCAGGCCCGAGTTGTCGCCTGCGCGCGACTCGTCGCAGGACTTCTTGAAGGTTTCGATGTCGGTGACTTTGCTCTTGATGCTGGTCGTGCCCTTGCCGACGAGCTCGACTTCGCTGTCCTTCTTGAGGACACCACGCTCGACGCGGCCTGAGACAACAGTACCACGGCCGGCGATGGAAAAGACGTCCTCGACAGCCATGAGGAAGGGCTTCTCAGTGTCACGGGCCGGGGTGGGGATCCATGTGTCGACCGCCTCGAGAAGCTCGTCAATCTTCTGCTCGCCAATGTCTGGCTGGCGGCCCTCGAGCGCGCACAGCGCCGAGCCCATGATGATGGGTGTCTCGTCGCCCTCGAAGCCGTAGCTGCTGAGCAGCTCACGCATCTCCATCTCGACGAGCTCCAACATCTCCTTGTCCTCAATGGCATCGACCTTGTTGACGAAGACGACAATCTTTTGCACACCGACCTGGCGCGCGAGCAGCAAGTGCTCACGGGTCTGGGGCATTTGACCGTCTGACGCAGCGACGACGATGATGGCGCCGTCCATGTTGGCCGCACCAGTAATCATGTTCTTGATGTAATCGGCGTGACCCGGGCAGTCGACGTGTGCGTAGTGGCGGTTATCGGTCGAGTACTCGATATGTGCGGTCGCGATGGTGATACCACGCTTTCGCTCTTCGGGCGCCTTGTCGATGGAACCATATTCGAGGAACTTTGCGTAGCCCTTCTCTGCCTGGCGCTTGGTGATGGCGGCTGTGAGGGTGGTCTAGAGGATTAGTCTCGTATGATCTGAGAGGAGGCGAAGAGGCGGTCATGTACCTTTCCGTGATCAACGTGACCGATGGTTCCTGCTCCTATTAGCCCATATTTACCTATAGACAGTTCAAGCACGCGTACCGATGTTGACATGAGGCTTGTCACGGGTGAACGCAGCATAGTTCCGTACACCGTTCATGTATCTGCTCGTGCCCTGCATTCCCAAAGCATTTTGGACGGGGTTCACGCCACGCTGGTACCGCGCGGCGCGCAGCAAGACTCTTGAGAAGCTCGACATGGCGTATGAAAGACCGACAACTCCGGCAATGGGGCAAGGAGAATGAATGAAGCGCAATTGGCTGCGATGGCGATATGCGGAGGTGATGTCTGCTCGCCGCTACAATTTCTCTTAGCGCGAAATGGAGCTGACATAATGGAAGTGCAGCGCCCAATCATGTGACGAGGACTTCCGTGCTCCACCATGAAAGCTGTACCTCGAGCGAGAAATGCTGCGGGAAAGCATTGCCGGAATAGAATAATCTAAATTCGAGCTTCTTTCCATAATACTTACCTCTCGCACTCATTTGTCACAAAAATCAATCCCGTCCGAATTTCAGATTGAGGTCAACCGCTTCCCAGAGCCCGGCTACCCGAGGTTCAAGCAGAGCATTCAAAAAGTTGCGTCAACAGCCAACCGCGGCCCCCTCCCCCACACGACACACACATGTCGCTCTGCACCTCCCTAAGACGCACAGCAGCACCGCTGAGCTGGGCCTCGCGGATAGCACCTTCCAACACAATGCCTTTGCGCGCGAAGATAACAAGCCCGGCATGGGTTACTGGGACGAGGAAGGTACATTAAGCCGATGTCTCATAACTACATGCCAATTGCTAACACTCTTGCAGTATGCCACACCAACAGCAGATCTCCTCAAAGAGCAACAAGACGATGACCCCGATGATGTCATATTCACAAACAACTACGGCGTGCGAAGCATCGAACTCAACCGACCGAAGAAGCTCAACTCGCTCAATGGCTCCATGGCGCGTAAAATTATTCCCAGGTTACAAGAGTGGGCCAAATCAGATATGGCCGGCGTGGTAGTCATCAAGGGCTCAGGACGCGCATTCTGTGCTGGAGGCGATGTCGCTGCGCTGGCGAACTGGAACAAGGAGGGCAAAGAGGGCCAGCAACGTAGTGCGGACTACTTTGGCCTCGAATACAAGCTGGACCACCTGATTGCAACATATTCAAAGCCCTACGTGGCGTTCATGGACGGCATTACAATGGGTGGAGGTGTCGGCCTATCGATCCACGCGCCGTTCCGAATCGCGACGGAGAACACCCTCTTCGCTATGCCCGAGACGACTATCGGCTTCTTCCCTGACGTCGGCGCTTCGTTCTTCCTCCCACGCATGGAGGGCGCGCTCGGTACTTATCTTGCGCTTACGTCTGAGCAGCTGAAGGGTGTCGATGCGTTCTACCACGGTGTTGCAACCCACTACATCGACTCCTCCACTCTCCAACAGCTCGAGTCGCGCCTTGCAGAGCTCCAATTCCCCGATTATATGTCTTCGGAGGAGCGCTTCAAGATCATCAACGCCACAATCGAGGAATTCAGCACTGGCCTGCCCGCAGACCGTCCCCACATCTCTGGTGAACTGCGCAAGACAATCGACCGCGTCTTCCATAGCGACCAAGCCAGCATTCAGGAAATTCTCAAGTCCTTGGAGGAAGTTCGCCAGACTGGCTCTCCTGATCTGAAGACATGGGCGAAGAAGACCATGGCCACCATCCAGACACGCTCCCCTATTTCCGTTGCTGTCACCTTCCATCAGATGCGCGTTGGCCGTCAATGGTCAATTGCGCAGACCTTCCAACGCGAATACGACATCGCCGCGCAATTCATGTCCCATCCCGATTTCGTTGAAGGTGTCACCGCCCGCCTCATCGAGCGGAGAAAAGACCGCCCGAACTGGCAGCCCAACACTCTAGATGATGTGAAGAGTCAAGATGTAGACGAGTTCTTCGCCGGTGCGAGGGATGGTACCAAACTACCCCTGATCAGCGAGGCGGACTACAAGGAGTACCCGCACGCGTGGATTGGCCTGCCAAAGGAGAGCGAGATTCTGCGTGAGGCGAGTGGGAAGAAGGCGGAGGATGTTGTTGCGAGTTTGTTGGAGAAGTATGAGGGTAAGCAGGGTGTAAGGGAGAAGATTGCTGAGGTGCTGGAGAGGTATAAGTCATGATGACTTCTATGAGAGGTTAGACAGCTGCAAAAATTAAAGTGTACACTGTTCATGGGTGGGTGTTTGCACCAACTTTTGACAACGAAATCAGCAAATACAAGAAGTTTCTGATCATGTGACACATTGATCGCCGTGGGCATATATAACCTCGCGCCACTCTTGGTACCAGTATGCTTTTTTATCCGTACAGGGGACAACTATTTTGCCAAAACCTATTCAGAATATATCTATGTTGCTCCGCGACTTGGGGTCTGTATCAATTTCAAAACACTCCATTCAAATGCACATAGGGACCCTGCTGTTTCTGGAACTCGACACGTTCCTCGCTAGGGCTAGATTCTTAAGACCATAAATGCGAGCCGTATGTGCACGTTCGAGAAAAGATCTTTGCACCCTAGTCATGTTTTCGCTGGATATGGACGTCCTGATGTTTATCAAATGCCGAAACATAGAAATTATGCGCATTTGTACGATAACCATTTATCCTCCAAAATCGCATTATGCCACTGCCATGAGTATTTCTGCCTGGAGAGGGTGTATATATACCTTCCACTGRGTTGACTTCACGGAGACAGTTCGTTGTTCTGACAGCAGTATTACCCAAAATAAACCGAAGTCGATGCCATGTCTTCCTGGCTTTGTCTATCAACAAAAACTCTGTGAAGCTGCAGCCATGGCTCTGTTCTGCCTGCGATGACTGTTCACGAGAACAACGAGATCGCAATGCTAGTGTACAGATGTATTTGCGATTAAAAGATGCTTCTATGTCTTTTTATGCAACTTTGCTCCGCCAACTCCAAATAATATAAGTGGCTATACATGCTCTCGGGCTGATTCTGTCTCTTATCTAGCTGTTTACCACGGAAGCGAAACTGTCAAATACCTGGCACATGCTTTCTATGCCTCCACATCACAACATACTGCTCATTGACTCTTTCGGTCCCTGCTCTAGAGGACGCATAAATTTCGTAGGCTCAGTGCACCATTCTTCCTTCTTCATCAATTGTCAACATTCAATCTAATAAGGGAAAAAGAACGACACCCAAGTCCCATGGGCTGCTTGAAAAAACCCCCGCGCGACCTATGAGCCTTGTCTTTGCTTTTCTCGCTACGACGAGGCAGGGGCATGGAAGCTTGCTTGTATTTTCTGGTTTTTAAAGACGTTCATGTATGCACGTATTTTTGCGCGCAAAACTTTGCACAAGTATGACGTATGTACCCTGAATCACGGTATACTCTCAACTTAGTTTCACCCATGTTAGAAATCCGTGTGGAAGTTTGAGATATTAGAAGCGCCTGGAGTAAAGTATGAGTTTGGCAGCATGCGTAGTCTAGGTTAGAGTTGATACAAAAGAGAAGGCTAAGATGACATGTCGAAGCTGCCTTTCTGGTAATATATAAACGATTCTTTCCCTTGCTCACGTACTTCATCCATTAGGCACTCGACACTAGTAATTTTCTCGAAACGCCAAGGAGGTATTCTTATGTGTTGTGTATCTCTTCGTTCTGTTCAAAGGAAATGTCGCCATAGTGACTATGAATTTCCTCTTACTGTTTCATTCTCACGAGAATTGCCTTTTGTGGAATTGTAGAGACATCTGAGAGCTGGATAAGAAGGTATTGTATCTGTTGGCGAGCGACGGATAAGATCAATGCAAGAGTATGTTGGAAACTACTTGTCATATTGTGTATATTTTATACCGTCATTCTTGTCGTCTGTTTCTTACACATTTCCCCAGATAAGCTGAAAGCATGTCAACGAGAAACATGTGTCAGGAATGTAAATGAAGACTATGTATGCCCTGTTTTTTAACTTGTGAATCGCACATGATGATGCGACATCCGGAGCTGAGCTTGCACCAAGAACTCTGTGTCTTGTTCCCTTCTTCCCAATCAGATAATTTCATTTCCCATCCTTCCTGACCCACATATCCATATCATCCAACCAATACTTCCACCTCCCTTTCCCATTGCCCCGAACATCCCTCTCCACCCGCTCATCCAAGGTCCTAAATCCCCTCCTCCACTTTCCGTAACCCTGCAACATTCTGGCCACTCCTGGACTGCTCCTGTCCCTCATACAATACCACCTTCTCTCCATCCTCACATTTGCCATCTTATCCCACAACATCATCGCCGGGCCCTTTCCCTTTTCTTCTACGCACAGATCTGCCACGATTTGCGCCAACGGCATACTCGTTGGCAAATACGCAGACACAAGAAGCGTGTTCTCATCAATAGCCAAAAGCGTATTCGGATTATCGCGCGCAAAGGCAATGCTCGTTGGAGAAAGCTCCTGAAGAAGAATAAAGTCCTTTTCTTCATAGCATGGATCTTGCGCTATAATTTCCACATTTCTACATCCCGTGAAACGCGCTTTGTTGAGCTTGTCCAGTTCCGCGGCGATAGAGAAAACAGTCATATGTTGCAGTGCGGATTGATACCATTCGGGCTGGACGTTGAGTTTCCCGAGACCAATGCAGATGATACGCGTGATGGGCGATTTGAGCATCGATGCGCCGCAAGAGATTATGTTGAGGAGCCGCGAGCAAGACGCACTTGCAGTCCAGAGTGATTGAGTACGTTTAAGCTTGACGCGCCATTGGTGCATGAGTGGGGCGTTGAAATGTATTGTATTGGGGATGCGGTGGAATGATTCGATAAAGTATGGAGTGGTGGCGTGGTTGATGAATTCATCTTCAGTCAAGTCTTTGTTGAGACTGCGCAAGAGCTTCGTTCGTTCATGAAGGGCGCCGAATCGTTTTCGAAAAGCTGGTAGCATTTCTACGCGTGCTAGATAGTGGATTGTGACGCTGTCTGCTTTTCCGATACCGTGCCACACCGTCATTTGTGAGCCGCTAGACTGTGAGTGTTTGATTACCCCTTTACCACGCTGATTCTTTGGCTTGATCTGCTCTGGCATGATATAGGCTACATCTGTGGCGATCTGCTGCAGAAGCTCGCGCGTGAAGACGGGTCTGTAGGCGCGCTGTTCTTCTGCGGCGAGGAGGTCAAATTCGTGGTGTGACAGCTGGAAGTCCGAGTCCACATCTTCGTCTTCTTCAGTCAGAGATTCGTCATCACATTCTTCTAGGCTTAAGCTTTGTAGCGCAGCATAGATGTTGCGGGTCTGGAAGGTTGAAGCCATGACGAGAGTTGAAGGTGGCTGTAATGCTGATAGTATCGAATCGCATGCTTGGAAGTTCGGTGGTGATTTATCTCTCGAAAGCGGGCCGCGGCGGTGCAAGCTATGCTCGTGACTCGTCTTGTGGTGACTGCGGCGGGCAAGGCCAATTGGGTTGCTATGAAAGCCCATTGTGAAAGCGGAGTTGTGAAAGCTGATGTTTTGTGAGCACAGGAGAACGTGTTTGCAACGCGGAGTCAGAGGGTTCTAATCGCAGGGATAAACATCTATTTACATTCCCTGAAGGCGTTATGTAGAGCATTGTTAGTGTTCAATTGTACCATGGTACACATGCAGTACCGTGGTAATTGAACCATAGTACATGGCCAGCGTTTACTAAGGGCCAACTATGAGTCCTCGCTTTCGTTCCTAGGCACCACAGAACCTTATTACATCTTTGGTCGGAATCTCGGATTAGTCCGTATTCTTTCGCCGATCTTGAAGAATATGTATGGCAAAGGAGCCATAGCAAGAGTCAGGAACCCCAGCAAACTGTTGCCCCACCCCAGACCCAACACCTCGTACATGGATCGACCGAACAAAGGCACCAGTGCCCCGATCAGCGAGCGCACAGCGGTACAAGCTGCATTTGCCGACGCCTCGAAGCGAGGATTGGCGTCGATGAAGTAAGTTGATACGCACATCATCAAGACGTTTATGCCAATGCCCACGAATACTGTCCCTATCTCCGGGGCTATCCAGTGTGTCTTGAAGTGTGTCGTCCAACCGTATATAAACAATCCAACGGGTATAAAATATGCCATAGGTATCAAGGGTACGATTCGATACTCGGGCTTGACCGGGCCTTCTAGCGCCTTTTTGCGATAAATCTTATCGGTGACAACGCCCGCAATTCCGAGCCCTAAGATGGATCCGATACCGAGGCCTATGTAAGTAAGACCGATCTCGCCGGTGTCGAAGCCATACTGAACCTGAAACACGAGCGGAAATGTCGTGAATAGGAGGTACATGAAGCCGTACACGACTCCAACGTAGAATGATAGTATCGATATGGTGGGAGATAGAAACAGAAGTTTGACAGGCCGTATTATTGCACGACCGAAGATTTGTGACGGCGTTCGGTTGGCGTTTAGGTCCGTCTCAGCTCTCAAATTTGTGTTGCCAGTTTCTTTAACCAGCCTTGCAGTCTTTCTGGCTAGAAGGATAGGCGGATATGTTTCTTCCTGGAAGATGATTGACGCGACAGCTCCAACTCCAGAAGCAATAGCGAGAGTCCAGCAAATCCATCTCCAGCCAGCACCCTCTCCTAGATAACCTCCTGCAATAGGTCCGAGGATGGGCCCCATGATGGGTCCGAGAGACCAGATGGCAACGATCTTGCCTCGACTTCGTGGACGGATAAGATCGCCAAAAGTGCCAGCTCCAATTGTGATTGGGCAGCCGCCAAAAGTTCCAGCAAGGAAACGGAAAATGACAAGGGCTGGTAGCGAGGGAGATAGTGCGCTACCCACGTTGAACACTGTGAACAGGATGTTGCACACTACGTATACGGGCAATCTCCCGTACAGCTCTGAAAGCGGTCCAAGGAACAACGGCCCAAAGAAGTACCCAAGAATCCACACTGAGACGACAAAGGACGCAAGCAGCGGGTTCGAGGACTTGTATGTTGCCATGACCTGTCCTATGGCAGGAGCGAACATTGTAGAGCCAAGAGGCCTGGCAGTGTTAGTGCGCGTCTTGACTGGATGTTTTATACATTATACTCACGTCAAGAACGTGCAATAACAAATGACTGAGATGTTCTTGAACTTGCGCATATTCGTCCAGTTCATGGGCGTCGCAGGGTCGTCCTCTCCCTCCCAATCCACTATGTCTGGCTCTGAAGCATGTTGTGTAGTTGACGGCAACGTCGTCTCCTTCTCGACATCGCGATCCACTTCTTGAAGGACTTCTGGTGCAGAACTGGGCTCGCTGGCGGTCTCTGATCTGGGTGGCTTTTCCGCCATGGTGTGCAGCCTTCCTAGTCGAGGAAGTGGAGTTGAGCAAGTCGCAAGATTGAAAGGAACTCGCATTTTGCCATCTCAACATCATTTGCTGACTAGTGCCGATCCCGTGCCTCACTGCGCTCCCGTTACGGCGAATACGGTGTGACTTCGCGCTCTGATAGGCCACGTCTCGCGGGGTAGGGTCCTCGGTTCGACTGGCGTGCCGCTATGTGTAGCGAGCCGCAAACTATCAAGCACCTTTCAGCGCCCCTGGATATAGCTTGATCGCATTCATTTTCTCGATTGCCGGCTTCTTCATGGGATAACACCATTGTTGAGTGTATAAGATGGACGAGAGCATCTCCTGTACAGCTCGCTCACCAGAAGTATGGATGCGTTGGAGGGTGAACAGTGGTGGTGCCGTCCTGATGATGCGACATATGTTTGTGATACATCGGCGTCGGGCCGTGTCAAGTCCCGAGCAGAGGCAACCTTGAAATCCATTAGGGTCGACCTTCGGACAGCATGCGTTGCATTGACTGTTTCTCCCTGGCGTCTTGGGTTGCGAGCAGATGCATCGAACTTTTGCTGACAGGTGGGCGGCGCGATAACAGCTTGGAGAGTGGGTAAGCTTGGAAGGTCGCTCCTCCATAGTATCAGTGGAGAATGATTTCTTTCGCTATTATCGGCACACGCAGGCGAAGATATCGTCTCATCTCTGCACTCAAAACATATCCTGCGGTCGTGTGCTCATCTGTGTCTGGCTTTGCCAACGCGGGCTTTCCCGTTGCACTGATGCTGGTCATTTGCGCAATTCGCTTGGGCCCATGCTTTTGGGCGTAGCGCGCTCTTGCCGTACCCGATACCAAAGAGTCTGCGAGGCCTGCGCATGACATTCGCTTCGGCTTCAGCGCTCGCATTCGCATTTCATCTTCATCCACTGGGCGTAGTAGCCACGGTTGACGACGACCCCAGGTGTAACTCATCCCGAGCTTAAGGCGTGAGCCGTCCGACTTTTCACTAGATTGGGTAGCGCCTGCGGCATCAAATGCCGAGGCTGGGCCACAAGAAGTACGAACTACATCCTACAATCCACCAACGTTCTTCGAGGAGCAGATCTGCTCCGCGATCATATTTTGCCCTCGTTGACCCACTTTCCTGACTTGAATGGCAGGTCGAGATTAGGCTGCCGGCAATGTAAAGCTCGACATGTTAAGGTAGGGGCTTCGTTGCATCGTAACGTCGACAAAGCTGTCGCGTATTCGTTAGGTCAATCTAACCTCTGCAGTGTGATGAGCTGAAGCCTTGCTCGAACTGTGCTCGTCATGGCGTGCCATGCAGTCTAGTTACAGGGGACCCTGATGTGCCGCCGCAGTCCTCGGCGGCCGGCGCAAGTGGAAGCCACAATGCATCCAAACGCATCAAACAACAATCAGTCGAACCAAAACCGCTCGTGAGTCATTCATGCTTCGATGGCATGTTGTATGCTTATGCCGAAAGGCCACCTCCTCTTCGCCCTCCCCATCCTTGCTTATCGATTATGTTTTGAATCCGCCTACGTCTGCAAGCGACGCAGCGTCCGCGTCGATTGTATCTAGTCACAGCTCACCGAGTTCATCATCCGACCAATTTCCATTCTTGACAAAGTTCATCCATCGATCAGAGAAAAGCCAGTCAGATATCTGGGCACTCGACCTCGAGCTCATGTGAGTATGCAGCGTGGAGGTTGTGCACAGCCAATAATAACAACTGCGAAGGCACCATTGGACAATAGAAGCATTCGATGAATTGTCTCAGCGGGATGACATGCGGCATACTTGGCGGGTAGTCGCCCCGCAACAAGCAGTAACGCATGCATTTTTCATGCACGAGATACTTGCCTTTTCCGCACTGCACAAAGCCTTCAGGGTACCGGAGCAAAGATCCAAGTACTATGCTTGCGGCATACAGTATGTCCACCACATATATCCGACATTTATCCGCATAGTATACTGACTACTCGCTTCGTTCATCAGTCATCAGGACCTAGCAATACGCGGAATTAGAGAAAGACTTCATCATGTGACCGAAGACGAGGCTGCAGCAATCATGGCAACGTCCACTTTACTTACATTAAGCGTCTTTGCTTCGATTGGTTTCGAGCTCAACTGCCCAGAGATACCCAGCTCGCAAGACGCTATAGAAGGCATCTTAAACATATTCAGCTTGATGCAGGGTATGGGTAATGTGCTCACAGTGGCACGAGTCCCCGTCACAGATTCTTGGCTCTCTCCGATGTTGAAGGACGCGCCGCAAGTGATTCCTCCGCAGCCACTGCTGCAAGACTTGGTGCATCAAATTGCAACGCTGATTTCGTTCATCCATTCCAGGCCGGATCTGTCCATGACAGAGAGAAACATCTATCTGAATGTTATCGGAATTTTCGAGCCAGCTTTGAAGAAGGCAATGTATGCAAGAGTTGACAATCGCGAGCTTCGGTTTCTCTACTTTTGGCCAGTCCAACTTCCACCGGACTTCATTCACTTGGTACGGCAGAGATCATCCGGCGCTCTGGCAATACTGATGTATTACTCCACGATGCTGTTCGCGGCGCAATCGCGGTACTGGTTCATGCACGGATGGGGAGAACAAATGATACGTGCTTGTTCTGAAGCCATTGGAGCGGATTGGCTTCCATGTATCCAATGGCCAATGTCTTTCGTCAACCATCAGCCTACACACAGCCTGTTCACAAATTTGGTACACCTGCGCAATACTCCTGTCATTGGCATAGGTAGATCAGATTCAGAAAGCTCAGGACTTCCGCGTACGGTGGACCCACCACCCATACATTACTCCGGTACCTTGTCCCAACCGAATGAGTCAAACTCAAATGCCTATGCCCCACAGCGGGGACTATCCGAAGACCTTCCATCCTCAATGGATGATGACAAGCGAAATGTCTCGCAGTATGGTTGATCAAGCCGGTCGAAGAAAGCTCACAGTGTAGAGTTTTGACAGCCCCTCGTTTGAGAGGTTTGCAGCAGGGTCCACAAGACGCCGTTCCTTCGCCACATGGTTCACTATCAGGGTAGCATAATCAGATACACACATGCGGAGACTCAGCGACAGAAACAATCCAGCAATCCAGGGGATAGAAGTACATCGATCAAGGACCCGGAAGCAGATGAAAGCGGAGACATACATTCATCGTACATGACCGTGGAGCTACCTTCGCTTGCGATCGAAGGGGTATGCCAATATGCTGGTACAGTACGATCGACAGTACCTGCGGGAGCCCTGGCTTTCCGGACCGGTTATCTGCCCATTCTGCGTGATGCAAGCAGCACACCTGGGGTTCATATTGGCCGCTGGAGACATCATTTGCATCGCAGGCATGCAGTCCGGCAACGGGAGAAGCGAAGTATGTTCGGGCGGCCCGCCCATGTCATGTAAGCTACCCGCTGCTGATCGACGAATATGAAGGACTTGGACAATCTACATAGACGCCGTTGACCAGAAAATGCTCTGCGATTAGTGGTAAGTTCCCTGCACATCGTTGAAAATCGTATGTTCATATTGTCGCTTCTCCACCTTCGGCAATTATCACCAGCAACTTGCCCTCGATGATTAAACACACCTCACATTCAAATTCACCACGCCGCACACATGCTTACCCAGCGGGTGAAGCCTTCTCCCACCTGACAACGCAATGTTCGTGCATGCACGCAATATATTCAAACTCTATTCTCGCCCAGCAATACGTGACTTACCCGGACCATATTAAGGTACACCATCACACGCGCGCTTACCTACCTACCATTCACACCCACGTCGTCCTGTCATGCCATGCAAGGCCACCATAAACCACCCACGCGTCCGTTGCAACCTCAGTCTCGCTACCACACTATCCCAACCCAGCCTGCTCGCGCACAGGTTTCTCGGCTCTAGTCCGGCCGTCCCCAGCTCGACTAGCCACGCAAGCATGCTCACATCATCCAACCTCAAAAAGCTTAGGTACAACGTGCACTTTTTCGGCCCCCAAACCGCGCGCGCGTTCCAGCCGCACTGTGCGTCCCGCCCCACACAATCCGCCGAGTCTGGACTCCGCGGCGAAATTGCTCGATCGAGACGCTGATCTCACCGCGGCGCGCGATCACGAGATTGTGTTCGGATCGAGTGCGAGGTCACGCCATGGGCATGTGTGTGAGATGTGGGACGTGTGAGTGATCGGGATGAAATGGAGCCGAGGATTATGTTGTGCGGTTGCAACCTTTGACGATTTACCTAGAGCGACTGATTCTGCGCGCTGGATTGGTATTTCTCCGTTGCGCTTTTTCTATTTAAGTATGCGGATTCAATTGCCTCTTGCGTGCTTAGATGTGGTAGTAGATTCATGCTGTGCGACTTCTTCGGAGACTAGATCATGCATCTTAAAGCAGTGCGATGCGAACTGCTGCACGTGCGGTGTCGCCGCATCTCTTGTGCTTGTCGATTGCGCAATGTACGAATATCGATATCGTGCGGCAGGTCATGGGAGGGGAGACAAAGAAGGCCGCGTTTTGAGATGGCATTGTTACAAAAACGTGGCTTTTGTTTCAGCCATTGCCGTCTTGAAATGAACCAAGGACAAATGGGGGTTGAAGTATCATGGATCTCTTGGCTATGTGGTAGTTCAGCGCTTTGATGCTGTAGCCTTTGTTGCAGCTGCGGGAGGGTTTGTCAATGACGAGATGTAAGGACATGTGGAAGCGAATGTGGCTGATTCTTTGCTAGAAAGGGTTTTCGAAATTTGAAACCTAAGTGCTTCCTTCGTGTACTAATACATTACAGTAGTAAGGAGCGTACTAGTGGGTATATCGGGATATGCAACATAAGTGAAACTACATGGCAGCTTCCACAATGAAGTGCGTATGTGCTCAATAAACTTCCTCCAGCCAAGGAGATGAATGTGCAGCTCTGCAACACATGGTCCGAAAGATGCGCAGATTACAATTTGTGCCGAAGCAAAAGTCCGCCCAAGACGCATATTCGGTATCCTCCTTGCTCTTTCTCTAATTGGAAGTAGGCCGCTGTGGTGCGTGGTCACCGCTTCTAGCCCACCTCTCTAACTCTTCCGGCGTAGGTTGAGATACTGCTGTGCTATCACTGGCTATCGTGGTATCGCTCAATCCTCTGGTATGGGATGGTCTGCGCTCCACACCCGAGCTGAGCGTCGGTTCTGCTGTCGAACCCGCCTCGTCACTTCTTGTATTCTCCAATGGGCTTACTACCATTTCTGCTCGCGACAACTCTGGCGAGTCATGGTCGCCAGTGTGCTCGACAAATCTACTTGAGTGTTTTCGTGAGACCTTGGGTGCCTCTTGGTCTTGACCAGCAAGCACTTCGTCAATGTTGGTTGAGAGTGATGTGTCACTGGGGCTTCGATTATGGTTGACGGGACGCTGAAGTGGGCTCACGGCATCAAATTGCTGACCTGAAGCGAAAAGCCTGCCTTCATCGCCAGCCAACTCAGCAACAGGCGTTCCAGGTGTGTTATTACCCGACGAGTCGCGTGTCGCGCCGCGGCGTCGAGGCTTCTGCGAGGAGGTGAAGTAGTCTTCGGGTGTAGGACTGTAGAGCTCAGCGGGTGGACTCTCAGGCGACAGTTCACTGATCGGCGGAACGGATTTGTTGTCGCCGCCATAGTAGCCAATTGGCTTCGTTAGGGGTGATTGCGCAGGCTCGGAGCCTGTGAGTTCTGACACGCGTCGATGCTTGATCTCACCGCCGGCGACCATTGTATCAATTTCGTTTGGCTTATCTTCTTGTTGCACAGCCATTTCTTTCGCTGCACGTCGACGTCGCCAATACAAGAAAGCGGCGGCCGCGAGAATCGCAAATCCAGCGATGATGCCGATCACTATCCCAGCTATCGCACCAGCAGAGAGCCCACCACCCCCAGTATCGGTTTGTCGGGTGGGCGGCTGATATGTAGTGTTGTATATGGTGACCAAACTCTCACTTGGCATCGGCTCAGACCAATACGCCGGAGCAATTGTGAAATTCGCGCGTTCATAGTCGACGATGATGTAGGCTTCCTGTAGAAACGTACGGCCGAGGACAAAATACCCGCTCGTCGATTTCCTGATAGGGAAATACTTGGTTGCGTTACTGTATATGGGAAAGCTGGCTTCAAGGTAGAATGCGAGGTATGGTAAGGTGATTGTAGTGAACTTTGCGCTATCCTGAGCCCCAGCTCCGATCTTGAAGGACACCGTAGCGTTCTGCTGGATATTACGATCGTGCGCGGTGCTATTTATGGTGTACAGATTGGTCGTGTTGTCGTATTGGAGATTGAACTTCTCGACGAATCTATCGCAGATACGACCGGGAAGAACAAGATATGGATGTGTAGAGTCGATGACTGCGCTGAAGCCTTCACCCGTACCTGTGAGAGATTGCACACCTTGTTGTACGTCGGGATCGGGGGTGTACATGATTGATTGTACACCAACTACGAGCGTGTTGTTTTGCTTGTTCGGCATACCGATGGACGTGCTCTGGAGCATGACAAGACGCGACTTGTCGTAACCTCCAAAGACCATGTTACCGGGTGATCCAAGATTGTTATTGCCTATAACACGTCAACAGTAATACACTAAGACGACTTGACAGCCGGCCTGGTCAAGCAGACCACTTACGATAGCTAGCGCCAGCAGTGTAGCCGTATGAATTACTGGGAACATATTCAGGGTGTGCGGAGAGAGCGCTGAAGAAGGTAGGCTTTGTTGCGCCAGTCGGGCTGATCGCACCCACTGATAGACCAAGTTGTCCTAAGAAGAGGTCCTCAAAGTAATATGCCGCAACATATTGATTTGGGAGAGTGATGCTGTCCTTCGAAGCCTCTCCGAGGCCTACAGTGGTCAAGCCCCATGCAGCATCGAGAGTGACGTTGGAGCTCGGGAACAGGAGATCTTTTGTCCACCAGTCTGTCTTCGGAAGATAGTACGTGCCTGCGAGATTCCAGTACTCAGAGTTTGCGGACACGTCCAGCCCGCGTGATTGCTGCCCATTGATGCTTGGTATTCCTCGGCTCTTCGCGCAAGCGTCGTTGCACCATTCACTTTGACCTGGTATCAATGTGATCGGAAATGATGTTGAGATGAGAACCTTGTAATTCTGGCCTTTGCCGGCACCATCGCCAGCGATATTGATGTTAAATGTTGACCATTTTCCATCATCTCCCTCGAATGTCCCAGTGGTCTTCAGGACAATCGGCTTCGGTACCAGGGGTATCGGTACCACATCAGCTTTTTTGCGGAGAACCATTTCGGGGATACACCTCGCGCCTTATTCTAGCAATCGGACGCTGTTCATTCGCGATTAAGGACGGAATGTATACGAAGCTAAGTCAAGAATCTGGTCGACACGTAGTGCTCTGGATTAGTCGATGTGAAAAACCATCGCGAAGCTAGAAGCTGATCAACGAGCAAGTTGGGTAAAGACAGGGCCGCTCGATCACTGTGGGGCACAAGGGTGTTAAGCTCAAAGAGCGGCGTAATTGGTAAGACGAACTAATGCCGTGTTGGCCCGTAGTGATAGGCGCATGCAACAGCCTCGTCGAGATCCCGCGCAAGCTGATGGAGGGCGGCCGCAGAGCCGCTCCCTCGTAGGGCCAAGCGCAACAGCGTGAAAGAAAGTGAATGTCGACCTAAGAGCGGGTAAAAGAAAGGTCCACACAGCCTACCAGGCCAGCTAAGCCTACCCGCTTTTCCCGATGGCATCCACGCTGTAGGCGGGGTACCGGCCATGGATGGCGAAGGGCACCCTGAAATGCGTTGCACATCACCCACAATCATGGCTCGCCATTGCGGGCGCCTAACCGGTCAATGGCTGCAGCTTTGGTGCACGGTAGCGAGCTGCTTATTGGAGGAATCCGCCTCGGAAGGATCCTGTGAGCATTGCATATACTCTATCGATGCCTGTTGAGCAGAATGGCCGCATGAAGGTTGCAGCAAGCTGAGGTGGCCAGGCACACAATCGAGTGATGAACCGCCCTGCGGCGCGGACGGCGTTCAGCCTTTGCTAGAAGAAGACGTAGGGCCGCTCCGTGGTCTTACTCAGCCAATGCTAACGGGACAACGGTCGCCGTGCTGTCATCGATCGGTCGGCAGCTGAAGCGCCTGTGCAAGTCGTGCTTCGATGAGCAGTGCTGTTCATACTGCTTCGATGACTGCTTTACCCTGACGTGAAAAAGTTCGAAACGCAATAAAGACATGGAGGCACAAGGCAGGGCCCGAAGGCGTGGTGTTGCGCTGGGCCGACCGACTAGCTGCGGCAGCAACGGCCAATGGTGCCGTTCGCCGCCCCACTTTGTGTACGGATCCCTGTGGCCGCGCTCTCACGTGGGATGCTCTAGATTACTTTCGCGCTCCACAGCTTGACAAAGACCTCATTGTGCCTTTGTACAACCACACTCTATATTGGTCGCTCTTGCGGGCGATGATCGCACTTGCATGCCCACAAGCCCTGTCATTAAGCCATCTGCTGGTGTGGCGTCCAATGCCAGCGTAGGGTAACCCTTCCTCGTCACCTCTGTTCTTTATTATTCGGCCCCCGACATGCCAGCCAGAGCTACTGGGCTGCATCTTGATCCTGCCCACCGCTGCCGCCCGGTCCTCCAGGGTATCGATTGTGGGCTGCAGCTACTTTGCCCACATAGAGTAAGATTCTAGCCTGATGCGGCCAATGTGTTATCCATGTCAGCAATCGCCATGGATGGGCCTCGCGGGACGTTTCTAGGCCTCGGCGCTGGATGACCACACTCCAGCTTGACGCCTTTCCGACCGTGCCTGACCAGCAGAGTCGAATGCTACGCCGTATCTCGCACCCATTCTGAACTGGTCGGGTCTCACGCCACGCTGCCGAGCTATGGGTTCCCTGTTCACCGTGGCTTGCATTCACCACTTTCTTTTGCCGGTGATACTTCCTAGCCATTATGATCTAGTATGTCGGATCTACCTCGTCCAGATGCTGCGGCCATGACCGTGCGGCTGTCGAGCGGTAGGTGGCCAAGTCACTGTCCGCCTTCCGCTTGCATGTACTCCACCCCAGCCATCATGTTTACGTCCTTGGTCAACAGGAATATCGGCGACGCTTGGAGGGCGCCCTGCCGCGCCAGCTCGTTGGAATGCTACCGTCATCCGCAGGCTGGTCGCTAGTATTCGTCATTGCCTTATATTCCTCTCGTGCCGCTCCACCTTTTCATTGTTCGAGCTTTAGCCTTCAGCCCATCGTTCCATTCCAAGGTAAGTCAAATCCAATTGAGCACTGGAACATGTCGTCTGGTGCCTCTTGAGATTACCTCCCCATTCAATCTACCACTTTTCGCCTGTGTAACTCCATGCCCTGCTTTTTGTACCCTTGTCGAACCTCCGCCAAACCATCCGCCCCCGCATACCGAGCATACCTCCGATGGTACACAGCTTCACTCACGTGCATGTCTGACTTACCCAGCTTCGCGCCGCGTGCCACTCGTTCGGCCGGCATAGCACTCGCTCGCTCCCACAATGCGCGGGTTTTGGCCATTGCTGGCATTAATACCTCTCGTCGTGGCCCAAAATAATGTTACAGTCATACCTTTGGCTGAGCGTCTCAAAGGCTCGACATCACTTGCGCCAACCCCATCAGCAGCCCTTGAGTCGGAAGACAATGCTCGAGGAGGCGGAAAAGACAAGACTTCAACGTGCCGGAAGGAAACAGTGTATCTGCCAGGCCGCACAGAAACATGCACGGTCACGCAATGGTCGAAAACAACGCAAACGGTAACAACAACATGTACAACTACGGAGAAAATTACAGTGACGCACACCCAAAATAACACAATTACGCAAAAAGAGACCGAGGTACGTTGCGGGAATTGGCGATTTCTGTTTGCGCGGAATTCCACCGTCGACGATTAACCATCGCTTCCACATCACAAAACTAGAAGCTGCTTTGCGCCAATCTTGAAATGCTTTTTCTCGGCCATTTGACAAGATGAGCTGACTCTTCTTAGACCAAAACCATCACCGAGCCGGGCAAGAATATCACAATTCCAGGGCCAACGAGCACGACCACAACCACGTGCACAGTCACAGTGATTTCCTTGGTGCCTACGACAGCCATCTCCCTTGTGCCGACGCTGAGCCTCGTGAGAACCACCGAAGTTCAGACTCTGCACACCACAGCATTTATAACCACGGTACAAATATCGGTCACCACCAGCGTGGTCACGACAACAACGACATCGCTATCGTACATCACCATAAGCTGTAAGTCGCCGTTTCTTGCAATTGATTCATATAGCTGACACGCGCAGTGCCGGGAACGACTTCTGTGTCTGTTTCAACTTACTACGTGACCATTTTAAACACTATAACCTTGACAAACTATATTTCGGTTACGCAAACTATTCCAGGCCCGACGCAAACGCTTGAAAAAACCCTGCCCGGTCCGACCATTGAGAAGACGTTGCCCGGCCCGACTATTGAGAAGACGCTGCCAGGCCCGACTATCGAAAAGACAATTCCTGGACCTACTATCGAGAAGACGATTCCAGGATCTACAATTGAAAAGACGATTCCGGGACCTACAATTGAGAAGACTCTTCCCGGTCCAACCATTGAGAAGACTCTTCCCGGTCCAACCATCGAGAAAACCCTTCCAGGTCCAACTATTGAGAAGACTCTCCCAGGTCCTACTCAGACCATCGAGAGAACATTGCAAGGCCCGACGTTCACGTTGGAGCGAACTTTGGAACGCACTGCTACATTGGAACGCACTGCCACGTTGGAACGCACTGCCACACTGGAACGTACTGCAACACTGGAACGTACTGCTACCTTGGAACGCACTATCGATCGAACGATTGACAGAACGCTGGATCGCACATTAACACGCGACATAACACAAACTTTGGAACGCACGCGTACAGTCCCCACCACGGAGTATCAAACAATAAATCGCACGATTACCCAAATTTCCATCTCGATTAGCACTCGCTTGTCTACGATTACCCTTCCAGTAAGTCATGATGTGTTTTGCGCGGGAGTGGTCAAGATGCAATTTGTGGAGTCTTTCGAGCAATCGAATGCCAAAGAATTGTATATTGTAGCACGTGCAGGCTGGCAGCTTCATCTTGTGTCGAAGCTTTGATGTTCCTGCGAAACCCAACGCTTTCATCCGAAAGACGAGGGAAGCAGAAGCATGAATGAGTCTCGACATACTTCGAATGCCTGGCTACAGCGCGATCTGTAGTAGAGAGGACGTATTGCCAGAAGGACGGGGCGATAATCTCTTGAGCGCAGATTGTTCTTTCCTGGGCCTTTTTCTTTGCAATCTGAGCTAACATTGAATGTAGGCCTCAACCGTTGTCACTACTACGACTGTACAAGGCCCGACTCGATACATCACGACCCAGCTTCCCGCAAGCACCATAATTCAGACGGTCATCTCGACTACAACGCTTCCTCGTGTCACTGTAACAACCGTATCCACACAGCCCGCAATTACTGTAAGTCGTCTTTCTATGCTTAGTACCTTTCCCTGGGTGCTTTCATCCCAGATGGCAGGCCCGTACCTCCTTCTCCATCGTAGAATGTGCGAGAGCCCTTCTGATACTAGCAACATTATGCAACACGCATTCTTCTCTGGCCCGTGCTAATCATAGTCTGTCCAGATAACTTCGACGAGCACGTTGCCTCCAGTCACTGTTACCAGCATCAGCATCCAGCCACCAGTCACAATCATTTCCACCGTGACTTTGCCGCCGCAGATCAGCACAACCACCATCAACCTTCCTGGCACAACCGCTACAGTGGTACGTCCCAATCTGGAAGCCCTTGAATACTCCGCTAATACGATCTCAGACCACACAGCTGCCAGCCAGCACTGTTCTTTCCACAATAACCTTGCCGGCTGTCACCAGCACAGTGACCACTCAACTCCCAGCGTCTACCATACTGAGCACGATCACACTCCCTGGCGTGGTGACAACTTTCACCACACAATTACCGGCTTCCACGGTCACCAATGTCGTATTGAGCACTCTCACTTTGCCCGGTCAGACAGTTATCAGCACGCTTCCGGGATCCACCCAGGTCATCACCACCCAGCTTCCCGGATCTACTTTCGTGTCCACGATACTAGTCACCCAGGTCTTGACACTAACGCAAGTCGTTCCCACGACAATCGTTCAAACGCTATTGCCCACGCCAGTCTCTTCCCCCAGTCCATCCATTTCTTGCTCAAGCAAGTGCCAAATTGATGTTACTGCCACACGGCTGGCCTATCCGGGCACCGTAGTTGTGTCGACGACTTTCATTCCCACAGTCACCCTTGACCTCTCGACCGATGCTGCTGGCAATGTTCTCAGCACCAGGCTTTACACGCAACCCCTGCCATCCGCCTCATCGGCCATCACATGGGACTTCTCGGGCGTACCACTCACTTGGCCAACGGTATATGCTGCGTATAACACGTTCAATCGCGTATCCGTCACGCCCATCGGGGGTGTGTGTAGCAGCACCACGCTTTCACTTGCCCTGCCATCGCCAACGAACTACCGACCTCTTATCCTTCCAGAGTCCGATATCCCTAACCCCGCTTTGGTTGCTCCAACTGTCGTTGACTATCTAAACACTCTCCCCACGGTACTCGCCCAGCTCGGTGGCCCGATCGGCGGCAATGCTTGCGATCCTATTGTGGGTCCCATTGGCGAAGAATCCACCGCAACCCTTGGTACCACCACCTCCGTTGCATCAGCGCCTGCAGCTGGGGCCACCTCCACACGTCGTGTGCCCGCGGAAGCCGTTGCTGCTCCCACGCCGACTGTCATATCCGATGCGCCAATCTCGCCCACCCCTCAGCCTCCGCCATCAAGTCCTCCACCTGCACCTTCCCCACCTCCGGAGCCGTCGAGTCCTGCTCCAGTACCTTCAAGTAATACTCCCGCTCCATCACCGCCTCCAAGCCCAATTCCAAGCCCAGAGCCAAGTAGGCAGGCTCAGCCTCCATCCTCTAGTGCGGCCCCACCACCTCCCAGTCCTGCGCCTTCTGAAAGCAGCCGTGCTGACTCGACTTCTCAAGGATCGCCGCCGCCGGTCGTTGTATCGTCACCACCTCCCGTCACACCGAGCCGCTCGACTACACCTTCGAGAGCACCGTCCGATGGAACTGCCTCGGCACCTCGACCCAGCACGAGCATTTCGCAGTTCACTGGCGCCGCCGCCTTACCCACTGTTGCAGGATGGCTCCTTGGTGCCGCAGGTGTTGGGCTTGGCTTACTATGATCTATTCCTGGGAGAGACATCGATTTGATGTTCCTTCATGTTTAATGTGATAATGAATGGCAGCAACGCACCTGTCTGTGCATAATGTGCTGGGCTTAATGATGAAATATATATCCAGATGCAGAATTAAGCGGAATTTACTACTTGTTTTGGTGCCTACAATACTGATTTGAGGTGATGTGTTTGTGTTGCGGTGCAGAGATGTTGATCATACCCCATTACGATCAAGCAGTATGGAAGCGACTTGAGGCGGCTCTGCATCATCAGCCTTCTCAATCGAACAGGAGACGTCTCTTGCACTTCCTACTCTCCTTCCGCATGCAGCCTTCCTTCTCAATTCTCCAAGCCAAGTCTTCAGCCGCGTGCCGTCCCATCCGCCTGCCTACCCACCAGCCTCCCACTCCACCTACCACTTCCTCCACTCTTTCGCTCCATAAAAACATAGCCAGCGCATACTACTGCTTTTTCCCACACCGCGGAGTCTAAGCAAGCTTTTCGCTACCAGACTCCAGGTCCGGCTTCAGCTGAGGTCTTGAGCGCCACCGCGGAGCGCCACATTATGCACGCCCAGCCCAATGGGAGTACCCGCGGAGCACGGCAGGGGTGCATTCGCTATCGAAAGAACGCTACGGGCCGTGCCTGTGGAGCAGTATGTATTGCTTTGGAAGGAAGTGTGAGTGGAGATGGTAGTGTTGGGATGTCATGTTTAGGCAGCAGATGGGCGGTTAGCTAAGGCAGGCTGTGAGGTGAGGCGACCGATGTTAGGCTGAGAGGGACGTCCTTCGAGTCGGGTCTGTGGGCTTGCAGATAATATGTTGTGGTGGAGGGACTCATGTGGATACCAAAAAGTGAGGGTGCTGCGATCTCTGCTGGAGTGCAATTTGGTGTTTGGTGGCATACGGTCTTGTGAAGGTGCGGCGGGCCAGGAAACGGGCAAGACTTTCAGAATATCATGAGTATCTCGATTTGCTGTTTCTTCGACGATAAGAGCTGAAATTGTGGATCCATTCACATCGATTAATCATCAGTCAAAGTGAGCGTTCTCGTTCTGAGATTTTAGCTCAATCCGCTTCCTGAACCAGAGTGAGCTGCCCGATTCTTCTCCAAGCTTACCATCTCGCGTCGCCATCATCTTCGCTGGATCGATGCAAGCGCTTTTGTTACAACCTTCCTCGCGTCTTCGCGAAATTGTGGTTCTTGACCAAACACTGCCACCAAAGACAAAGCGCTGTCATGATTGGGCCTGCGATGAACATGCGCTTGTGCGCCACGTCAATGGCTTGCTACCTAGCCAGACTACCTCGTTTATAGTTGAGCTGCATACCTGAACTTCCTACAATTTCCTCACGGCTCTGGAATGCATGCTCCGGAAGCAACTAGCCAATGCTTCTGGGAAGCTATCCTGTAGGTCCTTTACTGAAGGTCTTACGGGCCCGAAGTCGATCAGAACTCATCTTGTATTCAGGCAAGGACCGCCCATCAAACAGATGCAGCCCTGTGAAGCAAGTAATACTATTGTTTTGTCCACTTGACGTAGGAACAGAGCATGCGGCACGTGTGTGGCTACGGGAACGGCTCGGCCCCCAACATATTTGTGGGGCTCGTTTCATATTCCAAAATAGCGAATTGATTTCCCCAGTAGAAATGGGGCGACAGCTACGAGTAAAACATAAGCCGTATGCCCTTAATGTCGGACCCTGCTTCAGCCTTGCGTATTTCTGCTTCACCGCAGATGCTAACGCGAATGAGACGGTTTGGGGGCACAGTGTTAGATTTAGGCACGGGACAAAGGGGCACGTATGAGGACTCTACATTCTCAATTCTTCGGATTGGTATAGTTGTGGCACAGGACACCCGACTTCGTTCTTCCTTCTCAAAATTTCATTCCTTTCCTCCCCTAGGGTTCCTGTCTGCTTCTCTCCGTCTATCTTACTTTGATTATGGGTTTATCCAACATGTTTCACGTGGTCGTATTAGCTTTGGTTATCGGAAGGGTCGCCTTCGCTGCGGATTGCTTCCAGGATGAACAGCGAAAAGGTGACACACCAACGGGCAACCAAATCGGCAAAGCGTTGACTCCCGACCTTGGAAACATCTGCGCCACCACTTTCAAGACCAACGATGACCAAAAGCTTCAAATCACGTATAATCATTGGAGTAAGGCTGATCGAATCGGCGCGTTGCTTTGAATGATAGCTGATCTCTCACACAGTGATTGACCTCAGCATCCAAAGAATGGACAATACGAAACCACTACAGCATTGCCAAGACGCCTTCAACAATATCATTAGCCAGTGTATTCAGGATGGCAATACCTGGGGAGGCGTGTGGTCTCTTGATAATGAGAGTTACAACATCACGAACTCGGTGTATCCGGCAAATGGACTGGGTCCGAATGACGACGGAGGAGTACCTTTGAGTGTCTCATTATCAACTCCTACACAAACGATCATTTCTAGTCCAATTATCACCTTGGGACCACAAACAGGTATCGAGACTGGAACATTTGCAACAAAAACCTCAAGTATCGACGGATTGACGGCGAATTCGGTCACCTCCACATCCGCTGATGGACACCCTACTATCCTCCCGATTTGGTTTGTTGGCCCTGGAATCGGTATTATAGTCATTCCAGCAGCTGGCGTTATTCCTGGTGGGACTGTTCCACCGCCACCCGGCTTTCCAGCGCTCACTATCGATTCGAACGGAGAACCACAAACTGTGAAGAGCGATGAGATTCCTAAGACCACGCCATCTTCAACGAAAATATCATCCTCGTCGTCGTCCTCATCTTCTCCCTCTTGCTCAGCTTGTGCTACCTGCGTCGGCTTTGAGATCTTGCAGTCCGACGCTACCAATATGCTTGAAAACGACGGAGATATCGACCTGCCAAATATCAATAGCGCGCTCTGGTCCTCTCTTGAAAGCCTTCATCCATCCCCCACTAGCACGCCTCCACCACCAGCCACCAGCTCTGCAGTTAGTCTACCTACGCAGTCTGCTTCTCCCATTGACAAGCCCGGGTGCCAAGATGCGAGCGAAGATGTCAAGTCCAATTTGCGAGGTCTGACGTTCCCCGACTCTATTCGCACGCCAGACGGAAAGGACAACAAGATTAATGATTTATTGTACCGCCTCCGACAGGTAGTCTGCGATGGCTCGTGTGCGGTACCAGAAGGAATTGATGGCAAGTATGTTGCGGTGTACCAGAATGGTGGCGAATGTGAGGTCTCCATTGGCCTTTCGACCACTACAGAGATCTACTTCTATCGATCGATATGGCCTGGTGATGGACCAGACTTCAACACCATCTGGCAGCAGTGCTGGGATAGTACCGATAACATCATCAAGAAGTGTGTCAAAAATAGCGCGAAGAGTGGATGGTGGTATGTTTAAAAGGCCTAGCTTGTCTTCGCATTCCAGTTTACCTAATTGACGATACATAGGAACGGCGACCACGTCTATCAGTTCTACCAAGGCGGCCTCCGTGCTTTGAATGATCCAACAGCCAAGCATGCCGCCCAAACCAAGATCGGGAGCTGGCTTGAGCCGCCCACAGAGGGGCTAGACTGTAATAGAGACTGCTGCGGCATGGTTCTCAACGGCGTCTGGTGCAACCAGAATTGCGGTGGACCAACATGTCGCCGTGGCACACGTTCCGAACATTTCGCTCTTCGACCTCGAGCCACTCAGAGCGTGGCGCAAGTGGGCGGCTGTACGATTCGGTACGTTCTACCAGACTACCCCAGCTCTGGGACTGCATCGGGCAAGCCGGAGGTTGTTAAGTGGTATGATCGGGATAATTCAGTGAATGGAGATAACAATTGCGACAACCCATTGATCAACCTGTTTGGAAATAGGCAAACAGGGAACGTTTACGATAGTGAGTACACATCTGGACCAATACCCTTACTACACATATCTGACAAATTTCAAAGCCGAGCACGTCTACGAAAAGCACCTCATCAAGCGCTTCCTCTACTTCCTGATTGGAGGCGAACAGGCTTTCGACGATAATGTCGACCCAAACCAAGCACCGCCTACAAGCCCTTCGGCTTTACCCATCTCCACCTGCGCTGACCTCCAAGCCGTATTCGGCTCACTAAGCAACGCCGCAAATTCTCAATTTGGGCAAGAAACTGTTGCAGCACAGCTAGGAAAAGCAGTATCTTGTTTCGGGTCAGCTTGCCCCGATACCAATCGATTGTCTGAGTTCTTCTTGCTCCGAAAAGAAATCAACGGAATGAAAAATCGAGTGAGTCTGCTGACAACTTATGATTATGTTCGTTTCTAAAAACTCTCTAGATTATCAGCGGCCACTTTACAGGAATCGGCTCCGACGGGAACGACAACAAGCTCCCGAGCTGCAACCCCTCCAGGTCCGCCGCCGAGATGCAGCAGCAGATGATCAATGCAGCACTGGTGGTTCAGTATTTGCGCCAACAAGCAGTATTTGACTCGTTCAACACCGTGAATAATCGCATGAGGTCCATCCTGCACGCTCTAGACAACGAAACCCTCGGCTCCAATCGGCCTCCCCGAAATCTCGCCTCCTTCACCGCCCTGCCCAACTCCTGGGAGTCTGCCTACGATGAGTTCATGGCACGCTTGCTGCAAGACACGGAGCGAAAGATGTCAAAATGGCTCTTCGAATGCAAGGACAACTATGCATTGAAGATCGACAACGATCCCAGCCTAACGGCAGCGCAAAAGACGCAAAAAAGGAACACTATCGCCAAGTATTCAGGAACGAAGAACAATCCTAGCACATTAGGGGTGCATCCACAGGCGGTGGCGGGCGTTTATGCGGAACAAGCAATGAGTTGGGGACATTTGTATGATCGTATTAGGGGTGGACAGTCGCAATTGGAGTAAATCGGGGGGTATTGGGAAAGTGCACAAGGTGATTGGATTGAATCGGGTTGGTATACACTCTTAATTCTGAGATCATGGCTGAAGACTTGGATCTAGGTTGCTGAATAGTGTTCCTTGTAGATAATTACTGAACTTTTCGTTATACATCAGTAGCTGTAGCTGCAGCCTTTGCAACCATTCTACCATCACTAAATCGCAGTTTATGGAGAGAGCAACCCTGGTCTTCTCATAGCTCACCAAGTACCGCTCCTATTGTCTGAATGGTCATAGAATCGAGCCAAACATTCTTAGAACAATCTTCCCTTCGTCTGGTGCATCTTCGCCACGTTATAGTTCTTGATCAAGAACACCCACACAAGACACAGTCCCATAATGGCTGTTCCCGCAATAAGCATGCGCTTCTGTGCAACGCCGTACGCCTGCTCGATAGCCAGCCTAGCCGGACTTCCTACCTCATAACTCAGCTGCACATCCAGACTTCCAACAATATCTTCTAGGCTTTCGAGCGCGTCTTCGGGAAGGAGGCTGGCTAAGGCTTGTGGAAAGCTGTTTGTCCAGATCGCACCACAGATAGTGCTTCCCACTGCGCCGCCCAGCCATCCGAAGATGTTTAGAAGGGCAAGAACAGTAGCGATGTGCTGGTGATCCGAAGCTGCCATTACGGCAATTTGTTCGCACAGAATGATGATCGCACCACCGATTGCGATGAAGATCTGGCACATGACGAGATATCCGACAGATGTGTTGGGATGGCGGAAATATATCATCAGACCCTGGCCGAGAATGTATATCGGCACAGCAATGTACAAAAGCCAGCGGAAGTAGCCAGTCTTACTGATTACCAAACCGATGGAAAGCAGAAGTACGCCGGAAAGGACGTCGAATGTGGAGCTGACGTATCCTGCTTCTGCAATCGTGAGGTGGGTGACTACTTGCAAGAAGGACGTGAAGTAAGAGTTCCAGGCGTAGTAGCTGATCTGGTATGTGAAGGATAGTAGACATGCGCCGAGAACGGAACGACTAGTGAGTAGGTTGAAAGGAAGGAACGGCGTCGCGGCAGTGAAGCGTTCGTGCAGGCCGAAGAGGATCAAGAGTACAAAGCCAATGACAAGCATGGCAATAATGTAGCCCGTGGACCATCCCTTCGGAGCGGAATCGGCAAGTGTAAAAGGAAGGAGGAAGATGACGAGACCGGCAGCGAGAAGAAATGCGCCCGGAACTTGGAATCGTTAGCAGTGGCACATAGTGGAACGCTTGCGGAACATACCGTCGAACTCCCGTATATGGAATAGAACGCTCTGCATCAAGGTGCGATTGTTGGGCTCGCGAACCAACACGCCCTCCTGCCTTGCCTTCCTCAAATTGATCTTCAAGATGACAAAAAGCGGAGTTGCGACGAACGGCAGAACGATCGCAAACGTGCCAAACCCCCAGCGCCAGTTGATGTTCTCATAGAAGCCCTCAGCGGCTTTGGGACCCGCAAAAGCTGTGATAATATATGGGGATGATGTGAAAGCAAACGCAAGTCCTCGGTGCTTCAGGCTCGACGAGTCAGCTGTAATGACATCCACGCAGTAGATCATGCCTCCAAATCCAATTGTATAGAAAACTTGGGCCGCGCAGAAAGTGGCCAGCGACTTGCATACGGCCATCAAGATCAAGCCCAGTGTAGCGAAGCACACCATGACCGCGAAGCCTTCCGCGCGACCCCAGAGGTCAAGAAGTTTGGCGGTCGGGATGTATACAGCTGCGGCCATGGAGTTGGAAACGATGTAGATGACGGTGAGAAGAGAGTGTTGGTCGAATCCAGACGTCACGTAAGGAGTTAGGTTGGATGTGATAGATGACTGGAAGGCGTTGGTGAGATAGAGCAACCACATGCTGGGAAAATGTCAGCCTTCTCCTTCACAAGGTCACATACCTGTATTGACAACGTGCGACTGGTTCGTATGTGGCACTAGATCGAGAAAGAGAGAAATCAATAGAGCAAGAAAGTAACATACCATGCGAATGCACAAGCCAGCGATGTCTTGGTCCATGTCAAGGTCACAGCTTCGACGTTCCTGACACCACTCTGCGCATTGAGATCTGGAGTAGTTGCTGCCTCCACTTTGCGAATCGCCTCCTCCTCTCCCACATCCATGTTGCTCATATTTCGCTTTGGTTCTTGGTTTTGGCTTTGGACATTTTGGTGGCTAATGTCGATTGAGTCCATGCTGGTGAGACTTTCCTATGGCGGTCCGACAAATGGAGGAATACAAAGCAAGGGTTGCATTTCGTGTGGGTGGATTCGCGATGTCCATATGTACGCGGACGACTGAGCGGCGACCAAGACGCTGCACATGTGGTAAGTTTCTTACGCGACTCAACATGGCTCGCCTGACATCGAATTTGCTACGCGGCCTTTGACTAGGTCTTGAACTAAAGCTTGTCCAATGCTTGACACGAAGCGTAGGCTTGCATGATCCATTGCTGTTGGTCATCGACGGGTAATGCTAGCCATTCACATCTTAGCGAGTTCCACTAATCTTATCAGATGGATCTCGGGGCCCACTTCTCAGCCGAGACGAATGCATGTGCAATATATTGCTAGCAGATCGTTTGGTGATTGGCTCTATGATGGTCGAGATGCTAAAGGAACATACGATGGCTGAAAGAATTTGCTGGATGGTTTCGCGCCTCATCTTATCTTATCTCGATCTAGATCGTGCGCTAACGTGCAGGAGTCCGAAGTCGGTGCGTACCAACGCCGGCTTTGCCGAAGTACGTATTATCGTGGTCGGTTCACTCTGTCCTCGAGATGAATTCGTCGCGCGTTTCAAAAATTTCACATGGCCAGGGGAAGTACAGCTCAGCGACGACAACTTGCTTAATTACTACTACAATACACCTCTCCGTACAAATTGAGTAGGTATATCTACAGTCTTTGCCCTCAAGTACTCGCACACATTCTTGCCCAATGTGTCGTATGTAGAGCATGCATCGTATCCTCGGTCAAGATGGTCATGTAGCAAGAAATGCACAGCTTTGATGTGTGGCATTTCGAATCTGTCGATAGGCTTGCCCTTGTATTCCTCTGGCCCGAGTAGCTCTTTGATCTTCTCAACAGTGAGAAGGCTACGGAGCCATTCCCACTCGTCCTCATTGCGCACAAAGAAGCCAACATTGGCGTCTGAGCACTTGTCGCCGGACCGGCCAAGAACGATAGAGCCAAGTGGTAGGCGAACAGTAGGACCGAATGCAGAAAGGTCGACGGGGTTTGTAGTTTCGTAGGATGGTTGTTGGCGATCATATTCCTTGAACTCTGGAGCAAGAGGCATCTCGATTACTTTCTCGCCATCCTTGAAACCTTCGTCTTCCTTCCCTTCCCAGATGCAGTGTACACGCTGCTGCACTGCCGATTGTGGGAGCAACGACGGATGATACTCGTAGTATGGTTTCCCTTCTGCCTGCCGTACGTCATTGCCGAGTGAAGCTCCAGGACAAGACATGAGGAAATTGACCATCGAGATGCGGAAGAAGCCCTTAGGATTGCGCATGTTCAGCAATTCGCGGTCTCGCGATTGTGCGAAAACTCGGAAGTCTACCGTCGCAACGTCCTGATTACGGCTGTCTATCACCGAAGAGCCGTTCTGCATGAATTTAAGCACGTCAAACTTTTTGATCATCTCCTCGCCGAATTCGTAGCGGATCTGTTCTTCTATCCATCGGCATTTTTCTTCCATGTGGAGCCCCACGAGATAGATGTGGTATTCGGCCTGCCAACCAGCGAAACCTGTAATGCCCACCTTCGTGGTTGGTGGTGGCGGAAGACCCTTGACACCGGACACTTTTACTTGATCCTCGCCCACTTGCTCGATTTTGATTGATTCGAGATTTGCAGTTACGTCGCAGTTGTAGTAGAGTGGCCCTTGTATCTCGTATAAGAGCTGAGATGTGACCGAGTTCACGGTCATGCAGCCTCCTGTATTCTTCTCCTTCGACATAACGCCTTCGCCCTTATTGTTGATGGCGCATATGGGAAACCCCATGTTGATGTGTTTGCGTTGAGCCAGAAGAGATCGGAAGTCTGAGCAATAGCCACCGGAGACGTAAGCAGCGCATTCTAGAAGATGGCCTGCGATCGTTAGCTCGATCCATTTCGGAGAAATGATACTGACCAATAACGAGAGAACCGGCGAGCTCGTCAAACTGGTCACTTGTCCACTCGTGCCACCATGCTGCAGCACCGATAATGGGAGAAGCATCTGAGACGCGGCCAGCAATCACAATATCGGCTCCTTCAGTGAGGGCTTTTGCAATACCGAGTCCGCCCAGATAGCATTGTGCGCAGACCGGCTCTAGTCCCCACTCCTTGACAGATTTTCCGTGCATCAAACTCTTGAAGCCCTCACCCTTATTCAGCATGCTCTTCACAGTACCAGTAACGTCATCTCCTTCGATCCAAGCCACCTTCAGCGGATATCCTGCTTCTTTGCACTTTTTGTCAACTAATTGCGCTAGGAGCTCGGTATCGGAGGCGCCAGCGTTGACTGCGAGTTTGATGCCTCGCTTTGCAAGATCCGGAATAGCAGGCTCGAAGCAGTCCATGAAATTCTCGGCGAACATAGCATGGTTCAACTTCTCCTCGAAACTGCGTGCAGCAAGCATTTGATCCGTGTTCTTTATTTTCCCAGTGCCGTGCATTGTCATGGTCATTTCCGACAACCAGTCTCCGACGATCACATCGACATCGTCCTTTGCCAGCGATGAAATTGCTCGGACACGATCCGAGAACCCACCCGAAGCACCACCCACGCGAACAGGCCGACGAATTGCAGGCGCCATCTTATTGTCTTGTGATGGAGTGTGATGGGGGAAGATGAGGAAGAAGAGGTTCACACGACAGACATCGGTGGAAGATCAATGCAAGATATATGTCCTCATGGCTGAACCCAGAAACACGTGCTTGGTGCCAAACGGCAGTCCTCATCCGTTGCAAACCGCAGGTGATTCGTCCAGAGCTCGAGAATGTAGCTGCACCCCACACTCATGGAGAAGACCGTCCAACCGAAAGGAGTTAGTGCGAAAGTTGTTCTGGAGTGTCGGATTACAGTTGCCGAGCATACCCGGCAAGCCGCCACACATAATTCCCATGTAGAGAGCGCGTAAGACCGGCAGCTTGGTATCTCGATCCTGCTGTCCGTGTAATAACCAATGAGTGATGCCTTAGAGAGCAGCATCTACAAGCAAAGGTAGATGACATTGTGGACGCTCAACTGTAACGAGTTGTAGGTTCGCGCCCTGCATACCGTATTTGTGTTCCCTGGCCACGAAAATCCTCTTAATGGACGTTTCAATTAAGCCCGTCCGATGCTCAGATGGCGATGTAAAGGAAAGGCGGATGCGTAAGGAGATCGCACGTGCGAGCGCGTCGCGAAGGCGTCGCATGGTCCGCCCGCGTGCCGTTAGCTCCGCGCGACACCCAAAACGCTGACCACACCACTCATCTGCAATGGATTTCCATTCGAATCAGATGATTGAAAGCTCGTCATCGAGTTCTCCAGTCCCTCGCTGGCTCTCTAAGCATGTGACGGTGAGCTACGATGCGGATGACATTGCAGCTCTCCTCAACTCCATCGACTCCAGTCAATGCGCGCAGTCATCTTCACCACATCTGCCCGCAGAGATTGTCCTTCGCATCTTGGAACACGTCCCTGTTGATTATATCCTCGACTGGCGGCTTGTGTGCCGAGGCTTCCGGGATGCCATTGGAGGGAGCATTCTTTACCATCATTTACGGCGAACTGAGCTCCTCGGATATGTGGGGCCGCGCGATGCACCTTACATGAGGACCTTGACCAACGAGCAATATGATCAATTGTATTTACTGCGGGCCAACTTCTTAGGCATGAGCACGGCCGATGGTGCTCATATCCCGAGGTTCGATGGCCCAATATGGGGTGCCACACATGCCATTTTCAAAGTCGATGACAGCTGGATGAAATGTCTGCAGGCGTTCGCCAATTTGGCAAAGAGAGAGAACAGAGAAGACGACGTAACCGAGCTATACATTTGGGCGTTGGAGAGGCTCCATATGAGAAGAGAGCGCGACAGCTTCGGCAACTTGTCCTGGTGTATGAAACTGGACCATGCAGTGCTCGACGCAGATATACCACCATATCACGCCAAAAATGTCATTTGGCTCCGTCAGGGCTCTGACGGGCAACTGAAGGCTATCGTGGCTTGGAAAGACATGCTAGTGAGCTTCTTCAAAGCCGAGAGAGCTTTGCGACGGATGCTCGAACAGGTTCAGCGTCCCTAAACTGCATTATGCCCATTTACTGATAATGACACAAGAAACAAAAATGCGACTTTACCTTCAGCCACCTAGAAGACTGCCTTCGTGAGGTGCGTCGCCAACGTTTACATGCATCGCTTGATCCAGATAAGAAGGCGGATCGTCGGCGGAAATGGTCGCTCCGGGGACTACCGCCACTATTTGGGAAACCATCAGGTCACCAAAGCGATGGACTGGAACTGGTCGAGAATATGACCATGAACGCCTTGCTTCTTTTTCGTCGAGAAGCTGCCATGTCGTCCAAGCAGATCAGCTATCTTCGCCAACTCGACCACGACCGCCAAGCTATGGATCAAGAGATGGAACAATTAGATCAGACATTCAAGCGGTTCAAATCACACATGACTTCTGGACTTGAGTTTGGTATCGATCTACCCACACGAATGGAAGACAGCCTGCCACGGGACCCCATTGCATGGCCCGACGAGTTGTGCGTTGCTATCGAGGAGCGTGTTTCCAAATGGAAATCACAGAGAAGGGTTATTCAGCAAGTCCATGCTCTGCTGAGCTCGTCCAATGAAGCTCTCGCTGTTCCGGACGACAGCTTTGATGACTTGGGCAGTCAGCTTTGATCGCTTCTCGCAAACTCCTCAAGACTGTGTCTTGCGAAGGTTCCCTGTGCTCTTCAATAGGCAGGTGGCGACTAATCTGTGGTGCAGCACTACTTTGGCTACTGGTCCTTGTCTTCTCGCCAGACATTTCTCATGAAACAACCTTGCTTCACAAGCAACTGCTTCGCTCGAATGCAGCTAGTTGCAAGACATGTTACGGGTGGGTTAGGGATTGCAATGCATCACGAGAATACAATTGCGGATCCGATTCTCCGATTGGTGCACCCCACCCTTCACGCGTCCCCGCCCCCGCAAAGCTTACATTAGCCCTTGACCAGGTCCAGACTGACGTGTGCGACCAAGCCACGCTATCCCGGTCATACGGACCTTGGAGACGGCTGCACCACATCGTAGCCCCATATCCGAAGCCAGGGTGACGTACTCCCGTCGTGCGGCCTGAGCAACATGTTAAGATGATGCTAGCCGCTGCGCGATGTCATACGACACAAGCATACTGCCGTTATTCTTTGATCGGCTTGTAACTGTGGGGTACACTACCTTGTTATCCGCATAACTCGGAATTATCGCGCGCCCTAGTATTAAGAGTAGGATGTCTGCCATTGAGAGTGCGTTCGTGACTACTGTGATTAGTCGCGAGCGAGACAAAAAAGCGACCTCGAGAACAAGTACGGGTGGAACCAACACACCAACATCATGCGAGCCGCCAGATACTATGGCAAAGAAGATATTCGAATTGAGAATGTGGATGAGCAAGAACTCGGGGAAGGACAAGTCAGGGTATGGGACTATCCTGCTAGGACCGTCCGCGCACCACGGGCTCTGATACCTGACAGATCGCGCCCGCCTTCGTAGGCATCTGTGGCACGGATCTGCACGAATACTTAGGTACGACTGAATTAATCGACTCCTGCATCTATCGTCAATCGCCACTAACACAGTTTTCAGGCGGGCCAAACTTCGCGCCCACAAAACCTCACCCTGTGACGCACGAAACCATCCCGATAACCCTCGGCCACGAGTTTTCAGGCGTCGTCACCGCCCTCGGTCCCGGCGCAACATCCTACACTGTCGGTCAACACGTCGTAGTTCAGCCTTCGATCTACTGTAGCAACTGCGAAGCCTGTGCTGCAGGCTTCGAAAACGTGTGCTATAACAGTGGCTTCATCGGGCTATCTGGCGGCGGAGGCGGTCTAAGCGACAGCGTCGTTGTTCCCGAAGCCGCTGTTCTCGCACTCCCAGATAACGTGCCGCTTGATGTCGGCGCGCTCGTCGAGCCACTCAGCGTAGCATGGCACGCGATATCCGCAGCACCCTTGACAGAAGACAGCGTAGTCTTAGTCCTCGGCGGTGGCCCCATTGGCCTCGCAATCGTACAATGTCTCGTCGCACTAAAGGCCAAAACTATCATCCTCTCTGAAGTATCCAAGTCTCGTCAACGTTTCGCAAAGGAGTTTGGCGCTCACCATGTGCTCGACCCCACGGCCGTAGATACAATCGCCGTCAGCAAAGAGCTCAGCGGCAAAGATGGCCCGGATATTGTGTTTGATTGCGCGGGTGTGCCGGCGAGTTTGAAAACGGCGTGCACGGCTGTCAAAGCGCGCGGCACGGTTGTGAATGTGGCGATCTGGGGAAAGGAAGTGCCCTTTAATCCGAATATGTTGGTGTTCAGAGAGGCAAAGTATACAGCTGTGCTGGGATATCAGAGGAAAGATGTGCAGGGTGTGATTGATCAGTTGGCGGCTGGTGAGTCCCTTTGCTGTCCTCAATTGAGTTAGGACATGGAGTGCTGACATTTGTATAGGAAAGTTGAAGCCAAGCAAGATGATCACGAGTAAGATCCAGCTTGAGGATCTTGTTGAAGGAGGAATAAAGGCGTTGATCAATGACAAGGAAAGTCATGTTAAGATTTTGGTGGAAGTTGGTGGGATGGGGATCGGGAGGGTTGATTCGGCTGTTAGATAGGAGGATCATTCGCATACGCCCAGCATGTGTCATCCGACTTTAGTACATACATTCATGTGTATCATCAACCCGATTCACACCATCAGAAATGAATCTCACTGTGCCCTTCCCTCGGCACCGGTTTCCCAAGTACATCTCCGCCATAGAGTAGCATATCAATCACATGATCTTTGTCTCTTCGCGTTCGTCTGACGTCCAAGAAATGCTATTAGACATAGGAAATAACAAGGTGTTATGAAATAGAAGTATCACAAAGCCTACATCTGTTGGAAATTGCCTACTTGATTTTCTCAATGTGCTGACGCACTTGCAGTTCTGCATGCTCTGTGGCACCTATTCCTCTCTCGCAGTAAAAAAGCCTTTGTCAACGAGTTCACAAGCCTGGTACTAATACTTATCAGCCAGCTGCCGACGCAGGCGCAATCGACCTTCAATGAATCGAGCTGCGGCTAGTGTGCACTTGTCCAGACGGGAAGATGATGGAACAAGGCCATGAGTTTCCGGCACAGGGGGTGAATCGGGATATAGAGTATGGACACAGGAAGAGGTGGAAGGAAGAAGACTAGTGAAGTTGCTGTACTAGTCATACACATCTTGTCTGAGATGATCATTAAGGACCAACCGCCTCGAGAGTTTCCCGCATGCCCAGTGAAATAATCGAGAGGTTCCAAGTTTTGGTAGCTTTTCCCACTCAATCGCCTGCTGCAAAACCACGCAAAAGGCCATAGGAGCGACATGAGCTAGTTCCGTTACGGCTATCAGCTGTCCTGGCCCCCCGAGCAACTAAGCGACAATAAGAACACTGCGCGATGACGATTTAAATCGAAGATGATTCTTACAGCTGTAAGGTATACTCTCTAACTACTTATACTAACAAA